>JAUMJK010001369.1:0-159008 GCA_033558105.1 Coccyzus lansbergi
GGTGCTCAGCACTGTGTGATTTGGGGAGGGGAAAGAAGGGGGAGAGGATGCTGGTGTTGCAGGATGGGGGTGCTCGGGACCCCCCAACCCAAGCAGGCTCTTTCTGGCAGCCGAGCAGGACGGCTTTATTCATGTTTTCCATCCTCTTTGTGCCAGGGAAGGGGGAGAAGGGGTGGATGCTCCCCTTGGAGCACCCCCAAACTCAGGCTAGGAGGGGTGGTCAAGCTTGGATCAGGGGCTCCATCCTCCCCTACCCTCCAGCCCCTTGCTCTGGGGGGTGCTCAGCGCCCTTTGCTCAGCACTGTGTGATTTGGGGAGGGGAAAGAAGGGGGAGAGGATGCTGCTGTTGCAGGATGGGGGTGCTCGGGACCCCCCAACCCAAACCAGGCTCTTTCTGGCAGCCGAGCAGGACGGCTTTATTCATGTTTTCCATCCTCTTTGTGCCAGGGAAGGGGGAGAAGGGGTGGATGCTGCCCTTGGAGCACCCCCAAACTCAGACTGGGGGTGGTGGGTCAAGCTTGGGCCAGGAGTTCCATCCTCCCCTACCCCCCAGCCCCTTGCTCTGGGGGGTGCTCAGCACTGTATGATTTGGGGAGGGGAAAGAAGGGGGAGAGGATGCTGCTGTTGCAGGATGGGGGTGCTCGGGACCCCCCAACCCAAGCAGGCTCTTTCTGGCAGCCGAGCAGGACGGCTTTATTCATGTTTTCCATCCTCTTTGTGCCGGGGAAGCGGGCGGCGAATACTGCTTCGTCATGATGCCGGCTAATTCTCCTCTTGTTGGGAAAAAGGGACTGAGCCAGCAAGAGAAAGGTGGGGAGAGGCCAACGGCACCCACGCCACCAACCCCCTCACCCAACCCACTCAACCCACCCAACCCAACCCAACCCAACCCACCAACCAACCCGCGAACCAACCCACGCACGCCCTCGCCGGCTTCCCAGCATGGGTTATCGGCGTGGCGTGCGGCACAGCCGCGGTGCTGGGGCAGCCAGATAGAGCTCGCCCGCTCGCCCTCACGCTCTCGGATGCAGCCGTGCGGTGGCTTGGCCGCAGCCGGCCCAAGAGCCCACTGGCGAACGCAATCGGTAGCCAAACGCGCAGACGAAGAGGCCAAAGGTGGCCCTGGGTGCGCGCGGTGCCCCCAGCTTTAAGGTAAGTTGGCCGCAGCGCGTTGGTGACAGGGGTGGTGGCCAAGCAGCCATTGGGAGGGGGGGTTCAAGGGTGGGGGGGGGGGACGGTTGGTCATGGTCAACATCCGCCGTGTTTTGCTTTCTTATCGCTCTTTCGATGTCGCTTCTCGCCGTAGATCCCGCTCCCGGGGGCTGGGGGGGGGGGGGGTTGGGGACAGCCCCATATCTTGTCCCCTCTCTGTGGCTGTGTCCAGCGCTGTCCTTGCCGGGGGTCACCACCCTCCCTGTCCCCAACCCCGGGAGGGGTTGGGGACAGGGAGGGTGGTGACCCCCGGCTTCCACCTGCATCCCAGAGCTCCCACCTGCATCCCAGAGCTCCCAGTGCCCCCCAGAACATCCCACCCAACCCAACCTGAGGGAGGTTTGGCTGCTTGTGGCAGAGTAGGGACACCCCCTGTCCCCAGAACATCCCCCCCAGTGGGGTTTGGCTGCTTGTGACAGAGTAGGGACGCGCCCTGTCCCCACCGTCCCCACCAGGACCCCAAGGGGGGGGGAGCAGAGCAGCCTAGCCCTTCCCATCCCCACTTGTGGAGTGAGCTTGTGGGGTCTCAGAGCTGCTGCTGGGTTGGGGGGGAAGACATCCCCATTTTAACCCCCCCCCCCACCCCAAGCAAAGACTGGGATGGGTTTGATGCTGGGATGTTTGGACACCCTCCACTCCCACCGGTGACGCACCAAGGGGCCAAACTCCCATTGCTGTGGAGCATCCATAGGGCAAACTGGGGGGCAAAGCCTGATCCCCAGGTCTCGGCCATCTTTGGGGGTTGGGGAGTCACCCCCTGGCTGTGGGCGTGCGGGGCAGGTGCTCAGGTAGGGCTAAGCCCAACCTCTCCTAGAAGGACCTGAGCCACCAGCTGCCACCGCGGAGCCCCCCCCAGCCCCATCCCAGTGTGGGTTCTCCCCCCTGGTGGCCCCACACCTGGTGTTGGGGTACACTAGGGCTCCCCACCCCGAGGGGCTGGACGCAGGGCATCCCGCGCTGCCGTACCGGGGGGGTTCCCTGGCGAGCGGGTGGCATCACCCTCCGTGCACACCCCCAGTGGGTCCCTCCCGGCCCCTCTGCGTGTGGGATGAGCAGGCTAATCCCATTTTAATCCCAGATTATGCGCCACGTGAGCCGCTCTTCAAAGCGGGCTGCGGCCTGGCCAGCGGGGTAGGGGGGCCAGGGATGGGCTCCCCTATTTATCAGCTCCAGGGTGAGCACCGGGCATCCCCGCTCTGAAGTTTTTGGGGTGGCTCAGCGCCTCTTGGCAGGGCTGGGGGGCAGGATTGGCGCAAACAATAGGAATGGTTGGACTAGAACAACCCTATGCAGAACTACAGACTGGGAGAAGTCTGGCTGGGAAACTGCCAGGAGGAGAGGGACCTGGGGGGGTTGGTCGACAGCGACTGACCATGAGCCAGCAGTGTGCCCAGGTGGCCAAGAAGGCCAAGGGCATCCTGGCTTGGATCAGAAATGGTGTGACCAGCAGGGCCAGGGAGGTGATTCTCCCTCTGGACTCAGCACTGGGGAGGCCGCTCCTTGAATCCTGTGTTCAGTTGTGGGCCCCTCAGCACAAGAAGGATGTTGAGGCTCTGGAGAGAGTCCAGAGAAGAGCAATGAGGCTGGTGAAGGGGCTGGAGAACAGGCCTGATGAGGAGCGGCTGAGAGAGCTGGGGGGGTTTATCCTGGAGAAGAGGAGGCTGAGAGGAGACCTCATTGCTCTCTCCAATTACTTGAAGGGAGGTTGTAGAGAGGAGGGAGCTGGGCTCTTCTCCCAAGTGCCAGGGGACAGGACAAGAGGGAATGGCCTCAAGCTCCACCAGGGGAGATTTAGGCTGGAGATTAGGAGGAAGTTTTTCACAGAAAGAGTCATTGTGCATTGGAATAGGCTGCCCAGGGAAGTGGTTGATTCCCCTTCCCTGGAGGTGTTTAAGGGACGGGTGGATGAGGTCCTGAGGGACATGGTTTAGTGTTTGATAGGAATGGTTGGACTCGATGATCCGATGGGTCTCTTCCAACCTGGTTGTTCTATGATTCTATGATTCTATGAAACCCCTTGGATAGGAAGGGATGAGGAGCTGGAAGAGGTGGAAAAGCCCCTTTTTCTTTAGATGGTGCAGGCGGTTTGCTGCTGCTGGGAACTGGGGAAACTGAGGCACGGCGAAGGCCGAAGGAGACGTGCGCTTGGCCTTGGGGATGGAAAAACGCCAGGGGCCACGCGCTGGCAGCTGGTGGCTTTTAAGGCCACCGCGGACGTCCCTGGTGGGGCTGTGCCGAGCGCGGTGCAGTGGCACGGAAGCGATGGGCTGTCAATAGTCGCTCCGTGACGCTCGGGCAGGGACAGAAAGGATGAGGAAAAACAGGACAAAGGAGGAACCGGACACCGGAGAGGCGCGGGTCGTGCACCCACGTGCTCCCTGGCACCTCGACCTCGCCACGATCGAGTTGCCGGTGAGGCCCTCGCGGGCAGCCGGGCCTCAGTTTCCCCAGCGAGGCAGGGAGGATGCTGGGTGCTGCGGTTGGTTGGGGGTTGCGGCTGCGGGAGGAGGCCGGGGGGAGGCTGGGAAGCCCTGGACACCGTTCCCAGGCCTAGCGGGAACCGTCTGCTCGGGGAACTTGTGACCCCACCGTGTGTGTCCCCCCCCTTGCCTGCTGGCGAGGAGCCGGTGCAGCTGCAGGAGCCACATGGGCAACCCAAGGGCGAGGCAGGCAGTGAGGAGGAGGAGGACGAGGAGGAGAGGGGAGGAGGGTTGGGGGGGGGGGGTGGGGGGTGTCTGCCTGCACCCTTTTCCCTCCCCAAGCAAGGGAATGGGGGGGGGGGGTTGGTGCCTCCTGGCCCCCAGCCCGAGCGCTGATGCTTTTGGCGGCTGCGAAAAGTCAAATCCGGATTTCCTCGGGGTGGGGAGGAGGGAACTGGCCTCTTCCCGCTGCAGCCATGCTCCCCCTTCTCCAACCTCCCCGGGATGTGATGTGCAAGAGGTAGAGGGGTGGTGGGGGGGGCACAGCACCCCTGTGACCCCACTGGTACGTGGTCGGTCTGTCTGTCCGTCCTTCCATCGCTCTTCTCCTGCATCCCTTCCCCAGCATCTTTTCCTCCCCGCGATGGGTCTCTTCCAACCTGGTTGTTCTATGATTCAATGATTCTATGCGGGTACCCACAGCATCACTCCAGGAGGGGTACACGGCTTTTCCCCCCCAACTTCATGCCATTTCCCATCGCCCTCCATGCCAGGAAAATCCCAAACGCGCTCCGAGCTGCCCCTTATCTCCCGGAGCAAGCCGAGCGCGTGGGGAAGCTGCCAGCGAAGGGCTGCTGGGGAGATTGGAGGTTGCCATGGGGAGAGCGGCTGCCAGCAGGGCGGTGGCTCCCTGTGGGTGACAGATAAGGGATCCCCGCGTTCCCCGGCTGCTGCTGCTGGCAAGAGGGGGGGACCATTCCCAGGCTGGTCGTGCGGCACCGTCACCCTTCGATTCCCCCTTCCGACTCCATCATGGCATCTCTCGCAGCTCCAGGTTGTTTTCCTTCCCCTGCCAGCATCCGCATCCACTCATCCCCACACCCACCCGCTGCTTCCTCTGCCTCCTGCTCTTTGCCATCTCATCCAGCTGCTCGCTGTGTCCCCGAGGCCTGTCCCCGGCCCTCCTGTGACCCCAGAATTGCGGGGCAGGAGCCAGCACTGCCTTGCCCCATCCTCCCCCAGGGGTGCCCATCCCATCACCATAGAATCATAGAACAACCAGGTTGGAAGGGACCCATCGGATCATCGAGTCCGACCATTCCTGCATCCCCGAGAGGGATGTGGTGAGAAACCCCTGGGGCTGAGGAACAGCTGAGGAAGCCAGGGATGTTTATCCTGGAGAAGAGGAGGTTGAGAAGAGACCTCGGTGCTCCCCGAAGCTCCTAAAAGGAGGTGGTGGTGAGGTGGGTGCTGGGCTCTGCTCCCAGGGAAGGAGTAGAGAGATGAGAGGAAATGGCCTCAAGCTGCACCAGGGGGGGTTTAGATTAGAATCATAGGATCATAGAACAACCAGGTGGGAAGAGACCCATCGGATCATCGAGTCCAAACGTTCCTATCAATCACTAAACCATGTCCCTCAGGACCTCATCCACCCATCCCTTAAACACCTCCAGGGAAGGGGAATCAACCACCTCCCTGGGCAGCCTATTCCAATGCCCAATGACCCTTTCCGGGAAAAACTTCCTCCTAATCTCCAGCCTAAATCTCCCCTGGTGGAGCTTGAGGCCATTCCCTCTTGTCCTGTCCCCTGTCCCTTGGGAGAAGAGCCCAGCTCCCTCCTCTCCACAACCTCCTTTCAGGTAGTTGGAGAGAGCAATGAGGTCTCCTCTCAGCCTCCTCTTCTCTAGGCAATAATAGGATTGGATAATAGGAAATATTCCTTCATGGAAAGGGTTGCCAAGCCCTGGACCAGGCTGCCCAGGGCAGGGGTGGAGTCTCCATACCTGGTGGGGTTCAAAAAACGTGGAGATGAGTGTCTTGGGGACATGGTTTAGCAGGCACCGTGGGGTTAGACTGACAGTTGGACTGGAGGAGCTTAGAGGTCTTTTCCAGCCTTGATAATTCCATGATTCTATGAACTGAGAGGTTATTTCTCCAGGTGTTCTCTAAGGAGGGAAAAGGCTCAAGCCCAGAGCTGCTGGCAGAGCCTCTCTGTCCCCACTTGACCCTGGGAGGAGGGAGCTGAGGATGGTACCTTGTGCCAGGTTGGCTGCCGGGAGCTGGAGGATGCTCTGGGCTTTATTGGTTCTGGTCCTTCTCCATCTCTGGAGTGACAATGGGCTCTGTGCCCACACTGGGAGGCAGCAGGTTGGGGATCCAGAGGTGGTGGCATCTCTGAAAGAAGTTAGCAACCTTAGCAAGTTTGCAGATGACACTAAGCTGGGTGGAAGTGTGGATCTGCTGGAGGGTTGGGAGGTTCTGCAAAGGGATCTGAACAGGCTGGATCCATGGGCTGAGACCAACGGGAAGAGGTTTAACACGGCCAAATGCTGGGTCATGCACTTCGGGCACAACAACCCTGAGCAGCTCCAGACCAGGAGAAGTCTGGCTGGAAAGTGCCTGGAGGAGAAGGACCTGGGGGTGTTGGTTGACTGACCATGGCGATTGACCATGAGCCAGCAGTGTGCCCAGGGGGCCAACAAGGCCAAGGGCATCCTGGCTTGGATCAGAAATGGTGTGACCAGCAGGGCCAGGGAGGTGATTCTCTCTCTGCACTCAGCACTGGTGAGGCCGCTCCTTGAATCCTGTGTTCAGTTGTGGGCCCCTCAGCACAAGAAGGATGTTGAGGCTCTGGAGAGAGTCCAGAGAAGAGCCACGAAGCTGGTGAAGGGGCTGGAGAAGAAGAGGAGTGTCTGAGAGAGCTGGAGGTGTTTATCCTGGAGAAAAGGAGGCTGAGGGGAGACCTCATTGCTCTTTCCAGCTCCCTGAGAGGAGGTTGTGGAGAGGAGGGAGCTGGGATCTTCTCTCAAGGGACAGGATGAGAGGGAATGGCCTCAAGCTCCACCAGGGAGATTTAGGCTGGAGATTAGGAGGAGGTTTTTCACGGAAAGGTTCATTGGGCATTGGAATAGGCTGCCCAGGGAGGTGGTTGATTCCCCTTCCCTGGAGGTGTTTAAGGGAAGGGTGGGTGAGGTCTTGAGGGACTTGGTTTAGTGTTTGATAGGAATGGTTGGACTCGATGATCTGATGGGTCTCTTCCAACCTGGTGATTCTATCATTCTAAGTTTGGAGGAGAATGGGGAACTTTCCTCTTTGTGTGCGGCATTGTGGGTGCGAAAGTCAGCGCGAGCTCAGTCCTGGGGGCTGTGGGGCAGGGGCTGAGCGCAGCACACCCATCCTGCTCCCGCTGGAGCCTTCTCGAGGCCTCTGGCTGCTGGCGCACAAAGGGCTTCATTACCTCTGCTCCGCTTGCCAACGCTCGTCAGCAGCCGCCGCGCAGCCAGGCAGGGGACGCCGGGCACCGTGGTGGGGACAGGGGACGCCGTGGTCACCCTACAAGCCGCCTCTCTCCATCTCCTTTTGCAGAGGCAGCACCCAAGTCCCAGCCCGGCGATAGCACCCAGAGGGATGTGGAGCCACAGAGGTTAGTGGGTGTCCGATGCATCCCAAGGCCCCTCGGGTGCCCTGGGCTGCACCCAGAGTCACTTGGCCACCTCAGGGACAATGGCATCCCCTTGCAAGCCTGTCCTGCTGGCAGCACCTGAATATTTAGCAGTGGGGTTGTGCTGGCATCATGCTGTTGGCTTCTGGTGCGAGGGAGTTGCTGGGTTCCTTGTCCTGGGATCAGCTTCGGGGTGCTCTCTGCCCACCCCAGAAGCGCCAAAATCCTCCTGCTCTCTCCCCGTGCAGGACCCTGTGACTGACACAGCCCCTCCAGGCCCACAGCTGAATGGAAAGGCTGCAGAAGGTAAAGGTGTGGGGGGTTCTGGGGTGGGCAGGGGGCTGGGAGCTGTGGGCAGTATGATGGGGTGGTGGGCAGGGCACTGAGGTGGGTAGGGTGCTGGGGGCACGCAGGGAAGGTGGTGAAGGCTTTGAGGAGGGTGTTGGAAGCTCTAGGCAGGGTGCTGGGGTGGGCAGGGTGCTGGGAACATGTGGTCAGGGTGCTGAGGTGGTCAGGGTGCTGGGGTCATGCAGGGAAGGTAGTGAAGGCTTTGAGGAGGGTGCTGGAGGATCTAGGTAGGGTGCTGGGGTGGTCAGGGTGCTGGGGCCATGCAGGCAGGGTGCTGGGAGCATGTGTGCAGGGTGCTGAGGTGGTCAGGGTGCTGGGGTCATGCGGGTAGGGTGCTGGGATGCTCAGGATGCTGATGTGGGTCCTCCTGGGAGCATGTGTACAGGGTGCTGGGGTGGTCAGGGTGCTGGGGCCATGCAGGGAAGGTGGTGAAGGCTTTGAGGAGAGTGTTGGAGGCTCTAGGCAGGGTGCTGGGGTGGTCAGGGTGCTGGGGCCATGCAGGCAGGGTGCTGGGAGCATGTGTGAAGAGTGTTGAGGTGGTCTGGGTGCTGGGGTACTTTGGGGAGGGTGCTGGAGGCAGGATTCTGGGGAGTCAGGGTGCTGGGGGCATGCAGGCAGGGTCCTGGGGTGGTCAGGGTGCTGGGGTCATGCGGGTAGGGTGCTGGGAGCTGGGGGCAGGGTGCTGGGGCCATGTGGGTAGGGTGCTGGGATGGTCAGGGTGCTGATGTGGGTCCTCCTGGGAGCATGTGTGCAGGGTGCTGGGGTGGTCAGGGTGCTGGGGGGCTTTGGAGAAGGTGCTGGAGGCAGGATTCTGGGGTGTCAGGGTGCTGGGGGGCTTTGGAGAGGGTGCTGGAGGCAGGATTCTGGGGTGTCAGGGTGCTGGGGGCATGTGGGCAGGGTGCTGAGGTGGTCAGGGTGCTGGGAGCTGTGGGCAGGTAAAGCACACATGCTGGTGGCCAAGGACAGGGTCTGGTGGCCAGGGGCATAGTCACCCTAGGTTGGTGCTCTCAGGGCCTGCCTTCCTCCTCCTCCTCTTCCTTCTCCTCCCTGCCCAGCCTGGCAGCACCATCTAGTGGCAACGTGTCCTGGCCAGGCCCCTGTCACCTCCTGGGTGTCCCCTGCCCTGAACCCTCAGAATGGGAGCGAAGGACACCCCAGCACCCACCTAGAAATTCCCCAACCCCAAGGATGCTCTGCCTTGGTGCACTGAGGTCCCTGGTGCACTCAGGTCCATGGGGCACAGGGGTGGCCCCAAGCCCCCTGCCCTGCCCTGGGGTCCTGGCCGTGACCCCGAGCCCCTTCCTGGACTGGCAGTGCCAAAGAGGAGGTTTGCCAAGGTCTCCCCTCTTCCTTCCAGCAACCACTGACCTCCCCTGGGAGCGTCTGCTCCTCCCGTGGCTCCAGCGTCCCAGGATCACCCTCCAGCATCGTGGTAAGAGGACCCTCGTGTCTCCCCACTGCATCCCTCAGCACATGGAGAGCTTGGAGAGAGTCCAGAGGAAGCCACGGAGATGATCCGAGGGCTGGAGAACCTCTGCTATGAGGATGGGAGAGTTGGGGTTGTTCAGCCTGGAGAAGAGGAGGCTCCAAGGAGACCTTAGAGCAGCTTCAGTGCTGAAAGGGTCTCCAGGAAAGCTGGGGAGGGGCTCTTGATTGGGAAGGGCAGGGACAGGATGAGGGGAATGGTTTTCAGCTGGAAGAGGGGAGATTGAGGTGAGATTTTAGGTTGGGATGTGCCTCCTCAAGCCCTCTCCATCACTGCTGGGGCCACAAAGGATGCCAACCCTCCCTGTTTCACCATGTTCCCTTTTTTTTTTGCACCCAAACCCAAAGGTGCTTTTCCTTCCTTCCAGGCCAAAATGGACAACGAGGTTCTAGGCTACAAGGACCTGGCTGCCATCCCCAAGGACAAAGCGATCCTGGACATCGAGCGCCCCGACTTGATGATTTACGAACCCCATTTCACCTATTCGCTCATGGAGCACGTGGAGCTGCCCCGGAGCCGAGAGGTGAGGGTGCACCAAGACCACCCCTGATTGTTCTGGGGGGCTGGGGTAGTGAAGCCCCCACAGACAGAGGGTTCCAGAGGGAATAAATCACTTCTTGCTGGTTGGTGAAGGGGCTGGAGAACACGTCGTATGAGGAGGAGTGAGTGCTGGTCTCTTCTTCCAAGTGAGAGGTGGCAGGAGGAGAGAGGCCAGTGACAAGTGGGGTTCCCCAGGGCTCAGTGCTGGGTCCAGCCCTGTTCAATGTCTTCATCAACGACCTGGATGAAGGCATCGAGTGCTCCCTTAGCAAGTTTGCAGATGACACAAAGCTGTGTGAAAGTGTGGATCTGCTGGAGGGTAGGGAGGCTCTGCAAAGGGACCTAAACAGGCTGGATCCATGGGCTGAGTCCAATGGGGTGAGGTTTAACACAGCCAAATGCCACATCCTGCACTTGGGGCACAACAACCCTCTGCAGAGCTACAGACTGGGAGAAGTCTGTCTAGAAAGCTGCCAGGACGAGAGGGACCTGGGGGTGTTGGTCGACAGCGACTGACCATGAGCCAGCAGTGTGCCCAGGTGGCCAAGAAGGCCAATGGCATCCTGGCTTGGATCAGAAATGGTGTGACCAGCAGGGCCAGGGAGGTGATTCTCCCTCTGGACTCAGCACTGGTGAGGCCGCTCCTTGAATCCTGTGTTCAGTTGTGGGCCCCTCAGCACAAGAAGGATGTTGAGGCTCTGGAGAGAGTCCAGAGAAGAGCAACGAGGCTGGTGAAGGGGCTGGAGAACAGGCCCTATGAGGAGCGTCTGAGAGAGCTGGGGGTGGGGTTAGCCAGGAGAAGAGGAGACTGAGAGGAGACCTCATTACTCTCTACAACTAATTGAAGGGAGATTGTGGAGAGGAGGGAGCTGGGCTCTTCTCCCAAGGGACAGGGGGCAGGACAAGAGGGAATGGCCTCAAGCTCCACCAGGGGAGATTTAGGCTAGAGATTAGGAGGAAGTTTTTCATGGAAAGGGTCATTGGAATAGGCTGCCCAGGGAGGTGGTTGATTCCCCTTCCCTGGAGGTGTTTAAGGCACAGGTAGATGAGGTCCTGAGGGACATGGTTTAGTGTTTGATAGGAATGGTTGGACTAGAAGATCCGATGGGTCTCTTCCAACCTGGTTGTTCTATGATTGTATGATTCTATGAAATGCCCTCAAGCTGGGCCTGGGGGGGTTCAGATCAGACATTAGGAATAATTTCTTCACCCAAAGGGTTCTCGGGCACTGGACCAGGGAGGTGGTGGAGTCTCCATCCCTGGAACCTGTAGATGAGGTGCTCAGGGATGTGGTTGAGCAGTGGACAGGTAGGGTTGGGCTTGATGATCTCAAAGGTCTTTTCCAACCCACTGATTCTATCATTCTGTGGTTCTCCAGCGCTCCCTGTCTCCCAAATCGATCTCTCCTCCTCCGTCTCCAGAGGTGAGCACCCACACCACGACGGGATGTGCACGGGGGCTCCGAGGAGTAAGGGGGCGACCCCGAATTGCTGGGGTCTCGCTGCTCACCAAGCCCTGCTTGCCCACAGGTCATCCGGGAGTGGCTGGAGAACCGCAGCCCTGGCAACCTCCCCCAGCCTGCGTCTCGCCAAGGCGGCAGCTCATCCCGCAGCAGCGTGCAGCATTTCCACCGACCTGGTACCCTCGCTGGCCCCGGGAACCCCGAATTAATACCTCACCCCAAGCTCCAGCCCAGCCCAGGTCATCCAGGCAAGGCAGGAGCTCCTTATTCCCAACCCTCAACCCCTTTTTCCTTGCAGAGACCGACACGACAGAGCTCAACATCTACAAGAAGCCTCCGATTTACAGGCAGAGAGGTGAGATGGGGAGCGTCTGTCCCACGGGATGGGGCACCCCAAGGCGCTGCCTCACTCCCCCAACCCCCTGACTGTGCTCTGCAGATCACCATCACGGTGCCCACCACGGGAAGCATCTCATAGAGGACTTGATCATCGAATCCTCCAAGTTCCCGGCAGCGCAGCCCCCAGACCCCAACCAGCCTGCCAAGATCGAGACCGATTACTGGCCGTGCCCCCCGTCTCTGGCTGTCGTGGGTAGGTGGGGATGAGCTGCTCCGTGGAGCTTATCCCACCCCAGGGATCTCCATGGGGGACTGAGGATGGAGGTATCAGAGCTGGGGTTGTTTATCCTGGAGAAGAGGAGGCTGAGAGACCTCATTACTCTTTACAACTACCTGAAGGGAGGTTGTAGAGAGGAGGGAGCTGGGCTCTTCTCCCAAGGGACAGGGGACAGGACAAGAGGGAATGGCCTCAAGCTCCACCAGGGGAGATTTAGGCTGGAGATTAGGAGGAGGTTTTTCACACAAAGGGTCATTGGACATTGGAACAGGCTGCCCAGGGAGGGGGTTGATTCACCTTCCCTGGAGGTGTTTAAGGGATGGGTGGATGAGGTCTTGAGGGACTTGGTTTTCTGTTTGATAGGAATGGTTGGACTCGATGGTCCAATGGGTCCCTTCCAACCTGGTTGTTCTGTGATTCTATGATTCTTCCACTTCTGGAGTCCCAAGCATGATATGGAACTGTTGGAATGGGTTCGGAGATGATCTGAGATGATCAGAGATGATCTGAGGGATGGAGCAACTTTGCTTTGAGGACAGAATGAGAGAGTTGGGGTTGTTCAGCCTGGAGAAGGGAAGGCTCAGGGAGACCTTAGAGCAGCTTCGGTGCTGAAAGAGGCTCCAGGAAAGCTGGGAAGGGACTTTTGACAAGGAGTGATAGGATGAGGGAGAAAGGCTTTAAATTTGAACTAGGGAGGTTTAGATGAGACATTGGGAAGAAAAACCTGGCTGAGATTCCTAGAGAAGGGGGAACACCTGAGCAACATCCCTGGAGGGGTTCAAGGGCAGGTTGGATGGGGCTTGGAGCCCCTGAGCCAGTGGGAGGTGTCCCTACCCATGGCAGGGGTGGGACTGGATGGGCTTTGAGGTCCCTTCCGACGCAAACCATTCCCTGATTCCATCATTTTTTCCCCCCAGAGACAGAGTGGAGGAAGCGGATGGCCTCCAAGAGAGGTGAGGAGGAGGATGAGGACCTGACAGAGGAGATGAAGAACCTGCGGGAGCTCCAGAGGCAGGAACTGAGCAAGGTGAAGAGCAAAATTGAGCGGATGGATGCCCTGTGAGGGGCTGGAGTTGTGCCACCGCTAATCCCTGCACGTGTCCCCTCGCTCCCAGGTCACCTCCAACCTCGGGAAGCTGATCCTGAAGGAGGAGATGGAGAAATCTCTGCCTATCCGGAGGAAAACCCGCTCGCTGCCAGACCGGACGCCCTTCCACACGTGTACGTGGGATGCTCTTCCCTCATCCCTCCCCTTCTCATCTGGTGAAGGGTGTGGAGAACAGGCCCTATGAGGAGCTGCTGAGAGAGCTGGGGGTGTTTAGCCTGGAGAAGAGGAGGCTGAGAGGAGACCTCATTACTCTCTACAACTACCTGAAAGGAGGTTGTGGAGAGGAGGGAGCTGGGCTCTTCTCCCAAGGGACAGGGGACAGGACAAGAGGGAATGGCCTCAAGCTCCACCAGGGGAGATTTAGGCTGGAGATTAGGAGGAGGTTTTTCACACAGAGGGTCATTGGGCATTGGAACAGGCTGCCCAGGGAGGTGGTTGATTCCCCTTCCCTGGAGGTGTTTAAGGGACAGGTAGATGAGGTCGTGAGGGACATGGGTTAGTGTTTGATGGGAATGGTTGGACTCGATGATCCGATGGGTCTCTTCCAACCTGGTTGTTCTATGATTCTATGATTCACCCCTGCAGCTCCTCTCACCACCTCTTGCTCTCTTGCAGCTCTGCACATGGGGAGCTACAAGAGCTCCTCACTGCCTGCCTCGGGCAGGAGCACCCTCACCCGGGTGAGTGCGCTGGCAGCTCCCCCCAAACCCCTTGGGTAAGGTCTGGGGGTGACATCACCCTGATGATGTCCCCCCCTGTCCCCTCTCCTCTGGCAGCTGCAGTCAGCAGAGTTCAGCTCGGCAGGCAGCGAGAAAAGCAGTCCTGGTGAGCACCAACCTGGGGATGGGGGACACGGGGAGGGTCCTGGGGGATGTGGGGGTGTCTCCAGGGCTGTGGGATGTCCCCACGGGTGGGGCTGCTGGAGCAAGCCTGGGCTCAACAGGCGATAGAAAACATCTCTAAAGGCTTCTCCTCACTTGGGAGAGGATGATGGGGGCTGAAGCGAGGGGTACCCAGGGCTGAGCCCTCTTCTCCTCTGTTTTCCAGGCCTGCAGGTAAGCCCTCTCCTGGCTGCCGGCATGGAGACCCAGCAGAAGGGTGATGTATGGGGGGAAGAAGGGACCTAAACAGGCTGGATCCATGGGCTGAGTCCAATGGGATGAGGTTTAACACGGCCAAATGCCACATCCTGCACTTGGGACACAACAACCTTGAGCAGAGCGACAGACTGGGAGAAGTCTGGCTGGAAAACTGCCAGGAGGAGAGGGACCTGGGGGGGTTGGTTGACAGTGACTGACCATGAGGCAGCAGTGTGCCCAGGTGGCCAAGAAGGCCAATGGCATCCTGGCTTGGATCAGAAATGGTGTGACCAGCAGGGCCAGGAAGGTGATTCTCCCTCTGGACTCAGCACTGGTGAGGCTGCTCCTTGAATCCTGTGTTCAGTTGTGGGCCCCTCAGCACAAGAAGGATGTTGAGGCTCTGGAGCGAGTCCAGAGAAGAGCCACGAAGCTGGTGAAGGGGCTGGAGAACAGGCCCTATGAGGAGCGTCTGAGAGAGCTTGGGGTGTTTATCCTGGAGAAGAGGAGGCTGAGAGGAGACCTCATTGCTCTCCACAACTACCTGAAAGGAGATTGTGGAGAGGAGAGAGCTGGGCTCTTCTCCCAAGGGACAGGGGACAGGACAAGAGGGAATGACCTCAAGCTCCACCAGGGGAGATTTAGGCTAGAGATTAGGAGGAAGTTTTTCATGGAAAGGGTCATTGGGCATTGGAATAGGCTGCCCAGGGAGGTGGTTGATTCCCCTTCCCTGGAGGGGTTTAAGGGACGGGTGGACGAGGTGCTGAGGGACATGGGTTAGTGTTTGATAGGAATGGTTGGACTGGATGATCCGATGGGCCTCTTCCAACCTGGTTGTTCTATGATTCTATGAAGAGACCCCAGGGCTCTCTGATGGGTCCCAGAGGGGCGAGGGGACAGCTGGAGGTGGGAAGGATCATTGTGACGATGTCCAAGCTGGAACCCGTCACATTGGCTTCAATTTGGATAGTAAAGGGCAGCTCTTCGGGGCATTGGGGTTGTGGCTGATGCTGCCTTTACCCCCCCCAGAATGGCCAACGTGGGCGCATGGACCGAGGCAACTCCCTGCCCAGCATGTTGGAGCAAAAGGTGAGTGGGAATGGGGGCTGTGAGGGCTCGGGGTGGGGAGGGGGTCCCCACAGAGGGTCTCGCAACCTCCTTCCTTGCAGATCTACCCCTACGAGATGCTGATGGTGACGAACCGAGGCCGCGTGAAGCTGCCACCCGGTGTGGACAGGACCAGGCTGGAGGTAGGAGCTGAGCATGGGGTTCGGGGTGGGATGCAAAAAGTTTGGGGGACCTGGCCAAGCCCATCACCCTCTTCTCCCCCACCCGGCAGCGGCACCTCTCCCCCGAGGACTTCTTGCGGGTCTTCGAGATGCCCCCCGAGGAGTTCGGCAAGTTGGCCCTCTGGAAGCGCAACGAGCTGAAGAAGAAAGCCTTCCTCTTCTGAGCCCCCCGCGCTCACCCCGTGTCGCTCCGTGTCAACCGCTTTAGGGCTCTCAGCCGGTTTTTACTAGGATCCCCCCTTCCCCTCTCCCCCTGAGCCCCCCAACTCTGCCCCCTGCCCTTCTCCTCCTGCAGGAAAAGGGATTGGGGGGTTCACATCTGCCTCTGCTCCCCCAGCTTTGCTCCTCCTGCAGGAAAAGGGTTTTGGGGGTTCACATCTGTCTTTGCCCCCCAGCTTTGCTCCTGCAGGAGAAGGGTTTGGGAGGCTTGGGTCTGTCTTTACCCCCCAGCTTTGCTCTTGTAGGAAAAGAGTTTGGGGGGCTCGGGTCTGCCTCTGCTCCCTCATTGCTTTGCTTCTCCTGCAGGAAAAGGGTTTGAGGGGCTCACACCTCTCTTTGACCCCAACTTTGCTCCTGCAGGAGAAGGGCTTGAGGGGCTCACATCTGCCTCTGCTCCCTCACTGCTTTGCTCCTGCAGGAGAAGGGTTTGGGGGGGCTCACATCTGTCTTTGTCCCCCAGCTTTGCTCCTGCAGGAAAAGGGTTTGGGGGCTCACATCTGTCTTTGCCCCCCAGCTTTGCTCCTGCAGGAAAAGGGTTTGGGGGGTTCACATCTGCCTCTGCTCCCTCACTGCTTTTCTCCTCCTGCAGGAAAAGGGTTTGGGGGGGCTCAGGTCTGTCTTTGCCCCCTAGCTTTGCTCCTGCAGGAGAAGGGTTTGGGGGGCTCTGATCTGCCTCCCCCGACCCCTCCCTGGCTTGGGGTGCAGGCTGCCCTGGAGCAGGCACGGTTCAGCCAGGAGGGGTGGATTTGGGGGGTTCTCTGTGCTTTGTGCCCCCCTTACCCCCCCACCCTGGGCACAGGGGCAGTGCCCGGCTTTGCTTTGTGCCAGCTCCGGGCTGGATTCCCTCATCCCTGGGGGTTGGCTGCCTCCAGACCCCCCACCTTTTGCCCCCAACACCTTCACCCCAAGACTTGGGAAGAGCCCTGGGGGCCGACTCACTGCCAGATAGATGCGTTCCCAGCAAAACCCAGGAAGGTATCCCCCTCCTTTCCCCCCCTGCAGCCCCTCTTTTAACATCCCTCCTGGTCCAGAGGCTGCAGCGAGGACCACAGGGACAAGGACACTGCCAAAACCTGCCTGGCACCGGCTCGAGGGGGGCAAAGGGGGGTGATGCCAGCAGGGTGGAGCATCTTGGGATGGGGCAGGGGGGGCAGAGAGGGGTCCTGGTGGGACCCTGGGGTGGGGGAATGCACTTGGGATGCTCTGGGAGATGCAGGGGGTGCAGAGCAAGGGTCCTGGTGGGAGCCTGGGGTTGGGGGGGGATGCACTTTTGATGCTCTGGGAGATGCAGAGGTGGCAGAACTGGGGTCCTCGTGGGACCCTGGGATGGGAGGGATCCACTTGAGATGCTCTGGGAGATGCAGAGGTGGCAGAGCAGGGTCCTGGTGGAACCTTGGGGTTGGGGGAATGCATTTAGGATGCTCTGGGAGATACAGAGGTTGCAGAGTGGGGTCTTGGTGGGACCCTGGAATGGGAGGAATCCACTTGAGATGCTCTGGTAGATGCAGGAGGGTCAGAGAGGAGGTCCTGGTGGGACCCTGGCGTGGGAGGGATGCACTTAGGATGCTCCAGGAGATGCAGGGGGGGCACAGTGGGGGTCCTGGTGTGATACTGGGGTGGGAGGAATCCACCTGAGATGCTCTGGGAGATGCAGAGGTGGCAGAGTGGGGGTCCTGGTGGGACCTTGGGGCTGGGGGGATGCACTTTTGATGTTCATGGAGATGCAAGAGAGTCAGAGAGGAGGTCCTGATAGGACCCTGGGGCTCGGGGGGGATGCACATTTGTTATGCTCTGGGAGATGCAGAGGTGGCAGAGCAGGGTTCTGGTGGGACCCTGGGGCGGGAGGGATGCACTTTTGATGTTCTTGGAGATGCAGGAGGGTGGGAGAGGAGGTCCTGGTGGGACCCTGCGGTGGGAGGGATGCACTTGGGATGCTCTGGGAGATGCAGGAGGGTCAGAGCGGAGGTCCTGGTGTGACTCTGGGATGGGAGGAATCCACCTGAGATGCTCTGGGAGATGCAGAGGTGGCAGAGCAGGGTCCTGGTGGGTTCCTGGGGTGAGAGGGATGCTCTGGGAGATGCAGAGGTTGCAGAGCGAGGGTCCTGGTGGGA
This sequence comes from Coccyzus lansbergi, assembly GCA_033558105.1. Classification (NCBI taxonomy): domain Eukaryota; kingdom Metazoa; phylum Chordata; class Aves; order Cuculiformes; family Coccyzidae; genus Coccyzus; species Coccyzus lansbergi. Next base: position 17,549 of record JAUMJK010001369.1, read on the forward strand.
CCCTGGGGTTGGGGGGATGCACTTTTGATGTTCTTGGAGATGCAGGAGAGTCAGAGAGGAGGTCCTGGTGGGACCTTGGGGCTGGGGGGATGCACTTGGGATGCTCTGGGAGACGCAGAGGTGGCAGAGCAGGGCCCTGGTGGGACCTCGGGGTTGGGGGGATGCACTTAGGATGCTCTGGGAGATGCAGAGGTTGCAGAGCAGGGTCCTGGTGAGTTCCTGGGGTGGGAGGGATGCTCCGGGAGATGCAGAGGTGGCAGAGTGGGGTCCTGGTGGGACCCTGGGATGGGAGAGATGCACTTTTGGTGCTCTGGGAGATGCAGAGGTGACAGAGCAGGGTCCTGGTGGGACCTTGGGGTTTGGGGAATGCACTTAGGATACTCCGGGAGATGCAGGGGGGGGCACAGTGGGGGTCCTGGTGGGACCCTGTGGTGGGAGGGACGCACTAGGGATGCAGAGGGCGAAGGCCCAGGGCGACGCAGGTGGGTAGACACAGGGCAGGGCTCACTGGGCACAGCAGCTGTCGGCACCGGGCAGCACCTTCCCTTCTCACACCTCTCCCACCCCCTTCTCCGGGCACACATTTTGGGCAGGACCCCTCTGCCCTCACACCCCCACCTGGTCCCCCTCACCCCCCCCCCCCCACGCTCCGGGTTTTTGTTTCCAGCCGCTAAAACCTTGTCGGGATGTAAAGAATGTAATTTATCGGGGACGAATTCACTGGCCCATAAACTTGCCTTTCACTGCTACTACTCGACGGACGACATATCTATATAAATATATATATAAATATTGGGTTGTTTTCTGACCGGACGACGACGATTCACTTTTCTCTGTTTTGTTGGAGTTAATATTTTTCTTTGCTGGTGTCGGAGAAGCCGCGTGCGAGTGGTTTTTTTGCTTATAATTAAAGGTGACAATGGCTTTATCCAGCCCTGGCTCTGCCATTGGTGCTTATATATATATATATATATTTATTTATATTTATTTATTTATTTATTTATTTTTTCTCCTCCTGCCTGGCTCCTGATCCCTGCAGATGGCGATGATGCTCCAAGAAGGATGCTGAGCCCTTCCCCGCCTCCTCCTCCTCCTCCTCCTCCTCCTTCCCAGCCGGGTTGGGCTGTTTAGGGGACCCACAGGGCGTGTGCTAACCCAGGCCAGTTGGGATAACCCCATCCCAGTTTCCCATCCCAGTTCCCCATCCCAGTCCCCATCCCCACCCCAGTTCAGGTCCCACCGCAATGTGAACTCTCCCGCATCATGTCCCGGCAGAGAGGTAGGAGGAGGAGGAGGAGGAGGGTTGAGGGGGAAAAAGGGCTGTGGAAGGGGTGGGGGAGCCTGGAAAGGGGGTGAAAAGAGAGGGGGAGAAGGGATGAGGGAGGCTGAGGGGGTTGGAGCATGAGTTGGGGGGGCGAGGAGGGGAGGGGAGGGGGGGAAAAGGGGGGATGAGGGAAAAGGGGAGGAAGGAAAAGGGTTGATGAGGGAAAGGGGTGATGAGGGAAAGGGGAGTGTGGAGGTGAGGGAAAGAGGAGCATGGAAAAGGGGTGATGGGGAAAGGGGAGCAAGGAAAAGGAGTGATGGGGAAAGGGGTGGTAAGGGAAAGGGGAGCAGGGAAAAGGAGTGATAAGGGAAAGGGGAGCAAGGAAAAGGAGTGATGGGAAAGGGGAGCAAGGAAAAGGGGTGATAGGGAAAGGGGAGCATGGAAAATGGGGTGATGGGGAAAGGGGAGCTTGGAAAAGGAGTGATGGGGAAGGGGAGCTTGGAAAATGGGGTGATGGGGAAAGGGGAGCATGGAAAATGGGGTGATAGGGAAAGGGGAGCAAGGAAAAGGGGTGATAAGGGAAAGGGGAGCTTGGAAAAGGGTTGATGGGGAAAGGGGAGCATGGAAAATGGGGTGATAGGGAAAGGGGAGCTTGGAAAAGGAGTGATGGGGAAGGGGAGCTTGGAAAATGGGGTGATGGGGAAAGGGGAGCAAGGGAAAGGGGTGATAAGGGAAAGAGAAGAGTGGAAAAGGAGTGATGGGGAAAGGGGAGCTTGGAAAAGAGTGATGGGGAAAGGCGAGTGTGGAAAACCAGGGAGTGAGGAGGAAGGGGAGAGGATGGAGGGGGAGATGGGAAAGGAGGGGGAGAAAGAAGGGAGAGGGAGAAGATTTTAGGGGAGAGAAGGGAGGAGAGGAAGAAAGGGGAAAGCAGGGAGAGAGGGGATGGAAGGCGGAGAGGGACTGGGAAGCGGAGTTGTGAGGTGGGTGCTGGGGAGGGAAGGGGTGCAGGGGGCAAGACAGGGGTGTCACCACATGAGTGAGGTGTCTGGGTGCCCCGGGACGGCTTGGGGAGCTGGAGTGGGTTACTGGGAAGGCGTATGGGGCTGTGGGATGGGTGCTGGGGAGGGAAGGGGTGCAAGGGACGAGGTGTCAGGGCTCGGGGTGTCAGAGCGCGGCTGGGGGTGTGGGTGCTCCGGAGCAGGGCGAGATGCCAGCGCAGGGCGTGGGGTCCTGCCAGCCCCTTCTCTGGGTGGATCTGGGGGTGCAGCAGCTGCGGGGCGAGCGCCTCCGCCCTCGCGCCGTGGCCCCCGAGCCTCCCCGCAGCGACGGGTCAGGCTGCGGCCAAGAGCTGCTCTGAGTCATCTCGCGCTGGGCCAGAGCCACCCCCAGCGCCTCAGTGGAGTCCTGGGGTACCCCCGAGCCCCTGCGCCCCACGAGGGAGTGGGGCTCAGCCCAAGCACTCCTTGCCCCTCACTGAATGGAGACAAACACACGTCGCTGTGGGGCAGAGATGCCACTCTGAGTCCCCAAGGTGTTGGCATCACCCAAGGATCATGTGCTCCTCTGGTCTCCATCCTCCTCCTCATTAGATGAAGACGCTGAGCTACATTCTTGAGGGACTTGGTTTAGTGTTTGATAGGAATGGTTGGACTAGAAGATCCGATGGGTCCCTTCCAACCTGGTTGTTCTATGATTCTATGATTCTATCCCATGGGATTGGGGTGACTTGCTAGGAGGTGGCTGTGTGTTGGGGGTGTTTTCCTCTCACCCTTCAGCCCCAGGTGGTTGTTTTCCACCTTGGCTGCTCTCCCTTGGCCCCAGCAGCTGGGGAGGTCTCGCAGATGAAGGCGACTCTGGCTGCTCCATCCCGGGCATGGCTCCCCTTGCCCCTCCGAGGGCATCGGGGCCAGCTGGGGGGAGCGAAAGATCAGAGAATCATAGAACAACGAGGTTGGAAGAGACCCATCACATCATCCAGTCCAACCATTCCTATCAAACACTAAACCAAGTCCCTCAAGACCTCATCTACCTGTGCCTTAAACACCTCCAGGGTAGGTGAATCAACCACCTCCCTGGGCAGCCTATTCCAATGCCCAATGACCCTCTGTGTGAAAAACTTCCTCCTAATCTCCAGCCTAAATCTCCCCTGGTGGAGCTTGAGGCCATTCCCTCTTGTCGTGTCCCCTGTCCCTTGGGAGAAGAGCCCAGCTCCCTCCTCTCCACAACCTCCTTTCGGGGAATTGTAGAGAGTAATGAGGTCTCCTCTTAGCCTCCTCTTCTCCAGGCTAAGATGCAGGGAGGGTTGAGGGGGTGAGTGGACCGAGATGTCATTGCCGAGGAATTTGGCCTGGGCGGAGGAGAGTGGAAAGGGAAGGAGAGGAAGAGCCAAGCACACCCAGGATGGGACACGCGGGGGACAGACCCCCTCACCCCCACACTCACACTGTGCCCATGGGTCCCTTCACCCTGTTTTCCCCCCCAGCCAGACCCCAGGGAGCTGGTCCCCCACTTCCTTTCCTTTCTCGTCCCTTCCCCGTCCCCTGTTTCCAGGGAAATCCAGATGTTTGGGCCTCATTCCGGCATTGCTCAGCCTCTCTGCCCTGCCAGATGTTTCCTCTCCCCCTCGGGCAGGGGTGTGTGCTCCCCGGCTGGGGACACCTCAAAGGGGGACGGTGCTCCTTAGAATCATAGAATCATAGAACGACCAGGTTGGAAGGGACCCATCGGATCTTCTAGTCCAACCATTCCTATCAAAATATCCTTCTGTGCCAGCTCCTCCACAGGGGCTTCTCCCAGCACCCGTGGGACCTGCTGGCTCCTTCCCTCTCCTGCCCTGGGGGCTGCCACTGGCTTTTGGGGTGCAGCACGTTCCCTCCAGCATGGAGTGAGGGGGGACACTGCTCTGGTGAGACCCACCTGCAGCCCTGGGTCCAATTCTGGAGTCCTCAGCACAGGGAGGACATGGAGCTGTTGGAGCGAGGCCAGAGGAGGCCACAGAGATGATCCAAGGGCTGGAGAACCTCTTGTATGAGGACAGGCTGAGAGAGTTGGGGTTGTTGGAGAAGGCTGCAGGGAGACCTTGGAGCAGCTTCCTGTGCTGAAAGGGGCTGCAGGAAAGCTGGGGAGGGGCTCTGGATCAGGGAGGGCAGGGATAGGATGAGGGGGAATGGTTTTCAGCTGAAAGAGGAGAGATTGAGATGAGGTCTTAGGCGGAAATGTTTTGCTGTGAGGATAAGGAGGCCCTGGCCCAGGTTGCCCAGAGCAGGGGTGGCTGCCCCATCCCTGGAGGGGTTCAAGGGCAGGTTGGATGGGGCTTGGAGCCTCTGATCCAGTGGGAATTGTCTCTGCTCATGGCAGGGGTGGGACTGGATGGGCTTGGAGGTCCTTTCCAACCTAAACTGTTCCAGGATTCCATGATATGTCAGGGCACGGGGGTGCTGAGGTCACTTGGGGCATCAAGCCACGTCACTGGGCCACAAAGCTGGTGAAGGGGCTGGAGAACAGGCCCTATGAGGAGCGGCTGAGAGAGTTGGAGGTGTTTATCCTGGAGAAGAGGAGGCTGAGAGGAGACCTCATTACTCTCTACAACTCCCTGAAAGGAGGTTGTGGAGAGGAGGGAGCTGGGCTCTTCTCCCAAGTGACAGGGGACAGGACAAGAGGGAATGGCCTCAAGCTCCACCAGGGGAGGTTTAGGCTGGAGATTAGGAGGAAGTTTTTCACACAGAGGGTCATTGTGCATTGGACTAGGCTGCCCAGGGAGGTGGTTGAGTCACCTTCCCTGGAGGGTTTAAGGGATGGATGGACGAGGTGCTGAGGGCCATGGTTTAGTGTTTGATAGGGAGGATTGGACTCGATGATCCGATGGGTCTCTTCCAACCTGGTTGTTCTATGATTCTATGATTCTATGATCACAGGAGGTCACTGGGGCTGCAACCCATAACCCCTCTGGGTCTCCCTTAGCTCAGGGACTGTGAGCAGAAGCAACGCTGTCCCCTCCTTCTGTGGGATTCCCAGCTTCCCCGGGCGGGAGGCACAAAGCAGCTCCTTGTCCTGCTCCACGTTGGCACCACACAGTTGGGATCCCCAGTTGGCGCTGAGCCCTGAGCCCACTCAGACTGAGCAGTGGGTGAAGGTTGAGCATTTTTGGTGTACCCAGAGCATCCTCCATCCTCCTTCTCCTCCTCCATGTGGAAGGGCAGCTCGCTGGGCTGCAGCCTCCGGCCACCTCTCCCCTCACTCAATGGGGAACAACTTCACTCTGTGAGCACACACAGAGGAGAATTCAGCAGTGTGGGTCGCATCCCCCCTCCTCATCCTCCCCCAGCACCCCAAGCCCATCAATAGTGGGTTTGTGTGGCGCTGGGGCAGGTGCTGGAGCGAGGACACGGCTGGTGGCCCCAGGCACGGAATCCCTGCTCTGCTGGGCATGGGGGAGCTCCAGTGGGTGGGGAAGGAGCATCCCTGCCTGCATCCTGCTCCGGCAGCCTGCGAGGCCTCAACCCCATCCCCTGCAGACCTGGACAAGCTGCTGTCGGACCTGCGCTCCTTCCTGCTCATCCTGGACCGCGAAAGCCTCAGTGCCGTGGCTCGGGCCAAGAAGAAGTCAGTGGCCGAGCTCCTCTCCCGGCTGCAGAGCCCCTCGAGTGAGTATCCTCAAGCATCCTGGCTTGGATCAGAAATGGTGTGACCGGCAGGGCCAGGGAGGTGATTCTTCCTCTGGACTCAGCACTGGTGAGGCCACTCCTTGAATCCTGTGTCCAGTTGTGGGCCCCTCAGCACAAGAAGGATGTTGAGGCTCTGGAGAGAGTCCAGAGAAGAGCAACGAGGCTGGTGAAGGGGCTGGAGAACAGACCTTATGAGGAGTGTCTGAGAGAGCTGGGGGGGTTTATCCTAGAGAAGAGGAGGCTGAGAGGAGACCTCATTACTCTCTACAACTACCTGAAAGGAGGTTGTGGAGAGGAGGGAGCTGGGCTCTTCTCCCAAGGGACAGGGGACAGGACAAGAGGGAATGGCCTCAAGCTCCACCAGGGGAGGTTTAGGCTGGAGATTAGGAGGAAGTTTTTCACACAGAGGGTCATTGGGCATTGGAATAGGCTGCCCAGGGAGGTGGTTGATTCCCCTTCCCTGGAGGTGTTTAAGGGACGGGTGGATGAGGTCTTGAGGGACTTGGTTTAGTGTTTGATAGGAATGGTTGGACTGGATGATCCGATGGGTCCCTTCCAACCTGGTTGTTCTATGATTCTATGATTCTATGAGTATGGTTCTGGGGGATGGGGAGGCCTCCCCCCAGCTTAGCAGGGCTGTGATGGGGCACTCCCTCCACAGCAGAGGATGCAGAATACATGATCATGCGCTGTCTCTCGCCTTCTCCGGGGACCCCGCGGGGCAGGGCCAGCCCGGGTGAGTCCATGTTTTGACCCACACCCCGTCCCCACCAGCGACTCATGGTGCGTGGCCAGTGATGCTCGGCTTCTGGGTGCTACCAGTCCTGTTTTTCAACCCCTCAGGAACCAGGACACTGGATGCAACGGGAGAGAGAGCTTGTTCGTGCCGCCCAACCAGTGCCTCGAGCCTGCACGGAGGGGTAAGGGGGCTGTGGGGGTGCTGGGGTGGCTGGGAGAAGGGGACCCAGCACCGAACTGAAATGCCTGGTCCTGCACTTGGGGCACAACAACCCTATACAGAGCCACAGACTGGGAGAAGTCTTTCTAGAAAGCTGCCAGGAGGAGAGGGACCTGGGGGTGTTGGTCTACAGTGACTGACCATGAGCCAGCAGTGTGCCCAGGGGGCCAAGAAGGCCAATGGCATCCTGGCTTGGAACAGAAATGGTGTGACCAGCAGGGCCAGGGAGGTGATTCTCCCTCTGGACTCAGCACTGGTGAGGCCGCTCCTTGAATCCTGTGTTCAGTTGTGGGCCCCTCAGCACAAGAAGGATTTTGAGGCTCTGGAGCGAGTCCAGAGAAGAGCCACAAGGCTGGTGAAGGGGTTGGAAAACAGGCCTTATGAGGAGCGTCTGAGAGAGCTGGGGGTGTTTATCCTGGAGAAGAGGAGGCTGAGAGGAGACCTCATTGCTCTCTCCAACTCCCTGAAAGGAGGTTGTGGAGAGGAGGGAGCTGGGCTCTTCTCCCAAGGGACAGGGGACAGGACGAGAGGGAATGGCCTCAAGCTCCACCAGGGGAGGTTTAGGCTGGAGATTAGGAGGAAGTTTTTCACGGAAAGGGTCGTTGGGCATTGGAATAGGCTGCCCAGGGAGGTGGTTGATTCCCCTTCCCTGGAGGTGTTTAAGGGACAGGTGGATGAGGTCCTGAGGGACATGGGTTAATGTTTGATAGGAATGGTTGGACTCGATGATCCGATGGGTCTCTTCCAACATGATTGTTCTATGATTCTATGAACCCTGGCTCAGGTGAGGGTCCAGTCAGACTGGGAAGGTTCCGGTGCTGCTTTCCAGCTCCGGGCAGAGCTCCCCATCAATCTCCCGTGGGGCCAGTGCCTTTGGAGCACCCCTTTTCTCCCCAGAGCAAGGTGCCGGGCGTCTTGTTACCATCTGATGACTCCTACGAGGACGCAGAACCCCTCAACCCTGGCACAAGCACTGGTGAGCACCCCACCGCCCCCCATCCCCAGCACCCACATGCCCCCGAGCCCCTTGACACCCTCCCTGCTCTCAGGCGGTGCCGACAGCGACAGCAGCCACTACGAGTCCTACGAGGAGGACGAGGACGGTGTGATGGATAGTGCCCACTACCTACGGCAGCCGGTGGCCACCAACCCCGACGCCGAGCCCCCCGGCCGCACCGAGGCTCAGCTCTGCGGCTTCCTCTGGAGGAAACGCTGGCTGGGCCAGTGGTCCAAGCAGCTCTTCATCATCCGGGAGCACACGCTGCTGGTGAGCAAGCAGAGGAGGATGGATGGAGGGTGGAGGATGCTCCTGGGGCTCTTCCGACGTCACCGTGTGCCTCCTTTAGTGCTTCAGGTGTGCCGCCGACCCACAGCCGGTGCTGGAGCTGGAGCTGCGGGGCTGCCGCGTCGCCTACAAGGCCAAGCGCGGCAAGAAGATGCCGCACACCCTGAAGGTGCTGGGGATGGCGGGAGAGGCGCTGGTCATCGGCTTCCAGAGCCGGCAGCAGGCTGAGGACTGGAGGAAGGTTTGGAGGTGTTGCAGCCTGGCAGAGCTCTGCGTGGGCAGGGAGAAACCAGGGGCACGGTCCTGCTTTTCTTCAGCAAAAGGGTTATGGAGCACTGGGACGGGTTCTCCGGGGAGGAGGTTGAGTCACGTTGGTGGTGTTTAAAACACAGGTAGATAAAGCGCTTAGGGATTTTTTTATAGAAATGGTTGGACTCGATGATCCAATGGGTCTCTTCCAACCTGGTTGTTCTATGATTCTATGATACGATTTAGTAGTGGGCAGGTAGGGTCGGGCTTGATGATCTCAAAGGTCTTTCCTAGCCTAGAGGTTCTATGATGCTTCTATGATGATTCTATGATGAGGAGGTGGCCGAGGATGGTGACCTGAGGGCCCTTTCATAGAATCGTAGAATCATAGAATCATAGAACAACCAGGTTGAAAGGGACCCATCGGATCATCGAGTCCAACCATTCCTATCAAACACTAAACCCTCAAGACCTCATCCGCCCGTCCCTTAAACACCTCCAGGGAAGGGGAATCAACCACCTCCCTGGGCAACCTGTTCCAATGCCCAATGACCCTCTGTGTGAAAAACTTCCTCCTGATCTCCAGCCTAAATCTCCCCTGGTGGAGCTTGAGGCCATTCCCTCTTGTCCTGTCCCCTGTCCCTTGGGAGAAGAGCCCAGCTCCCTCTTCTCTACAACCTCCTTTCAGGGAGTTGTAGAGAGTAATGAGGTCTCCTCTCAGCCTCCTCTTCGCCAGGCTAAACCCCCCCAGCTCTCTCAGCCGCTCCTCATAGGGCCTGTTCTCCAGCCCCCTCACCAGCCTTGTCCCATCCGTTCGATGGGGGAGCAGGATCCTGGGGCTGCAGTGCTTGGCTCTCCCTTGGCAGGTGATCGAAGAGGTCAGCAGTGATGCCCCGAGCGGATTGGCAGCCGTCTGCACCCCAGCATCCCCCTCCTCGAGGCTCGGCAGGGTGAGCTGACAAACCCAGGCACAGGGGGTTGCACCCCGATTCCTGTCCCTGTTGGGTGACGCTGGGGAGGGCTGCATCTCCAAGCTGGGCATCAGGCCTCTCTGCATCTCCATTCTCAGGCTGTCGGGTCCCAGCTCAGCAAGGAGGAGGAGCAGGATCGGTGCCGGCAGAGCCGTGTGCGCAGCCCCCAGCCTGGAGAGGACGCTAAAAGAGGTGCAACACATGGAGTTTGGGGTCAGGGGGTGTCCCTGCGCCCTGTGCTGCCGCTGGGAGAAGCCTGGCTGGAAAACTGCCAGGAGGAGAGGGACCTGGGGGTGTTGGTCGACAGCTGACTGACCATGAGCCAGCAGTGTGCCCAGGTGGCCAAGAAGGCCAAGGGCATCCTGGCTTGGATCAGAAATGGTGTGACCAGCAGGGCCAGGGAGGTGATTCTCCCTCTGGACTCAGCACTGGTGAGGCCGCTCCTTGAATCCTGTGTTCAGTTGTGGGCCCCTCAGCACAAGAAGGATGTTGAGGCTCTGGAGCGAGTTCAGAGAAGAGCAACAAAGCTGTTGAAGGGTCTGGAGAACAGGCCCTATGAGGAGAGTCTGAGAGAGCTGGGGGTGTTTATCCTGGAGAAGAGGTTGAGAGGAGACGTCATTGCTCTCTCCAACTACCTGAAAGGAGGTTGTGGAGAGGAGGGAGCTGGGCTCTTCTGCCAAGGGACAGGGGACAGGACTAGAGGGAGTGGCCTCAAGCTCCACCAGGGGAGATTTAGGCTGGAGATTAGGAGGAAGTTTTTCCCACAGAGGGTCATTGGGCATTGGAATAGGCTGCCCAGGGAGGTGGTTGATTCCCCTTCCCTGGAGGTGTTTAAGGGACGGGAGGATGAGGTCTTGAGGGACTTGGTTTAGTGTTTGATAGGAATGGTTGGACTAGAAGATCCAATGGGTCTCTTCCAACCTGGTTGTTCTATGATTCTATGATGGGTGATGCCACCCGCAGGGTTCCTGGCTGTGCGGTTGCGTGGGCGCTGGCAGCGGCTGTGGTGTGCGGTGCGGCAGGGAGCCCTGCGCATGTTCCCCGAGCCCGGGGGCACTCAGCACCCCGTCTGTGCCCTGCACCTGGATGGCTGCGAGGTCTCCCCAGGGGCTCCGGCCGACTCCCCTCAGCATCTCCGCATCCGCATCTCCCAACGGGGCAGGGAGCTCGCCTTGCTGCAGGTAAGCGACCTCCACAGCCCCCTGTGCCCCTTGCCAAGGGGTTGCCATAAGCCCAGGCCGTCTGCCCCACACCAGGCACATTCCAACGAGGAGAGGGAAGCCTGGTTGAAGACCCTGCGGGCCAGGGGAGGAGGGGAGCAAGCCAGCAACAGCTCCTGCACTGAGAAACCCAAGCTGGATGATGCCAGCAGCTCCCCTGCTGCAGGGTAAGGAGCTGCTGCACTTAGGGCACAACAACCCTCTGCAGAGCTACAGACTGGGAGAAGCCTGGTTGGAAAACTGCCAGGAGGAGAGGGACCTGGGGGGGTTGGTCAACAGCGACTGACCATGAGCCAGCAGTGTGCCCAGGTGGCCAAGAAGGTCAAGGGCATCCTGGCTTGGATCAGAAATGGTGTGACCAGCAGGGCCAGGGAGGTGATTCTCCCTCTGGACTCAGCACTGGGGAGGCCGCTCCTTGAATCCTGTGTTCAGTTGTGGGCCCCTCAGCACAAGAAGGATGTTGAGGCTCTGGAGCGAGTCCAGAGAAGAGCAACGAGGCTGGTGAAGGGGCTGGAGAACAGGCCCTATGAGGAGCGGCTGAGAGAGCTGGGGGGGTTTATCCTGGAGAAGAGGAGGCTGAGAGGAGACCTCATTACTCTCTACAACTACCTGAGTGGAGGTTGTAGAGAGGAGGGAGCTGGGCTCTTCTCCCAAGGGACAGGGGACGGGACAAGAGGGAATGGCCTCAAGCTCCACCAGGGGAGATTTAGGCTGGAGATTAGGAGGAAGTTTTTCCCGGAAAGGGTCATTAGGCATTGGAACAGGCTGCCCAGGGAGGTGGTTGATTCACCTTCCCTGGAGATGTTTAAGGGACGGGTAGATGAGGTCCTGAGGGACTTGGACTAGAAGATCCGATGGGTCTCTTCCAACCTGGTTGTTCTATGATTCTATGATTCTATGTTGGACGGGGCACGGCTGTTCCTGGCCCTCCTGCTCTGCTGCAGGCACTAACGGGTCCCCTCCTGCACCCAGGGGGCTGCTGCTGCGCCGTGTCCCGCCCCCCAATGCCTATATGGATGACCTCTTCGGGAAGCTCCCACCGGCTGCAGCCCCTCAGCGCGTCTACTCCAACGTGGAGCGGCTGCAGCAGCTGGTAACCGCTGCTGACCACCTCCCTCCCACCCCAAATCCCTCCACGCGAGCCCCAGGGTGTGGAGGGTGGGCTCCCACCATCCACCTGCCCATGGGCTTCTGCTTCTGCAGCAGCAGAGCTTGGACGGAGTGGTTCAAGGGCAGCGCAAGAGGCCTGTGTCCGCACTGCCCTCTGGGGCCTGCAGCAACATCCCAGGCAGCACCGCACCTTCACGGGCAGGTGAGCAGGGGCTGGATGGGGCTGCGTGCCCCATCGGGGGAGCACTGGGGGGGCCCACGTGCTGGGACAGAGGCTGTGGCTCTTCCTCCTGAGCATCCTCCCCTGCTCTTGCTCCTGAGCATCCTCTCCCTGCTCTTCCTCCTCAGCATCCTTGTCCTGTTCTTGATCCTGAGCATCTTTCTTCTGCTCTTCCTCTCAACCATCCTTCTTCTGCCCATTTTCTTTTGAGCATCCTCCCCATGCTCTTGCTCCTCAGCATCCTTCCTCCTGCTCTTCCTCCTGAGCATCCTTTCCCTGCTCTTCCTCCTCAGCATCCTTGCCCTGTTCTTGATCCTGAGCATCCTTCTTCTGCTCTTCCTCTTGACCATCCATCCTCCACCCATACTGTTCTAAGCATCGTCCCCATGCTCTTCCTCCTCAGCATCCTTTCCCTGCTCTTCCTCCTCAGCATCCTTTCTCTGCTCTTCCTCTTCAGCATCCTTCTTCTGCTCTTCCTCCCAACCATCCATCCTCCACCCATACTCTTCTAAGCATCCTCCCTATGCTCTTCCTCCTCAGCATCCTTTCCCTGCTCTTCCTCCTGAGCATCTCCCCCATGCTCTTCCTCCTCAGCATCCTTCTTCTGCTTTTCCTCTTCAGCATCCCTCCTCTGCCCGCACTCTTCTGAGCATCCTCCGCCTCCTCTTCCTCCTCCTCTGCCCTTTCCCCTGACGGCCTCTCCTCTGCCCTCCCTCCGCAGCCTCAGCAGCAGCTCTGCGGGGCAGGGCTGCCAGCTCGCAGCAGGTGGAGGTGAGCCCCGAGCTGCGGAGCCAGGATCTTTCCCAGTCTCATCGCATCCTGACGCTGCCTCAGAGGAAAGGATCTCGGGACGGGCTGGATCTCTTCAGTAGGAACAGCGAGAGAGGCTCAGCCCTTGCCCCAGCGGCTGGTGGGGTTGGGGGGTGCCAAGGCTTGGGGGTGCCCAGGCTTGGCAGCGCTGCTGCTCTCCTTGCAGGGAGAAGAGCCTTCCCCAAGCTGGAGGAGAAGGTGGGGCAGCTGGAGAGGGCCTGTCGTGTGAAGGGCAGGCTGAAAGCCGGCTCCGAGATGAACCTGCTGGCCATCGGCAAGTCGCTCAAGGGTCACCTCACCACCACCACGGGCTCGGCTGGCACCGAGGTTAGAAGCATAGAACAACCAGGTTGGAAGAGACCCATCGGATCTTCTAGTCCAACCATTCCTATCTAACACTAAACCAAGTTCCTCAAGGCCTCATCCTCCCGTCCCTCCCTGGGACACAGGATGGGGCAGGGGGTGAGGGGGCTCCGAAGGGTTTGGGAGGGCAGCATCGCCCTCTCTCCGCTCTGTTTTTCCAGCAGGGCTCATTCCTCGGGCCGCTCTTGAAGCGTGCAGCGTCGGCACGGAGTGCTTCAAAGCCATCCTCTCCCTCCCCAGTCATCGTCAAGAGGGGCAGCGTCCTGCAGAAGACAAAGGTGGGTTGGGGAGCACCAACGTAGGAAGTAGGCCACTCCCTGAATCCTGTGTTCAGTTGTGGGCCCCTCAGCACAAGAAGGATGTTGAGGCTCTGGAGCGAGTCCAGAGAAGAGCGATGAAGCTGGGGAAGGGGCTGGAGAACAGGCCCTATGAGGAGCAACTGAGAGAGCTGGGGGGGTTTATCCTGGAGAAGAGGAGGCTGAGGAGACCTCATTACTCTCTACAACTACCTGAAGGGAGGTTGTGGAGAGGAGGGAGCTGGGCTCTTCTCCCAAGGGACAGGGGACAGGACGAGAGGGAATGGCCTCAAGCTCCACCAGGGGAGATTTAGGCTGGAGATTAGGAGGAAGTTTTTCACACAGAGGGTCATTGGGCATTGGAACAGGCTGCCCAGGGAGGTGGTTGATTCACCTTCCCTGGAGGTGTTTAAGGGACGGGTAGATGAGATCTTGAGGGACATGGTTTAGTGTTTGATAGGAATGGTTGGACTCAATGATCCGATGGGTCTCTTCCAACCTGGTGATTCTATGGGCTTGACCACCCCTCAACCTTCCATCTCCAGGAGTGGGAGATGAAGTCTGCGCTGTGACCAGCACCCCCAGGGCACCTCTCAGCGGAGCACAGGGCTGCGCATGGAGCGTGCGGGACCACCCTGCTCTCCGGGGGTCGTGACCCTCAATATCAAGGCTAAACCTACGCACATCTATTTTTTTCATACCTATATACACACATTTAAACTCTTTCTCTGCCTCGGCGGGTTCCCAGTTTTCTCTGGCACCAGGATGGGAGGGCAGAGCCTCTCGCAAGCTCTGTTGTGTCACGTCCATCCCACCTCCTTGGGTTTGGGCACAGATTTCTTGATCGCAGCCTCATGAGATGCTGGTTTGGGCACAGATTTCTTGATCGCAACCTCATGAGATGCTGGTTCCATCCCCAGAGAAGTAGGGGGGAGCACCCCAGCCCCCCCAAGGACCCCTACTTGCAGGGTGGGTGCAGGCACAGCCTGGTCTGAGCAACTTGGGGGGACAGGTGGAGGGGTGGGGGCTGCTCGGGGCACGGAAATGCACCCTCCCTGGAGTCAGCGAGCCCCGGGCTGGGCCCTGGGCTGCTTTCCAGCCGCTATGTTCGTCAAGGCTCGGTCGTAAGTGTAGAAACATATTATTTTTTTTAAGGATTAAAGGGAAAAAAAATATCGTAACATTTGGCTTCTACTGGGTTGTGTCACAGGAAAGGGTGAGGGCGGGTTCCTGGTGTGACCGGAGGGGGTGGTCTCCCCATCCCAGTGTGAGGTGGGGAGGGGGGCTCATCCCATCCCAGTGAGTGAAGGATGATGCCAACTCCTGGTGGGCATGAGGAGGGCTGTTTCCATCCCATTATTAGGTGTGGAGGGAGGTGGGAGCTGTCCATTCCCATCCCAGTGCAAGGTGTGGATGGGAGGCTACCTGCATCCCAGTGCACTGGGGTCCATCCCCAGCCCAGTTTGAGGTCTGGATTGGGGTCCATCCTCATCCCAGTTCAAGGTCTGAATAGGGGTCCATCCCCATTCCAGTTCAAGGTCTGAATTGGGGTCCATCCCCATCCCAGTGCACAGGGGTCCATCCCCAGCCCAGTTTGAGGTCTGAATTGGGGTCCATCCCCATCCCAGTTCAAGGTTGGGATTGGGGTCCATCCCCATCCCAGTTCAAGGTCTGGATTGGAGTCTATCCCCATCCCAGTGCCCAGGGGTCCATCCCCATCCCAGTATGGGATCTGAATTGGGGTCCATCCCCATCCCAGTGCCCAGGGGTCCATCCCCATCCCAGTTCAAAGTCTGAATTGGGGTCCATCCCCATCCCAGTGCCCAGGGGTCCATCCCCATCCCCATTCAAGGTCTGGATTGGGGTCCATCCCCATCCCAGTGCCCTGGGGTCCATCCCCATCCCAGTTCAAAGTCTGAATTGGGGTCCATCCCCATCCCAGTGCCCAGGGGTCCATCCCTATCCCAGTTCAAAGTCTGAATTGGGGTCCATCCCCATCCCAGTGCCCAGGTGTCCATCCCCATCCCAGTTCGAGGTGCGCACAGGGTTTGTACTCCCCACCCCAGTGCACGGAGGGGGCTGTCCCCACCCCAGCTCTCCCCTCCCGGAGCACTTTTAGTGTCCAGGGTCCTCTCCAAACCCTCCTGCCCTTCTCCATCCATCCTCCCTCCCTCTCCATCCTCCCTCCCCCCCCTCCCTCTCCATCCCTCCCTCTCTCCCCATCCCTCCCTCCCTCTCTCCATCCTTCCTCCCTCCCTCTCTCCATCCCTCCCTCCCTCTCCATCCATCCCTTCCTCTCCATCCTCCCTCTCTCTCTCCATCCCTCCCTCCCTCTCCATCCCTCCCTTCCTCTCCATCCTCCTTCCTCTCCATCCTCCCTCCATCCTCCCTCCCCCCTCCCTCTCCATCCCTCCCTCTCCATCCTCCCTCCCTCTCTCCCCATCCCTCCCTCCCTCTCTCCATCCCTCCCTCTCTCCATCCTTCCTCCCTCCCTCTCTCCATCCCTCCCTCCCTCTCCATCCATCCCTTCCTCTCCATCCATCCCTTCCTCTCCATCCTCCCTCTCTCTCTCCATCCCTCCCTCCCTCTCCATCCCTCCCTTCCTCTCCATCCTCCCTTCCTCTCCATCCTCCCTCCCTCTCCATCCTCCCTCCCTCTCCATCCCTCCCTCTCCATCCTCCCTCCCTCTCTCCCCATCCCTCCCTCCCTCTCTCCATCCCTCCCTCTCTCCATCCTTCCTCCCTCCCTCTCTCCATCCCTCCCTCCCTCTCCATCCATCCCTTCCTCTCCATCCATCCCTCCCTCTCCATCCTCCCTCTCTCTCCATCCCTCCCTCCCTCTCCATCCCTCCCTCCCTCTCCATCCTCCCTCCCTCCCCTTCCATCCATCCATCCATCCATCCCTTCCTCTCCATCCTCCCTCCCTCTCCATCCTCCCTCCCTCTCCATCCTTCCTCCCTCCCTCTCTCCATCCCTCCCTCCCTCCCCATCCCTCCCTCCCTCTCTCCATCCTTCCTCCCTCCCTCTCTCCATCCCTCCCTCCCCTTCCATCCATCCATCCATCCATCCCTTCCTCTCCATCCTCCCTCCCTCTCCATCCTCCCTCCCTCTCCATCCTCCCTCCCTCCCTCTCTCCATCCCTCCCTCCCTCCCCATCCCGGAGCGACCTGGGGGGAGGAACCTCTGCGGGTGCCGCCCCCTCCCGCCTCTCTCCGGGCGGAGCCAGCGGGCAGGGGGCTGGGAACGGGGCTGGGAAGGGGTCAGGGGGCTGGGAAAAGCCGGGGGTGTGGGCGCAGAGCGATGCTGAGCCGCTTGGGCGCTTTGCTGCAGCAGGCGGTGGAGACGGTGAGTGGGGATGGGGATGGAGACACCGTGGGAAAGGGACCCGGGACGGGGTGGGGGGGGGGGGAATCCTTCCCCCCCCCACCCCCCGCCCCACACCACCTCCTTGACTCTCTCATCGCTGTGTGCAGAGGGAGCCCAGCCTGGACCTGCTGGAAGCCTTCACCGACCACTGGAAGGGAATCACCGGCTACTACCTGGAGGCTACAGGTGAGTGGGATGCGGGGAGGGGGGTCCTGGTGCCCTGGGAAAGGGGTCCTGGTGCCCTGGGATGCATCCTGGTGCCCTAGGATGGGCTTCTGGTGCCCTACAATGCGTCCTGGTGCACTATGTGGGGTCCTGGTGCCCTGGAGCCCTGGGAGGGGGGGTCCTGGTGCCCTGGGAGTGGGGTCCTGGTGCCCTGGAATGTATCCGGATGCCCTGGGAAGGGGGTCCTGGTGCCCTAGGATGGGCTTATGGTGTCCTAGGATGGGGTCCTGATGCCCTAGGATGGGGTCCTGGTGTTCTAGGATGGTCCTCATGCCCTGGGAGGGGGGTCCTGGTGCCCTGGGAGGGGGGTCCTGGTGCCCTGGGATGCGTCCTGGTGCCCTAGGATGGGGTCCTGGTGTTCTAGGATGGGCCCTCATATCTTAGGATGGGGTCCTGGTGCCCTGGGATGGGGTTATGGTGCCCTAGGATGGGTCCCTGTGGCATAGGAATAGTGAGAAGAGGTTCCCCATGTCCTAGGCTGAAACCCTGTGGTGTGGGGATGGGGTCTTCGTGCCCTGGGACGGGGTCTCCATGCCCTGGGATGGGGTCTCCCTGCCCTAGAATGGGTTTTCTGTGCCCTAGAATGTGTCTCTGTAGTGTTGGAATTGGGTCCCTACGGTGTGCAAAGAGAGTTCCTGTACCCTCGGATGGGCTCCCGTGGTTTGGGAATAGTGGGGAGGGGGTCCCCAGTCCCTAGGATGGGGTCCCTGTGCCCTGGGATGGGGCCCCATGGTGTAGGAACAGTGGGAAGAGCGTCCTCATGTCCTTGGAGAGGGTCCCTGTGCCCTAGGAATAGTGGGAAGAGGCTCCTCATGTCCTCGGAGAGGGTCCCTGTGCCCTAGGATGGGACCTCATGGTGTGGGAATAAGGTCCCTATAGTGTGGGGATAGTGAATAGAAGGTCCCCATGTCCCAGGCTGGGGTTCTCGTGCCCTAGGACAGGACCCTATGGCGTGGGGATAGTGGGAAGAGAGTCCCCATGTCCTAGGATGGGACCTGGCAGTGTGGGAATAAGGTCCCTGTGATGTGGGAAGAGGGTCCCTGTACCCTAAGACAAGGCAATAAGGTCCCTTTGCCCAGGGAGGAGGGGTCCCCATGCCCTGGGACACCCATTCCCAGGCCCCAGCAGGATTTATCCAGCGGGGTGCTCAGCCCTGAACCCCGAAACAGCGCAGAGGGGGTTGGGAGGTGTGGATTTTCCAGGGAGCGTCTGCAGGTTGGGGCACGTCCCTGTCTGGGAAGACTTAAAAACACAACTTGGAGAGCTTCAGCCCTTTCCCCAGCAGAGTTTGGGTTGTTCCTGCTCATGGAACGTGCAAGGGGGGGTCCCTGGGGCTAGGAGGGGTCTCCAGTGGGGGGTCCCTGGGCCACCCCATAGCCCCCCAGGAGAGCCGCCAGCTCCCACTGCAGCTCTGGGACGTCCGGTGGCTTCCAGGCCATGAGCGGAAGGAGCAGCCCCAAGTGCTGCTGGGACTTCATCCTCACATTGCCATCTAGTGGGGTTCCCCAGGGCTCAGTGCTGCATCCAGCCCTCTTCTATGTCTTCATCAATGACCTGGATGAAGGCATTGAGGGTACCCTTAGCAGACGACACAAAGTTGTGTGGAAGTGTGGATCTGCTGGAGGGTAGGGAGGCTCTGCAAAGGGACCTAAACAGGCTGGAGCACTGGGTTGAGTCCAATGGGATGAGGTTTAACACGATCAAATGCCACATCCTGCACTTGGGGCACAATAACCTTGAGCAGAGCTACAGACTGGAAGAAGCCTGGCTGGAAAACTGCCAGGAGGAGAGGGACCTGGGGGTGTTGGTCGACAGCAACTGACCATGAGCCAGCAGTGTGCCCAGGTGGCCAAGAAGGCCAAGGGCATCCTGGCTTGGATCAGAAATGGTGTGACCAGCAGGGCCAGGGAGGTTCTTCTCCCTCTGGACTCAGCACTGGTGAGGCCGCTCCTTGAATCCTGTGTTCAGTTGTGGGCCCCTCAGCACAAGAAGGATGTTGAGGCTCTGGAGTGAGTCCAGAGAAGAGCCATGAAGCTGGTGAAGGGGTGGGGGACAGGCCTTATGAGGAGCAGCTGAGAGAGCTGGGGGGGTTTAACCTAGAGAAGAGGAGGCTGAGAGGAGACCTCATCACTCTCTCCAACTACCTGAAAGGAGGTTGTGGAGAGGAGGGAGCTGGGCTCTTCTCCCAAGGGACAGGGGACAGGACAAGAGGGAATGGCCTCAAGCTCCACCAGGGGAGATTTAGGCTGGAGATTAGGAGGAAGTTCTTCACACAGAGGGTCATTGGTTATTGGAACAGGCTGCCCAGGGAGGTGGTTGATTCCCCTTCCCTGGGGGGGTTTAAGGCACAGGTGGATGAGGTCCTGAGGGACATGGTTTAGTGTTTGATAGGAATGGTTGGACTCGATGATCCGATGGGTCTCTTCCAACCTGGTTGTTCTATGATTCTATGATACTATGATCTAGCGTTGTCCCCGCTGGTGGCCACGCTGGGGGATCCTGGGCCAGCCAGCACCCCAAATTTGAGCCCAAGCAGCGAACCGTGCGTGAGAATTGTGGAATCGTAGAATCATGGAGTGGTTTGGGCTGGAAGGGACCTCAAACCCTATCCAGTCCCACCAATGGACACCTCCCACTGGACCAGGCTGCTCAAGACCCCCTTCCAAGCCGTCCCGCAGCCCCCAACTCCTGTCCCCGCAGATGAAAGCATCCCTGCCAGACAGACAGACATCCCTTGGCACCTCAAGCAGATGCTGGACATCCTGGTGTACGAGGAGAAGCAGCACCCGGCGGGGGAAGCCGGCCCCTGCCTCGAGTACCTCCTGCAGCACAAGGTCCTGGAGACCCTCAGCACACTGGGCAAGGCAGAGGTGGGTGTGGAGACACCGGGAAAGCCACATTATGGGGGGGCTGAGCCCCCTGTGCTGCAACCCCTGCAACGTTTTCCACCTCCTGCTTGGTTTTAAAACATGATGGGGGGAAAAAAAGTGCTTGGGAGCAGCTCTGGGGAGAAGGACTTGGGGGGCTGGGGGAGGAGAAGCTCAGTGTGAGCTGGAAACCTGTCCTCGTAGCCCAGAAACCAACCGTGTCCTGGGCTGCAGCCAGAGAAGTGGGAGCAGCAGGCAAGGAGTGGATTCTGCTCTGCTCGGAGGTGTTTAAAAAGTGGGTAGACGAGGTGCCTCCAGGGGACATGGTTGGATTCGATGATCCGATGGGTATTTTCCAACCTGGTGATTCTATAATTCTGTGAGTTAGTAGCAGACAGGTATGGTTGGAGGGGATGATCTCTAAAGGTCTTTTCCAACCTAATGGTTCTGTGACTGCCACCTGACCTGACTGGCGAACGGGAGCGATTTACACGGTTAATCAAGTATCAGAAATGGTGTGACCAGCAGGGCCAGGGAGGTGATTCTCCCCCTGGACTCAGCACTGGTGAGGCCTCTCCTTGAATCCTGTGTTCAGTTGTGGGCCCCTCAGCACAAGAAGGATGTTGAGGCTCTGGAGAGAGTCCAGAGAAGAGCAACGAGGCTGGTGAAGGGGCTGGAGAACAGGCCCTATGAGGAGCAGCTGAGAGAGCTGGGGGTGTTTATCCTGGAGAAGAGGAGGCTGAGAGGAGACCTCATTACTCTCTACAACTCCCTGAAAAGAGGTTGTGGAGAGGAGGGAGCTGGGCTTTTCTCCCAAGGGACAGGGGACAGGACAAGAGGGAATGGCCTCAAGCTCCACCAGGGGAGATTTAGGCTGGAGATTAGGAGGAGGTTTTTCACACAGAGGGTCATTGGGCATTGGAATAGGCTGCCCAGGCAGGTGGTTGATTCCCCTTCCCTGGAGGTGTTTAAGGGACAGGTAGATGAGGTGCTGAGGGACATGGGTTAGTGTTTGATAGGAATGGTTGGACTCAATGATCCGATGGGTCTCTTCCAACCTGGTTGTTCTATGATGCTATGACAACCAGGTAGGTGATGCCTCCCCCTCTCTCTCTTCCCCAGTACCCCCCTGGGATGAGGCAGCAGGTCCTCCTCTTCTTCAGCCGGGTGCTGGGGCAGATGCAGCACCCGCTCCTGCACTACCTCAACGTGCACCGACCGGTACAGGTGAGCCCTGCGGGGCTGGGGGTGATGCCAGGGTCGGATGCCCACGGTGATGGTGCAGCCGGGCAGGGGGAGAGAAGCAGCCCAGCATCCCTCCCTCCTCCTGCCCTGCCAGAAGCTGCTCCAGCTCAGCGGCAACCGCCTGGGCTCTGGCACCGAGAAGGAGGAGGTGCAGTTCGCGGCCGTCCTCTGCGCCAAGATCAAGCAGGATCCCACCCTGCTGGCCTACATCCTGGAGGTGAGCAAGGTCTGAGAGTTCTGGTCCTGCTGGGATCACCCGGGGGGTTTGGCTACTTGGATTGAGCTTTGCCAGGTGCTTTGTGGCTCCATCTCCGCCTGAAAGGAGGTTGTGGAGAGGAGAGAGCTGGACTCTTCTCCCAAGGGACAGGGGACAGGACGAGAGGGAATGGCCTCAAGCTCCACCAGGGGAGATTTAGGCTAGAGATTAGGAAAAAATTTTCATAGAAAGGGTCACTGGGCACTGGCAGGGTCTGCCCAGGGAGGGGTTTGAGTCCCCTTCCCTGGAGGGGTTTGAGTCCCCTTCCCTGGAGGGGTTTAAGGTGCAGGTGGATGAGGTGCTGAGGGACATGGGTTAGTGTTTGTTAGGAATGGTTGGACTCGATGATCCGATGGGTCTCTTCCAACCTGGTTGTGCTATGATTCTATGATTCATAAAGGCTTGTGGTGATAGGATGAAAGGGAACGGGGCTAAACCAGAGAGGGGCAGACTTAGACTGGACATGAGGAAGAATTTCTTCACCGTGAGAGTGGGAAGACACTGGAACAGGTTGCCCAGAGAAGTTGGGGCTGCCTGGTGTGCTCAAGGGCAGGTTGGGTGGGGTTTGGAGCCCCTGATCCAGTGGGAGGTGTCCCTGCCCATGGCAGAGGGGCTGCAGCTGGATGGGCTTTGAGGTCCCTTCCAACCCAGACCTTTCTATGACTCTCTCTAGGGCAAGAGCATCCTGAATGGGAGAAGCCAGGGGCTGCAGGCCAGCCCTGTAGTGGAGGGTGCAGAGCATCCCCCCAGCACCTCCGCCGGCTCCTCCAGCACCAGCCTCTCTCCGCCACGGAGGGACAGCAACCTCGTGACGTCCTTGGTGGGGCTGTGCAAGAGCAAGGTAGAGCGAGAAGCTTGGCGAGGAGGGGATGGTGGGTGCTGCTGCTTGCGTGATGCCACGTCTCTCCTTCTCCTCCTCACAGAAGAGCAGGGTCGCGCTGAAGGCTCGGGAAAACCTGCTCTCGCTCGTGGGGCTCACCCAGGAGGCGGCTGCCGCCTGCCTGCTGCGTGGCAGCGCCCTGTGCCAGCTGCTCACCGAGCATCTCTGTGACCTCTACAGCGCCATCCCCGCGGGCACCGACCCTGCCGATGTCCTCGCCTTGGAGAAGGCCAGCTGGAGGTGAGGGGGGCACCAAGCAGGGTGGTTCCCCACCGAGGGAGGACAAGTCTTACGAGGAGCAGCTGAGAGAGCTGGGGGGGGTTAGCCTGGAGGAGAGGAGACTGAGGGGAGACCTCATGAGTGTTGGTCGACAGCGACTGACCATGAGCCAGCAGTGTGCCCAGGTGCCCAAAAAGGCCAATGGCATCCTAGCTTGGATCAGAAATGGTGTGACCAGCAGGGCCAGGGAGGTGATTCTCCCTCTGGACTCAGCACTGGTGAGGCTGCTCCTTGAATCCTGTGTTCAGTTCTGAGCCCCTCAGCACAAGAAGGATGTTGAGGCTCTGGAGCGAGTCCAGAGAAGAGCAATGAAGCTGGTGAAGGGGCTGGAGAACAGGCCTTATGAGGAGTGTCTGAGAGAGCTGGGGGGGGGTTATCCTGGAGAAGAGGAGGCTGAGAGGAGACCTCATTACTCTCTACAACTACCTGAAAGGAGGTTGTGGAGAGGAGGGAGCTGGGCTCTTCTCCCAAGGGACAGGGGACGGGACAAGAGGGAATGGCCTCAAGCTCCCCCAGGGGAGATTTAGGCTGGACATTAGGAGGAAGTTTTTCACGGAAAGGGTCATTGGGCATTGGAACAGGCTGCCCAGGGAGGTGGTTGATTCCCCTTCCCTGGAGATGTTTAAGGGACGGGTGGACGAGGTGCTGAGGGACATGGGTTAGTGTTTGATAGGAATGGTTGGACTTGATGATCCAATGGGTCTTTTCCAACCTGGTGATTCTATCACTCCATGAGGCTTTGCCGCAGCCCCTTATCCTCTACCCCATGCAGGTCGCAGAGTGATGCTGTGGGCGATGGGGTCTTCCCAGGCAAGGAGAATCTGGCTGCTTTCTTCAGCTGGCTGGACTACCTCGAGGAGCTGGTGCTGAGCGCTCAGCCAGTAAGGAAAGCATTGCTGGTGCTCCGGAGCGCAGCAGAGTCCAGCCCCTTCCGCAGCTCAGCCTCTGCTGTCACCCACAGGTCGTGGCCGATGCCATCATCCAGGCAGTGGAGGAGAAGTTCTTCCAGGACATCCTACAGCCGCAGCTCCTGCAGATGTGAGTGTCTGAGGCTCAAGACGGCAGCCGGGCAAGAGTTTCTCTATCCAAGAACCCCTCGGGGCCGGGAATGATGGGTTTCCCTTTACCTGCACCTCCTTTTTCCCCACCATAGAATCCGTAGGCTGGAAAACACCTTGGAGATCGAGTCCATCCATACCTGTCCACCACTAAACCAGATCCCTAAGCACCATCCACCCATCTTGGTATCCACCCTTTAGCAAGTTTGCAGACGACACAAAGCTGTGTGGAAGTGTGGATCTGCTGGAGGGTAGGGAGGCTCTGCAAAGGGACCTAAACAGGCTGGATCCATGGGCTGAGTCCAATGGGATGAGGTTTAACACAACCAAATGCCGTGTCCTGCACTTGGGGCACAACAACCCTCTGCAGAGCTACAGACTGGGAGAAACCTGACTGGAAAACTGCCAGGAGGAGAGGGACCTGGGGGGGTTGGTCGACAGCGACTGACCATGAGGCAGCAGTGTGCCCAGGTGGCCAAGAAGGCCAAGGGCATCCTGGCTTGGATCAGAAATGGTGTGACCAGCAGGGCCAGGGAGGTGATTCTCCCTCTGGACTCAGCACTGGGGAGGCCGCTCCTTGAGTACTGTGTTCAGTTGTGGGCCCCTCAGCACAAGAAGGATGTTGAGGATCTGGAGTGAGTCCAGAGAAGAGCAACGAAGCTGGTGAAGGGTCTGGAGAACAGGCCCTATGAGGAGCGTCTGAGAGAGCTGGGGGTGTTTATCCTGGAGAAGAGGAGGCTGAGAGGAGACCTCATTGCTCTCTCCAACTCCCTGAAAGGAGGTTGTGGAGAGGAGGGAACTGGGCTCTTCTCCCAAGAGGCAGGACAAGAGGGAATGGCCTCTCTCAGGGGAGATTTAGGCTGGAGATTAGGAGGAAGTTCTTCACACGGAGGATCATTGGGCATTGGAATTGGCTGCCCAGGGAGGTGGTTGATTCCCCTTCCCTGGAGGTGTTTAAGGCACAGGTAGATGAGGTCGTGAGGGACATGGTTTAGTGTTTGATAGGAATGGTTGGACTCGATGATCTGATGGGTCTCTTCCAACATGGTTGTTCTATGATTCTATGATCTTTTAAACCCCCTCCCGGCATGGGGGCTCCGCCACCTCCCTGGGCAGCCGTTCTAGTTCTTTTATCTTCACGTCCAACCTGAACCTGTCCTGGTGCGACTCGAGGCTCATCCCTCTCCCCTCCATGTGCCAAAATGCTCCCTCGCAGTATCCCCTACTCTCCCCGGCAGGTCCGAGCTCACCATCCTCAGCGCCACGGCCGTGCTGACGGGCACAGTGCGGCAGATCCGCTCTCCTCCCCTGCTCCATCGCCTCGTCTTCTTCCTGCTTGGGCCCGACCGGCACCCCGAGAGCCCAGAGGACGCCCCCCACCCTCTGCGCACTCAGCTCATCGACCGCTGCGACCACCTCTCCGATGAGGTGAGCCCCATCCTGGGGAGGGGGACACGAGGTAGGGGTGATATGTGCCGGGGGAGGGTCTCATCCTGCTCGCCACGGTGCAGATCAGCCTGGCCAGCCTGCGGCTCTTCGAGGAGCTCCTGCAGAAGCCTCACGAGCACGTAGCCCGCAGCCTGGTGCTGAGGAACCTGGAGACGAGGGGCTACCTGCAGCGCGGGCCCCTCCTGCACGAGGAGCGCGGACCCCCCGAGACGGACCCCGACGAGGACGGGTTGTGAGCCCAGGGGGACAGGGCAGGGCGAGGGGGCGACCCCACTGGTAGCCGCCTGGCTGATAGCTCCGCTCTGGTCCCCCAGGGACATGGAGGAGGACCCCTATTTCACCGATGGATTCCCAGACACCGGCTTTGGGACGGCACAGAAGCCTCTAGCGGGATCGGCCCCATCGGGGAAGGGGCAAGCGAGCGAGGTGGTCAGCAGGTAGGGATTTGCAGGGCTTGATGCAGCATGGAGGGGGTTGCATCCCCCTCCCCATCCCCCTCCCCATCCCCCTCCCCATCCCCCACCCCATCCATCTCTAATCATCCTCATTACTCTCTACAGCTACCTGAAGGGAGGTTGTAGAGAGGAGGGAGCTGGGCTCTTCTCCCAAGGGACAGGGGACAGGACGAGAGGGAATGGCCTCAAGCTCCACCAGGGGAGATTTAGGCTAGAGATCAAGAGGAAGTTTTTCACACAGAGGGTCATTGGGCACTGGAATAGGCTGCCCAGGGAGGTGGTTGATTCACCTTCCCTGGAGGTGTTTAAGGCACAGGTAGATGAGGTCTTGAGGGGCTTGGTTTTGTGTTTGATAGGAATGGTTGGACTCGATGATCCGATGGGTCTCTTCCAACCTGGTTGTTCTATGAGTCTATGATTCTATGATCTCCTTCTTCCAGCTTCCTCTGCTTGGTCCCTGAGGAGGCGAAGACCTCGTTGTGTATGGAGGAAGGTGGCTACGACACCTATGTGCACGATGCTCTGGGCATGGTGAGTGGCCAGGGGTTCCTCACCCTCATCCCCATCCCCGGTGGTGCTGGCCCTGCTCTGCTTCTCACCCGTCGTCCCCTCCCTGTCCCCTCCAGGTGCAGGCATGCCGTGCCAGCGCTGCCCCATGGGGGTGGCCCTCAGCCCCCCGGCCCCTCGACGCCTGCCACCCCGAAGCTGCGTTTTACGAGGGACACTTCCTCAAGGTGCTCTTCGACCGCATGGGACGGATCCTGGACCAGGTACGGAGGTGGCCGAGTGGGACATTGGGGACATAGCCAGGTCCCCACCATACTCTGCCCTTCCCCTTGGTGTGTCGGGTGGATGAGGTCTGGAGGGACTTGGTTTAGTGTTAGATAGGAATGGTTGGACTAGAAGATCCGATGGGTCCCTTCCAACCTGGTTGTTCTGTGATTCTGTGATTCTGTGTCCATTTCCATTTTCCCCATGGAGAGGCTCTCCAGGCTGGCACAGATGGTTGACTAGAATCATAGAATCATAGAACAACCAGGTTGGAAGAGACCCATCGGATCATCGAGTCCAACCACTCCTATCAAACACTAACCCATGTCCCTCAGGACCTCATCTACCTGTGCCTTAAACACCTCCAGGGAAGATGAATCAACCACCTGCCTGGGCAGCCTATTCCAATGCCCAATGACCCTTTCCGTGAAAAACTTCCTCCTAATCTCCAGCCTAAATCTCCCCTGGTGGAGCTTGAGGCCATTCCCTCTCGTCCTGTCCTCTGTCCCTTGGGAGAAGAGCCCAGCTCCCTCCTCTCCACAACCTCCTTTCAGGTAGTTGTAGAGAGCAATGAGGTCTCCTCTTAGCCTCCTCTTCTCTAGGCTAAAGGACTAGAGGATGTTTTGGCTTCCCATGGTTCTTGCCAGTGCTGGAGACCCACGGCAGAGGGTGGGAAGCCTCTTCCAGGCTCTGGAAGCCCCATAAGTTGGGGCAAAGTGGCCGAGAGCATCAGTGGGATGTGGTGGGGACAGGCTCAGGTCTCCACCATGGGCCACTGGAGCTGTTCCAGCTCCCTCTGAGCGTCCTCCCCATCCCAGCCCTACAGCCTGAACCTGCAGGTGACGTCGGTGCTGTCCCGCTTGGCAGCCTTCCCCCATCCCCACCTCCACGAGTACCTGCTGGACCCCTACCTCAACCTGGCCCCCGGCTGCCGCTCGCTCTTCTCCATCCTCATCAGGGTAAAGTCACCTCCTGGGGGGTTTGGGGGACACCCCCCTCGAAACGAGGTCTGATTCTTCCTCCCTCCCTGGGGCAGGTGATCGGGGACCTGATGCAGCGGCTGCAGCGCGTGCCCCACTTCAGGGCCAAGCTGCTCCTGGTGCGCCGGCAGCTCATGGGGTCGGTGCCCGGAGAGGAGTAAGTGTTGGGGGGGGACAGGGGAGGTTACAAAATCATAGAATCGTGGAATGGTTTATAGAATCATAGAACAACCAGGTTGGAAGAGACCCATCGGATCTTCTAGTCCAACCATTCCTATCAAACACTAAACCAAGTCCCTCAAGACCTCAGCCACCCGTCCCTTAAACACCTCCAGGGAAGGGGAATCAACCACCTCCCTGGGCAGCCTATTCCAATGCCCAATGACCCTTTCTGTAAAAAACTTCCTCCTAATCTCCAGCCTAAATCTCCCCTGGTGGAGCTTGAGGCCATTCCCTCTTGTCCTGTCCCCTGTCCCTTGGGAGAAGAGCCCAGCTCCCTCCTCTCCACAACCTCCTCTCAGGTAGTTGTAGAGAGCAATGAGGTCTCCTCTCAGCCTCCTCTTCTCCAGGATAAACCCCCCCAGCTCTCTCAGCCGCTCCTCATAGGACCTTTTCTCCAGCCCCTTCACCAGCCTCGTTGCTCTTGTCTGGACTCACTCCAGAGCCTCAACATCCTTCTTGTGCTGAGGGGCCCAGAACTGAACACAGTTTGGGTTGGAAGGGACCTCAAAGCTCATCCAGTCCCACCTAGGGACACCTCCCTCTGGACTGGGGGCTCCAAGCCCCATCCAACCTGCCCTTGAACCCCTCCAGGGCGGTGAGGGGGTTACCCCACGGACCCCCCATTGCTCATCTCCCCACAGGATGGACCACACGACACTCTTCAAGGGAGTGGTGGTGCTGGAGGAGTTCTGCAAGGAGCTGGCTGCCATCGCCTTGGTGAAGGGACCACCGGAGGGGCCACCCTGAGCTGTGGCTCGCTGGCCACGCACTCCCCCCTCCCCCCATCTTTGGCTGGGCTGCGGTGGCCACAACCCGTGTGCTGGTGGCCCCACTCGGACCGACAGGTCCTCAGTAGCCAGGGATGGTGGTGGCACCCCAAGAAGGACACGGCGCAGCCCTCGGTGAGGAGGAAGAGGAGGCCCAGAGTCCTTCGCTGCCACCGCCGCCTTGGCCAACCTGGCGGTGATGCCGCCTCCTTGGTGCAGGATGCAGCCCCTCGGGGTATAAGGTGATCCTGGGTGCTGCGTTCCTTCCCGGGTGGTGGGTTCCTGCTCCCCCTGCCCTGAGCTGCCCCCACCCTCCAGCAGGGTTGGGTTTGGGCCACAGGGATGTCCTCTCCTGCCACCTTCTCGCTGCAGTGACTCCATTGTGGGTGGTGCTGGGGCCGTGGGGGGACCTGTGTACGTGTGTGTTTGTGGCTCCCTGGCAAGGACAGTGCACCCCAAACCCCTCCCAGTCTTTGGGTGATGGGACCCTGCTCCAATAAAGCTCAGCACCACGCGCTGCGCCCCTGCCATAGAATCACAGAACAACCAGGTTGGAAGAGACCCATCGGGTCATTGAGTCCAACCATTCCTATCAAACACTAAACCAAGTCCCTCAAGACCTCATCTACCTGTGCCTTAAACACCCTCCAGGGAAGGGGAATCAACCACCTCCCTGGGCAGCCTATTCCAATGCCCAATGACCCTCTGTGTGAAAAACTTCCTCCTAATCTCCAGCCTAAATCTCCCCTGGTGGAGCTTGAGGCCATTCCCTCTCGTCGTGTCCCCTGTCCCTTGGCAGAAGAGCCCAACTCCCTCCTCTCTACAACCTCCTTTCAGGTAGTTGTAGAGAGTAATGAGGTCTCCTCTCAGCCTCCTCTTCTCCAGGATAAACACCCCCAGCTACTCTCAGACGCTCCTCACAGGGCCTGTTCTCCAGCCCCTTCACCAGCCTCGTTGCTCTTCTCTGGACTCTCTCCAGAGCCTCAACATCCTTCTTGTGCTGAGGGGCCCACAACTGAACACAGGATTCAAGGAGCAGCCTCCCCAGTGCTGAGTCCAGAGGGAGAATCACCTCCCTGGCCCTGCTGGTCACACCATCTCTGATCCAAGCCAGGATGCCCTTGGCCTTCTTGGCCACCTGGGCACACTGCTGGCTCATGGTCAGTCGCTGTTAACCAACACCCCCAGGTCCCTCTCCTCCTGGCAGTTTTCCAGCCAGACTTCTCCCAGTCTGTAGCTCTGCATAGGGTTGTTGTGCCCCAAGTGCAGGATGCAGCATTTGGCCGTGTTAAACCTCATCCCATTGGACTCTGCCCAGCGCTCCAGCCTGTTTTTCCACGGAGCATCCTCCTCCCAGCTCAGGGATGCAGGGGAATGGCTCTGCGAAGCCCAGGACCATTGCCACGGGGTAATTAGCAATTAACACCCTGCAGCAGCTCCCTGCAGGCTGCTGCGCGGGGCCTTTAAAGCTAAGCCCCGCCCCCTCAGTGGCGCTGGAAGGGGGCGACGGCCAATCAGAAGCGAGGAGGCGCGCCGCTCGACCAATGAGAAGCGAGGACGGGGGCTGCTCGGCCAATGGGAAGCGAGGCCGGCGGCGCGCGGAACCCCAAGGGCGCGGTGAGGGCTTGGCGCATGCGCAAAGCTGGGACTGGGGCTTGGGGGTGGGGGGGGGGGCGCCCCGAGCTCCTTCCTTGCACCCCCCGAGCCCTGCCCTGCCCCCCCCAAACCTCACCACTGCACCCCGAACCCTGCCCCACGGCACCGCAGGGCCCTCCCCGCTGCACCCCACAGCCCTGACCCATTGCACTCTGCGCCCTGAGCTATTGCACCCCAAAGCCCTCCCCACTTGCACCCCCGAGCCCTGCCCTGCACCCCAGATCTTGCCATTGCGCCCCAAACCCTGCCCCACTGCACCCCAAAGCCCTCCTGCTGCATCTCTGAGCCCTGCCCCACTGCACCCCAAATCCCTCCCCTTTGCACCCCAAACCCTTCCCCTTTGCACCCCGAATCCTGCCCCATTGCATCCCAACCCCCTCCCCACTGCACCCCAAATCCCTCCTCTTTGCACCCCAAACCCTTCCCCTTTGCACCCCGAATCCTGCCCCATTGCATCCCAACCCCCTCCCCACTGCACCCCAAATCCCTCCTCTTTGCACCCCGAATCCTGCCCCATTGCATCCCAACCCCCTCCCCACTGCACCCCAAATCTCTCCCCTTTGCACCCCGAATCCTGCCCCATTGCATCCCAACCCCCTCCCCACTGCACCCCAAATCTCTCCCCTTTGCACCCCGAATCCTGCCCCATTGCACCCCAACCCCCTCCCCACTGCACCCCAAATCTCTCCTCTTTGCACCCCGAATCCTGCCCCATTGCACCCCAAACCCCTCCCCACTGCACCCCAAATCCCTCCTCTTTGCACCCCGAATCCTGCCCCATTGCATCCCAAACCCCTCCCCACTGCACCCCAAATCCCTCCCCTTTGCACCCCGAATCCTGCCCCATTGCACCCCAACCCCCTCCCCACTGCACCCCAGATCCCTGCCCCACTGCACCCCAAACTTCCCCGTTGCAGCCTGAACCTCAAACCCTCTGCCACTGCACCCCAAACCCCTCCGCATTGCACCCTGCACCCCAAACCCCTTGCACCATAACCCCTTCTCCCCATTGCTCTCTGCGCCCCAGTCCCTTCCCTGCTGCACCCCAAACCCTTCCTCACTGCCTCCTCAGCCCCCCAAGCCCTTCCCGTATTGCACCTGCACCCCAAACCTTTCCTCTTTTTTCCCCCTTGCACCCTGTAGCCCCCCAATCCATTTCCTCATTGCACCCTGTACCCCAAAGCCTTCCCCGTTTCATCCTGCCGCCCCCCAAACCCCTCCCTCATTGCACTCTGCACCCCAAACTTTCCCTCCTGGCACCCTCAGCTTCTAAACCCTTCTCTGCTCTGCACCCCAAACCCTTGCACCCTGCACCCCAACCCATTCCCTTATTACACCCTATAGCCCCCCCAAACCCTTCCCCCTTGCACCCTGCACCCCAATCTGTTCCCTTATTGCACCCTATAGCCCCCTAACCCCTTCCCTCTCGCACCCTGCACCCCAACCCATTCCCTTATTGCACCCTATAGCCCCCCAACCCCTTCCCTCTTGTACCCTATAGCCCCCCAAACCCTTTCCCCTTGCACCCTATAGCCCCCCAACCTCTTCCCTATTGCACCCTATAACTCCCCAACCCCTTCACTCTTGCACCTTGCACCCCAACCCATTCCCTTATTACACCCTATAGCCCCCCAACCCCTTCCCCCTTGCACCCTATAGCCCCCCAACCCCTTCCCCCTTGCACCCTACACCCCAACCCGTTCCCTTATTGCACCCTCTAGCCCCCCAACCCCTTGCACCCCAACCCCTTCCCTCTTGCACCCTGCACCCCAACCCCTTCCCTCTGTGGGCCCTGCGTGCACCCTGCATCCCCGCAGCCCCTTGTCCCGCTGCGCCCTGCATCCCCGCAGCCCCCCGTACCCCCCGCAGCCCCCCTGCTCCCCACCGCCCTTCCCGCTCTGCGCCCCCTATTCCGACCAGCCCTTCCCCTATAGCACCCTGCAATCCAGCACCCCCTGGCCCCCCCAGCCCTGGGATCGCTCCCCACCGTCCACCCCGGACGGTGAGACCTTCTCCTACCCGACCCTGGGTATCCCCCAGTCCAGCCGCCCCTTCCCCCCAAGTCTCCCCCAGTCCAGCCGCCCCTTCCCCCCCAGCGCCCCCCAATCTGGCAAACCCTTTCCCCCTCACCCCCTGCAATCCAGCAAACCCTTCGCCTCTTTCGCCTTCCCGTGCGTCCTGCAGTCCAGCCAACCCTTCCTCTACCGCAGCCCCCCGCGCATCCCCCACTCCAGCCAACTCTTCCCTTCCAGCCCCCTCTCCCCCCCCCACCCCAGCCAGCCCTTCCCTCCCTGCGCCCCCTCATGCCTCCCCCAGTCCAGCAAGCCCCTCCACTACCGCAGCCCCCCGCGCCTCCCCAAGCCCCCTGACCCCTTCCCCTACTATTTCCCGGCCTACGCGCTCCAGTCGAGCCAACCCGTGAACTCCTGCGCCCCACTGGGCGCCCTCCAGTCCAGCAGGCCCTTCCCCTACTGCGCCCCAACTTGCGTCACCAAGGCCACTGAGCTCTTCCCTTCCTACGCACCCCCCCAGCCCAGCAGACCCTTCCCTTTCTACGCCCCGCTCCCCCAATCCAGCCAGCCCCTGCCCCCCAGCACCCCCCAGCCCCCGGGGGACCCCTTCTTGCACTGCACCTCCCCGAGCACCCCGCATTCTCCGGACCCCCTCCCTCACCGCCGCCTCCTCCGACCCACCCGGCGCCGGGGCTCCCTCTCCCCCCTCCGCCTGCACGTTTGGGGGGTGCCCTCCCCACCCCAAAACCCCGCTACCCCTTAAGCGGGTGCCCCCCCATCTAGATCCAGGCTGCGGGACCCCCCGATTCCCATGGGGGAGATTCCAGCGGCGGAGCTGGACGCGGTGCTAGCCGGCGGCGGATGGGATGTGGGGGTGAGCTTGGAGGGTGCCCCCCAACCCAGCGGTGCCATCCGCTTGGGGAAGAACGCCTGCTACGTGGTCCTGGCCGTGCTCTTCGATGAGGAGGTGAGGCAGCACCCCATGGGACGCCTCTCCATGGTGGGACCCCTTTTCTGTGGTGGCACCCGGTGCCCACACCCCCTCCTCTGGGTGCCCGCAGGAGCGGGTGCTGCTGGTGCAGGAGGCGAAAGCCGAGTGCCGAGGGCGCTGGTACCTGCCGGCCGGCAGGATGGAGCCCGGCGAGGGCATCGTGGCTGCCATGCGGCGGGAGGTGAAGGAGGAATCGGGGCTGGAGTGCGAAGCCCTCACCTTGCTGGCGCTGGAGGAGAGGGGACCCGCCTGGATCCGCTTTGTCTTCCTTGCCCGCCCCACCGGTGCGTCCCTGTGCGCTCGTGGGGGTGGGAAGGCAGCGGGGTGCCCTGCGAGCCCCACCATGCATCAGCAGCCCTCGAGAGCCTTGTGCCAGGTCACCGATGGCCCCTGTAAGCCCCACAGTGGGCTTGGACATCCCTAGCCAGCGCTGTGCCAGCTAGCGGTGGCCCCTGCCGCCTTTGTGCCAGGGCATCGGCACCCCCTGCCAACCCAAAAATGGGCATCAGCATCCCCTCTGAGCCTAATAATGGGTATCAGCATCCCCTCCCAGCCCATAACGGGCATCAACATCCCTTCTGAGCCTAATAATGGGCATCAGCATCCCTCCCAGCCCAGTAACGAACATCAGCATCCCCTCTGAGCCTAATAATGGGCATCAGCATCCCCTCAAAGCCCAATAATGGGCATCAACATCCCTTCTGAGCCTAATACTGGGCATCAGCATCCCCTCAAAGCCCAATAATGGGCATCAACATCCCTTCTGAGCCTAATACTGGGCATCAGCATCCCCTGCCAGCCCAGTAACGAACATCAGCATCCCCTCTGAGCCTAATAATGGGCATCAGCATCCCCTCAAAGCCCAATAATGGGCATCAACATCCCTTCTGAGCCTAATACTGGGCATCAGCATCCCCTGCCAGCCCAGTAATTGGCATCAACATCCCTTCTGAGCCTAATACTGGGCATCAGCATCCCCTGCCAGCCCAGTAACGGGCACCAGCATCCCCTCCCAACCCAATAATGGGCATCAGCATCCCCTGCCAACCCGAAGCCAGGCTCCCGCTGTCCCTTGCCCGCCGTGTGCCAGGACATGGCTGCCTCTCTGCCCACAGGTGGGACCCTGAAGACCCTGGATGCGGCGGACGCCGAGTCCCTGCAGGCGACCTGGTGGGCTGGGGACCCCTGTGCGCTGCCGCTGCGGGCGCTGGACATCCTGCCCTTGCTGGACCTTGCCAACCGCTACCGCCGCAGCGCCCCGCACCCCCCGACGCTGCCCCAGGAGCTGCCCTGCGCCCTGCTCTGCCTACGGCTGCTGGTCACCTTCGCCAACGCCGCCGGCGACCTCTGGGTGCTGCTGGGCACCGCCGAGCCCCCGCGCTTGCCCGTGGTGGCCTGTGGCACGTCCCCGGGCGAGCTGCGTGGGGGCCTGCGCCTGCCCGTGCTGCGGCTGCTGCGAGGCTGCCTGCGCCCGGACCCTTGCCCGGGACCCCTGGGGCTGCTGGGGCTGCAGCACCGCGCTGGGGGGTCTGGGGGGTCTGACGGCATCTGCTTCAACGTCCTCCTCAGCGTCCCTGCCGACAGCCCCCGGGATGCACCCCCCGAGCTGCGGGACCCCGCTTTCCGCTGGGGGCAGGTGGAGGAGGAGAACCTGAGGGGACGCATCCTGCAGCGGCTCCGTGCTGAGGCCACCGTGCCCGTTCGCAGCTAACGGGGAGGTGAACCCCCAATTTTGGATTGAGGGAGGGCTCAACCGGGACACAAGGGTCCTGCTTGCATCGCTGCTCACATCCTCCCGCCCCCCGGGATGTGATGTTTTGGGTGCTGAGCAGAAATAAACTCATCTGCCGCTTCTTGCACCCACGTGGCTGCGGTTGAGAGGTGGGGAGAGTGGGGGGCGTGGGGGTTTATGGGTGCAGGAGGGATGGCCAAGTGTGCCCAGGTGGCCAACAAGGCCAAGGGCATCCTGGCTTGGATCAGAAATGGTGTGACCAGCAGGGCCAGGGAGGTGATTCTCCCTCTGGACTCAGCACTGGTGAGGCTACTCCTTGAATCCTGTGTTCAGTTGTGGGCCCTCAGCACAAGAAGGATGTTGAGGCTCTGGAGCGATTCTAGAGAAGAGCAACGAAGCTGGTGAAGGGACTGGAGAACAGGCCCTATGAGGAGCGTCTGAGAGAGCTGGGGTTGTTTATCCTGGAGAAGAGGAGGCTGAGAGGAGACCTCATTACTCTCTACAACTCCCTGAGAGGAGGTTGTGGAGAGGAGGGAGCTGGGCTCTTCTCCCAAGGAACAGGGGACAGGACAAGAGGGAATGACCTCAAGCTCCACCAGGGGAGATTTAGGCTGGAGATTAGAAGGAAATTTTTCACAGAAAGGGTAATTGAGCATTGGAATAGGCTGCCCAGGGAGGTGGTTGATTCCCCTTCCCTGGAGGTGTTTAAGGGACGGGAGGATGAGGTGCTGAGGGACATGGTTTAGTGTTTGATAGGAATGGTTGGACTAGAAGATCCGATGGGTCCCTTCCAACCTGGTTGTTCTATGATTCTATGAGAAGCTGGTGGTGCCGGTGCCCCCAGCACCCTGCAAACTCTTTATTCCCTGGCTGCCCCCTCGCCAAAGCACCGAGAGCACGAGATGTGAGGCTCCTCGTGGCTACATCCGAGCATCCTCATGCTGGAGCATCCTCGCATTGGAGCATCCTGGTGTTGGAGCATCCTCGAGTCGTGCTGGTCACTTGCATCCCCGCAGGACCCCCACGGCCTCCCGCACAGCCGAGAAGATGATGCCGTCCAGCTGCCAGGGTGCAAAAAGTGGGGGTCATAGAATCATAGAAAAAACAGATTGGAAGAGACCCATCGGCTCATCGAGTCCAACCATTCCCCCCCACCCCTGCATCACATTTTTCAGAGAAAGGGTCATTGGGCATTGGAATAGGCTGCTCGGGGAGGTGGTTGATTCACCTTCCCTGGAGGTGTTTAAGGGATGGGTAGACGAGGTCCTGAGGGACATGGTTTAGTATTTGATAGGAATGGTTGGACTGGATGATGTGATGGGTCTCTTCCAACCTGGTTGTTCTATGATTCTATGATTCTATGTGCCTGCACAAGGGAATAAGGACTGTGCTAACCAGCACGTCCCAGAGCCATCCCAGCTCCTCTGCCCTTCAAAACGCACACATTTCTCTAAGTCGATCCCCAACCTTTGCTTCATATAAAATCTACCCCCCACAGTCAGCACCCCACACCAGGACCCCCCCGACACCCCTCAAACCACCCACCTGGGCAGAGAGCTGTGGGTTGGTGCCGTGCTCGCGGAGACGGACGGCGTTCTCGGGCGAGAGGAACCGCTGCTCCACGCTGATGGTGCCGGCGAGGCTCCGCACCTGCGGCAGGGGCCGTGCCTCAGTTTCCCCAAGAAGGGTTTGGCACTCGGGTTGCTGCCCGCCGTGGGTTTGCAGAGCCGCCTACCTGGTGGGGAGCCCCAGCGGGGACCAGCACCGCGTCCCCCGAGAACTGGAGGAGGGTCCATCCGCTCACCCCACACTCCTCACGCAGTCGCCGCCGCAGAGCGAGGTCCAGGTAGCATCCGGGGGGCTCCGCGGGGGCCCCTTTCTGCTGCCCTTGATCCTCTGAGATCTGTGGGGAGCCAGGGCTGCGCTGAGGGGTGCTGGCACCCACCTTCCGCAAGAAATCCTGGATGCGGCCAGCGTCCTCAGCGCGGAAGATGTGCCAGAGCGCGCCAGGCCGGCTGCCAGCATCCCACAGCCGCTCTTTGAGTGCTGCATCCACGCCGTCCACTTCGGCTTCCAGGAGCACATCTGTGGGGAAAAAGATCATAGAATCATAGAACAACCAGGTTGGAAGAGACCCATCGGATCATCGAGTCCAACCATTCCTATCAAACACTAAACCATGTCTCTCAGGACCTCATCCACCTGTCCCTTAAACCCCTCCAGGGAAGGGGAATCAACCACCTCCCTGGGCAGCCTGTTCCAATGCCCAATGACCCTTTCTGTGAAAAACTTCCTCCTAATCTCTAGCCTAAATCTCCCCTGGTGGAGCTTGAGGCCATTCCCTCTTGTCTTCTCCCTCGGGAGAAGAGCCCAGCTCCCTCCTCTCCACAACCTCCTTTCAGGTAGTTGTAGAGAGCAATGAGGTCTCCCCTCAGCCTCCTCTTCTCCAGGATAAACACCCCCAGCTCTCTCAGACGCTCCTCTTCTTCTCCAGCCCCTTCCCCAGTTTCGTGGCTCTTCTCTGGACTCTCTCCAGAGCCTCAACATCCTTCTTGTGCTGAGGGGCCCACAACTGGACACAGGATTCAAGGAGCAGCCTCACCAGTGCCGAGTCCAGAGGGAGAATCACCTCCCTGGCCCTGCTGGTCACACCATTTCTGATCCAAGCCAGGATGCCATTGGCCTTCTTGGCCACCTGGGCACACTGCTGGCTCATGGTCAGTTGTAGAGAGTAATGAGATGCTCACAGGGAGCTGGGATAGGGGATGTTGGGGTTGAGGGAGACCCCCCCAATGCTCCCACCTTACCCTGCCGCGCAGGCAGCCCTGCCGCAACGTGTGCCAGGATGGTGATTGAGTCGGCCGCCTCCACCGTGAGGTTTTTGGTCCCCATGCTGCGGTCCAGAGGGTGCACACCTGCCGGAGGGAGCGGGATGGTGGGTGAGCATCACCGGGGATGGGAGGGAGAGAGCTCGGTTTGCCACCATGAGCACCGTGGTGGTGGTGGTGCCGGGTTGGCACTCACCGTAAGCCACGCAGACACGGGGGCGCAGCCAGTGCCGGCCCCGCAGGTGGGAGGCCAGGTTGAGGTGGCCAGTGGGCCTGCAGTACTCCGGCAGCGGCACGCTGGCACTCAGGTTGGTGACCCTGCGGCACAGACATGGGGCTGGATGCCAGGTCACTGGGTACCAGCCCCGGCAGAGCCCCCCAACCCCATTCATAGAATCATAGAACAAGCAGGTTGGAAGAGACCCATCGGATCATCGAGTCCAACCATTCCTATCAAACACTAAACCAAGTCCCTCAAGACCTCGTCCACCCGTCCCTTAAACACCTCCAGGGAAGGTGAATCAACCCCCTCCCTGGGTAGCCTATTCCAATGCCCAATGACCCCTTCTGTGAAAAACTTCCTCCTAATCTCCAGCCTAAATCTCCCCTGATGGAGCTTGAGGCCGTTCACTGCATCCCACCCTGGGGTGGCACCTAGATGGTGAGGGGAGGGGGGCCCAGGCTGCTCCCCACACCCAGCGAAGCTTCTCCCATCACCTACCGGCACATCTCCATGTCCCCAAGGCCTCTTTCCAGCTTCAGAGTGTCCCCAAAGCCTCTTTCCAGCTTCAGAGTGTCCCCAAGTTCTCTCTCCAGCTTCAGAAGGTCCCCAGCCGCCTGCCCTGGTGCTGCTGCAGGATGGAACATCAGTTCAGGGATGCTTGTGTGGCACTGCCAGGCCCCTTGCGGAACCACAGGGATCATAGAATCATAGAATCATAGAAGAATCAGGTTGGAAGAGACCGATCGGATCATTGAGTCCAACCATTCCTATCAAAATGTGCAGGCTGGCTCGCTCCCACCCTGGCACTGCTCTTGAGACCCCCACAAACTCATCACACCCTTACCCGCGCCGGCAGCAAAGCCGTCCCAAAACTCCCGGCTGCTCATCCTGAGGCGGCCTGACGGTGCCCGCAGGTTCACCACCTCCACCTCCTGCTCCCCCTGGAAGGATTGTGGCCCCCAGAGCCGCTCGTCCAGCTTCTTCTGTAGCCCTGAAACCAGGACAGGCTGCCAGGGCAGCCAGGACTCATAGAATCATAGAACAACCAGGTTGGAAGAGACCCATCGGATCTTCTAGTCCAACCATTCCTATCAAACACTAAACCAAGTCCCTCAAGACCTCAGCCACCCGTCCCTTAAACACCTCCAGGGAAGGGGAATCAACCACCTCCCTGGGCAGCCTATTCCAATGCCCAATGACCCTTTGTGTGAAAAACCTCCTCCTAATCTCCAGCCTAAATCTCCCCTGGTGGAGCTTGAGGCCATTCCCTCTTGTCCTGTCCCCTGTCCCTTGGGAGAAGAGCACAGCTCCCTCCTCTGTACAACCTCCTTTCAGAGAGTTGTAGAGAGTAATGAGATCTCCTCTCAGCCTCCTCTTCTCTAGGATAAACACCCCCAGCTCTCTCAGATGTTCCTCATAGGGCCTGTTCTCCAGCCCCTTCACCAGCTTCGTTGCTCTTCTCTGGACTCTCTCCAGAGCCTCAACATCCTTCTTGTGCTGAGGGGCCCACAACTGAACACAGGATTCAAGGAGCGGCCTCCCCAGTGCCGAGTCCAGAGGGAGAATCACCTCCCTGGCCCTGCTGGTCACACCATTTCTGATCCAAGCCAGGATACCCTTGGCCACCTGGGCACACTGCTGCCTCATGGTCAGTCGCTGTCGACCAACCCCCCCAGGCCCCTCTCCTCCTGGCAGTTTTCCAGCCAGACTTCTCCCAGACTCAGCCTGGGGGGTCCCAAAATTCTATCCTGCACCCCCAGAGTGGGGTCTCACCTGGCTCTGCCGCCAGTGCTGCTGGAAGAGCTCGTAGTTGCCAGCGTGACCGGGGTCGTGCAGCCAGAGCAGCCCACTGGGAGCCAGGGTGCAGTGCGAAATGGGGGCACTGGGAGGACTTGGGGGGCTGGGCTCGCCCTCGGCCTGCCTCTCCTGGATCTTCCTCTCCACCACGCGGGCGATGATGCTGTCCAGGATGCTGGTCAAGCGGTTGTCCTTGGAAGGGAAAGTCGGGGAGCCACGTCAACCCACTCTGGTCCTCCCCCCCAAACCCTGCTGTGGGGTGAGGGGGAGCCCTGCCCGTCCAGGGACTCACGCTGGGCAAGGCTGGCGAGACGGGGGCGAAGGCCATGCGCACCCCGTCCTGCCCCAGGCACAGCTTGACCGCGGTGGAGGCCAGGAGGTCGCAGAGGGTGGTGGGTTGCACGGTGTCCCGCGGGGGCGGCTGCCCTGGCGAGGGGGGACCCCGCTCGGGACTCTCTGTTTGGGGGCAGAGGGAAAGGGGTCAGGGATGCTCAAGCTCTCCTCCCACCATCTTGTGGGGATGCGGTTGCCTGTATCCCTGACCCCAACAAATTGGGGGGCTCCTACCTTCCTTGATGCACCTGGAGAGGTCAACTTGGCCATCGCCGCTGGGTGGGAGGGTGGGCGCTGCGGCCTCCGGCAGCTCCTGAAACGCCCCAATCCATGCGGGTGTCCGGAGGGGAACCCCATCCCCTCTCCCCAGGGATGCTCCCAGCATCCCTTCTCTCAGGTGCAGGGGTTTGGGGCGCACCTGGAGCCCCGTCTTCCATCCGCAGCCCCCTCCCCATACCTGCCCGCTGGTGGGGGGCTCCGCTGGGCCCTGCTCTGCAGCCCCCTCGCCGCAGCCACAACGCGACACGATGCCCAGTTTGGCTCGGACTTGGTGTAGCCTCTTCCAGAGCCGCGTCAGGACTGGGGAGAGATGGGGACAAGCGGCTCAGCCCCAAGGCAACGGGAAGAGGGGGGTCATGGGGTACCCAGGATTGGGGGGACACACTCACTAGAGGTTGGGACGAACTGCGTGGGGACGAGGGATGCCACGTGGTGGTCTCGCCCTGGGATGCACTCAGGCAGCCGCATCGGACTGGCTGCATCAGAGAGAGAGAGAGGGTGCGTTGGTCCCTCACCCCGAGCCCCTCCGTGTGGGGCTGACCCCCCACTTTGGGACCCTCCCCGTACCGTGGGCATCGTCCTCCTGCCTGCTGCGGTGGCAGTCGGGGCACATCTGGAAGCCACATCTGGCGCAGCTCCAGTGGGAGTTGAAGAAGCCGCCTTGGCAGGCGTCGCAGAGTCGGGGGGCTCCTTCTCCTCTCCTCCAGGCCGTCGCCCCTGTGGCAAACGCAGCCCTTCAGCCTCCTGGGTGTCCCCCAGCGTCACCCCTCGCTTCGGGCCCTGCTTACCCGGGGCTCCCGGCCACGCGGCCCTGTCCCTGCGCACGGCCTCGCAGAAGGGGTCCCCCAGCACCCCCAGCAGGTATTTGGCCCAGAGGAGGCTGCCGCCCGCGCTCTCCTTCTCCGGGCACGACGTCTGCCCCTCCACCTCGGCCAGGGTGCAGAAACCATCAGTGCGCAGCTCTCCATCGTCCCCCAAGGCCAATCTGGGGGGACAAGAGGGATGTTCGAAGGTGGGGGGGATGGGTGGGGATGGTTGGACTTGATGATCCGATGGGTCTCTTCCAACCTGGTTGTTCTATGACTCTATGATGTTCCAAAGCAGAGAGATGGGAAAGGATGCTCTGAAATGGGGGTGACAGGAGGGAAAGCTCCAAAGTGAGGTGACAGGAGAGGTTGTTCCAAAGTGGGGGGACAGGAGGGGATGAGATGGAAAAGGATGCTCTGAAATAGTGGGGGAAAGGAGGGGAAGGTCCAAAGTGAGGTGACAGGAGAGGTTGTTCCAAAGTGGAGGGTGACAGGAGGGGATGCTCTGAACTGGGGTGATGGATGGGGATGTTCCTAAGCAGAGGGACGGGAAAGGATGCTCTGAAGTGGGGGGACAGGAGGGAAAGCTCTGAAGGGACACCTGTCACCTTCCCTGGAGGTGTTTAAGGCACAGGTAGATGAGGTCCCGAGGGACATGGTTTAGTGTTTGATAGGAATGGTTGGACTCGATGATCCGATGGGTCTCTTCCAACCTGGTTGTTCTATGATTCTATGTTGTGTGATTCTATG
The DNA here is from genome assembly GCA_033558105.1 of Coccyzus lansbergi. Taxonomy (NCBI): domain Eukaryota; kingdom Metazoa; phylum Chordata; class Aves; order Cuculiformes; family Coccyzidae; genus Coccyzus; species Coccyzus lansbergi. The sequence goes on from JAUMJK010001369.1 coordinate 59,185, forward strand.
AGGGGACAGGAGAGGTTGTTCCAAAGTGGAGGATGACGGGAGGGGATGCTCTGAAGTGGGGTGATGGATGGGGATGTTCCTAAGTAGAGAGATGGGAAAGGATGCTCTGAAGTGGGGGTGACAGGAGGGAAAGCTCTGAAGTGAGGTGACAGGAGAGGATGTTCCAAAGTGGAGGGTGACAGGAGGGGAAGCTCCAAAGTCAGGTGATGAATGTGCATGTTCCAAAGGAGAGAGAAGGGAAAGGATGCTCCAAAGCAGAGTGACAGGAGGTGATGCTCCAAAGCAGGTTGGTGGGAGAGGGTCTTCCACAGCAGGTTGACAGGAGGGATGCCTCAAAGTGAGGGTGACACAAAAGGATGCTTCAAAGCAGGGTGACAGGAGGTGATGCTCCAAAGCAGGTTGGTGGGAGAGGATCCTCCCAAGCAGGATGACAGGAGGGATGCCTCAAAGCAGAGCGACATGAAAAGATGCTCCGAAGCGGAGGATGCTCCGGAGTGGTGAACAGGAGGGGCTACTCCATACATGCTCCCAACATGGGCTGCAGGTGACCCCCTGTTCCCCGCAGCTGACTCACCTGCGGAAGTGCATCAGCCTGCAGGAGCTCTCCGGGTGATCCTCCTCTTCCTCACCCTTGGGGTCCCTGGTGGCCCGGGCGGCGCAGGAGCAGCACCGGGGGATGCCCTGGGGCAGGGCGCTGCATGGCACGCTCTGCAGGCACCACGGCTCCTGCTGCTCGCGGGCGGCACGGCTCGGTGGGTCTGGGGGAGGCGAGAGGGGCTTTGGGACACACCAGTCTGGAGGGACTGGGCCACCATGGCTCCAGGAAAGCTGGGGAAGGGCTCTGCATCAGGGAGGGCAGGGATGAGGCTAAGGGAGCAGCTTTGAATTGGAAGGAGAAAGATTTAGTTGGGACATTAGAAAGAAATTCCTCACCATGAGGGTTTGGAGGCCCTCGAATGGGTTGCCCAGAGCAGGGGTGGCTGCCCCATCCCTGGAGGGGTTTAAGGGATGGGTAGATGAGGTCCTGGGGGACATGGTTTAGTGTTTGATAGGAATGGTTGGACTCAATGATCCAATGGGTCTCTTCCAACCTGGTTGTTCTATGATTCTATGATTCTAAGGCCAGGTTGGGTGGGGCTTGGAGCCTCTGAGCCAGTGGGAGGTGTCCCTGGGTGGGACTGGATGGGCTTTGATATCCCTTCCCACCCAAGCCATTCTATGAATCATAGAACAACCAGGTTGGAAGGGACCCATCAGATCATCGAGTCCAACCATTCCTATCAAACACTAAACCAAGTCCCTCAAGACCTCATCCACCTGTGCCTTAAACACCTCCAGGGAAGGTGAATCAACCACCTCCCTGGGCCCAATGACCCTTTCTGTGAAAAACCTCCTCCTAATCTCCAGCCTAAATCTCCCCTGGCAGAGCTTGAGGCCATTCCCTCTTGTCCTGTCCCCTGTCCCTTGGGAGAAGAGCCCAGCTCCCTCCTCTCTACAACCTCCTTTCAGGGAGTTGTAGAGAGTAATGAGGTCTCCTCTCAGCCTCCTCTTCTCCAGGATAACGCCCCCCAGCTCTCTCAGCTGCTCCTCATAGGACCTGTTCTCCAGCCCCTTCACCAGCCTTGTTGCTCTTCTCTGGACTCTCTCCAGAGCCTCAACATCCTTCTTGTGCTGAGGGGCCCACAACTGAACACACGATTCAAGGAGCAGCCTCCCCAGTGCTGAGTCCAGAGGGAGAATCACCTCCCTGGCCCTGCTGGCCACACCATTTCTGATCCAAGCCATTCTATAATCTTGTGCCACCAGCAGCACCACTGTGTGTCCTCCCTCTTACCTCCCTCTCCCAGCTCCATCCTCCTCTCCTCCAGGTCCACACCGTCGCTCGGAGACGCCACAGCCACATGCTCGGTGGCCTTGGTGCCTCTCTTGGCCGCCCCGGCACCTTCTCCAGCAGCGCGGGCTCTGTCGGAGGTGCCATGTGGGCGCTTGGCCGAGCGCCTGCCCTCGCCCGCTGCCTCGGAGCCTGCGTCCCGCCGAGGAGCCCCCTTGCAGCAGGGCAGCGACTGTTCCGAGTGCCGCGTCAGCCAGGTCTTCTTCAGCTTGGTGTGGTTGCTGGGCGGGCATGGAAAACGCCCGCTGGGGATGCTCGAGGTGGGCTCGAAGGGACCCAGCACCCCGCAGCCCACCCGGGGGCACCCATCGCAGCCCGATGTGGGGCAGAGGCAACCTGGGGACGGCTCCGGCTTGACCAAGGCCTGCGGGTAGTGCCCGTCTGTGAGCGAAGGAGATGAGTCTGGCTGCTCTCTTGGTCCTGGTGACCCATCCTGGAGGCTTTGGGACCCCAAGTGCTCATCTTTGGGCTCGGAGGGCTGTCCCAGCCCTGGCTCCAGAGGGAAATCAGCAGCGGGAGGCTGTGTGCCCCCCCAGGGGCTCCCCACGGCGCTGGGTTGTAGGAAGAAGAGAGGGTGGCTGGCGCTGGGGGGAGGCGTGTGGGCATGGGGAGTGGGCACCGATGAGCTGCCCCCGGCTCGGCCCTCCCTCCACAGGGCTCCGGGCAGCTCCGGCACCATCTGCTCCCTCTCCCCATCTCCGTCCTGCCCCTTGCCCGGCAGCTGCGATGCCGCTTGGTCCTTGGCTGGGGGGTGGAAGCCGGGTTCTTTCTTCGGGTAAAACTCCTGGAGGGGAGCAGAGGTCAGTGTCAGCCCCTGGGCAAGCCAGGACCCTGCCTCAGTTTCCCCCACTGCCCTCCTGAGCTGGGCAGATGCTCGGAGGTGTGTGGCACATGGGAAAGGAATGGGGAGCTGCATCGGCACTTGTGGTGCGACGGGTGCACCCACGGGCTGGCGGCTCTGCCTCCTGCCACCTCCGTGCCGCAGCTCCCACTGCCGTGACTCAGCTCGGGTGCTTTCGTCGTGCCACGGGAAGAAGATTTTCCCCCCCTCAGGAAGGATTCCCCAAAATTTTGGTGGCTGGGACCCCCATCATCAACCTGGTTGTTCTATGATTCTATGATTCTATGATCATCACAGCTCTGTTGAAGTACAGGAGCAAGGAGGGGGCTGCATCCTGCTCGGGGGGTGCCAAGAGCGGGTGCCAGCCCAGCCCTGCCCTGGGTGCGGGTGCCAGCATCGCCTTTCACAACCGGCTGCTCCCAGACGAGTTCAGCCAAGGTCGGAGCCCGTCAGCACCCAGAGGAGCGGGGACGCACCCAGGAGCATCCTTAGAGTCATAGAATCATAGAACAACCAGGTTGGAAGAGACCCATCGGATCATCTAGTCCAACCATTCCTATCAAACACTAAACCAAGTCCCTCACGACCTCATCTACCCGTCCCTTAAACACCTCCAGGGAAGGGGAATCAACCACCTCCCTGGGCAGCCTATTCCAATGCCCAATGACTCTTTCTGTGAAAAACCTCCTCCTAATCTCCAGCCTAAATCTCCCCTGGTGGAACTTGAGGCCATTCCTTCTTGTCCTGTCCCCTGTCCCTTGGGAGAAGAGCCAGTTCCCTCCTCTCTACAACCTCCTCTCAGGGAGTTGTAGAGAGCAATGAGGTCTCCTCTCAGCCTCCTCTTCTCCAGGATAAACACCCCCAGCTCTCTCAGATGCTCCTCATAGGTTCTGTTCTCCAGCCCCTTCACCAGCTTCATTCCCTTCTCTGGACTTGCTCCAGAGCCTCAACATCCTTCTTGTGCTGAGGGGCCCACAACTGAACACAGGATTCAAGGAGCGGCCTCACCAGTGCTGAGTCCAGAGGGAGAATCACCTCCCTGGCCCTGCTGGTCACACCATTTCTGATCCAAGCCAGGATGCCCTTGGCCTTCTTGGCCACCTGGGCACACTGCTGGCTCATGGTCAGTCGGCTGTCGACCAACACCCCTTGCTCTGGAGAAGAGCCATGAACCCCATCAACCCCCCTCCGGCATCACCTACCTTGCACCTCGAGGCATCAAACGCTGCCGGAGCCGCTTTGCACCGTGGCGGGAGCCCCAGGTAGAGGGGTTGGTTGCCCCAGGTGGGCACGTAGGAGCCCAGGTGCCAGTCCACAGCGAAGCCCCCGTCACCCATGGCCCCCGGAGCTTCACCGCCAAAGGGGGGTTCAGCCGGCAGCGAGGACAGAACGAAGGGGCTGTGCTTGGCCTCCACCAGGAAAGGGCAGTGGTGGAAAGCCGGGGGGTCTCCGGCTGCATCCCCGGGTTTGCCAGCAGTGCCGTCCAGCGCCGGGAAGGGCAATGGGTAGCGCTGATACGCGTGGCTGTAAAGGGCCAGTGGGGCCAGCACGGCCTCGGCCCAGTCCGCTTTGCGTTGCCCGTTGCGGGTTGGCAGCAGCAGTGGGAGCTCAGCTCCGTCCTTGGGGCGGCACAGGGCGTCCCTCATACACGGCGAGGCCGCTGGGTAAGGGCAGCCCAAGCGCCCGCCGCAGAGTTCTTGCCTTGGACCCAAGCATCCTTCGTAGAGCCTCCAAGGAGAATCCTTCTCCGCTCCGTATCTCAGCTTGCCGGGCTCGGGGTAGCTGGGGAGCCCCAGCTCAGCCGTGGCGCTTCGGGGCAGGCCCAGCCCACTCTTCTCCATCCCCAAAGGGTCTTGCGCTGCGTCCTGCGCTCTGCTCCATCGCGGAGGGGTCTCCCCCATCCTCGTGTCGCTGGCCATGCTGCTGCTCCCCGGCTCATGTGGTGCTCAGCGCCGCCCCGGGCTGGCTGGACCCTGCGGGAAGGGAGCAAAGGTTGCAGTGAGGGGGAAACTGAGGCACGGGGATGATGGGGGTTGGTGCAAGGGAGAGAACAGAACCTATGAGGAGCGGCTGAGAGAGCTGGGGGGTGATTAGCCTGGAGAAGAGGAGGCTGAGAGGAGACCTCATTACTCTCTACAACTACCTGAAGGGAGGTTGTGGAGAGGAGGGAGCTGGGCTCTTCTCCCAAGGGACAAGGGACAGGACAAGAGGGAATGACCTCAAGCTCCACCAGGGGAGATTTAGGCTGGAGATTAGGAGGATGTTTTTCACACAGAGGGTCATTGGGCATTGGAATAGGCTGCCCAGGGAGGTGGTTGATTCCCCTTCCCTGGAGGTGTTTAAGGGACGGGTGGATGAGGTGCTGAGGGACATGGGTTAGTGTTTGATAGGAATGGTTGGACTCAATGATCCGATGGGTCTCTTCCAACCTGGTTGGTCTATGATTCTATGATTCTAAGGTGAGCTGCTCTCAACCCCCAGGTCCATCTTCTCGTGTTAGGTGGGATGCTCCCTGCAGCAGCGAGGGAGTCATTGAATGCCTAACTTAGGACGGACATGGAGCTGTTGGAGCGAGGCCAGAGGAGGCCACGGAGATGATCCGAGGGCTGGAGAACCTCCTGTAGGAGGACAGGCTGAGAGAGTTGGGGTTGCTCAGCCTGGAGGAGAGAAGGCTCCAGGGAGACCTTAGAGCAGCTTCAGTGCTGAAAGGGGCTCCAGGAAAGCTGGGGAGGGGCTTTCTATAAGGTTCTTGGAGAGACAGGATGAAGGGGAAAGGTGTTAAATTGGAAGGGGAAGATTTAGATGGGACATTAGGAAGAAATTCTTCACGATGATGGTGCAGAGACCCTGAAAAGTGGTGGCTGCCCCATCCCTGGAGGGGTTCAAGGGCAGGTTGGATGGGGTTTGGAGCCCCTGAGCCAGTGGGAGGTGTCCCTGCCCATAGCAGGGGTGGCACTGGATGGGTTTTGATGTCCCTTCAACCTGAACCATTCCACGATTCTATCCCTGACTCCCATACCCTGTGGCATCCAGTGGGACACCTGTCACCTTCCCTGGAGGGGCTTAAGGGACAGGTAGACAAGTTGCTGAGGGACATGGGTTAGTGATTGATGGGAATAGTTGGACTCCGTAATCCGGTGGGTCTCTTCCAACCTGGTAATTCCATGATTCTGTGATCCAATCCACACGTGGCTGGAGCCCAGGTTCCCACCCTGTCCTGTCCTTACTGGGGCTGGTGGCCAGGACACACCTTGCGCCCACCCGTCCCTCCGCGCCCAGCCTGGCCCCCTGCCCGCTCGCTGGGGACGCCTTGCCCCGCGCAGGCATTCGCCTCCAGCCAGGGCTGGGCTCAGCTTCCCACAGGAGGGTTTGCAGCCAGGGGAGAGCTTCCCAGAGGCTCCTCCTGGGAGAGATCTGCTGGGTTATCGCTCCGGTGGGACCCAGGCCACACGCAGACGCTGGGGTTCGGAGCCAACCCTTGCGGCAGCTGCCGTCACAGCCCTTCCCGGCGCAGAAAACATCACTCTGTGCCCTCTTCTCTCCCTGCCTGGCAGCCAGAGGGGAGAAAATATGCCAAACAGGTCCCTGAAAACCTGTCCTCCTGCTCTGGGGTGGGACACCCACCTCTACGGCCACTAAGATGGGGAAAAGAGACTCCTTAGCCCCACTTGGGGGTCTGAAGAAGCAGAGATTTCAACACAACACTGGATATGTTAGAATCATAGAATCATATAACAACCAGGTTGGAAGAGACCCATCGGATCATCGAGTCCAACCATCCTTGAAGCTACAGGAAAAACAATTTTCCTTAAAGAAAGTTCAAAGACAACAGAAACTCAGGTCTGGGGATGATTCTCTAGGTCTTCTCATCTGGTGCTTTGTTATTCGGGGCAACTATCTCAGTGGATCCTTCACATAAATGAACTGAGCCCAGTTTAACACCTAAGGGGGTTTTCTTCTCAGTTATACAGCAGGAGGATCTTGAGGGACTTGGTTTAGTGTTTGATAGGAATGGTTGGACTAGAAGATCCGATGGGTCCCTTCCAACCTGGTTGTTCTATGATTCTATGATGTCCCTGTCTGGTACTGTATTAAATAGAATACCTGCTTCTCAAGACCCTCAACTGGTGTTAAGAAGTTTCTTTTCCCAATTTCACTGCTGCTACAGCCAAACAGGCAGCTGGGATCATAGAATCATAGAACAACCAGGTTGGAAGGGACCCATCGGATCGTCGAGTCCAACCATAATGGATGGGGACCAGCACACGGGACAGGAGGAATGTGTCCCCAGAGCCACCTGTCCCCATTCCAGGGAGGCCGAAGTCTCTATTTCTCAGCTGGAGGAGGATCAGGAATCACCCTGGAGCACCCTACCCTGTGCCTGGGGTGAAGGGACACCCCGAGCACCCAACCCTCCAGGGCAGGAGACCCTGATGGGTTCTCCCATCCAGCCAGATGCTCTGGTTCCGCTGCCTTTTGGTGGCCCAAAGCCATCACACCATCCCAGCACCTCCCCAGCTCCTCCAGGTTCATCGTCGCAGCATCATCCACTGCCTTTTCATCACAAAAAACCTTGGTCCTGTATCTCGGAGAGCATCCCTGCCATCCCACACCTCAGCGAGCATCCCCGCTGTCCCACAGCCCAACCAGCTACCTGGAGGGTCCATGAGGGACCCCAAGGATGAGGAGGTGTCTCTACCAGCAGCTCCGCAGTCTCCAAGAGGCAAAACCAGGTATGTGGAAGCACCTAAACCCACAGGCTGAAGGGATCCGGCTCCGGGATCTGGAGGAGGCAGAAAGTGGCCTGCGCAGCCCTGGGGACGTTCTTCTCTGGATGCTGGAGCTGGACTTTTTGCTCCATTGGGTTGGGGGGCTCCGTATTCCTCCTGCCTATTATCCTACAAGCGGTGACCCCAAAGCGCTGGGGGCTTGGGAAGAGGGGAATCCAAGGGAGCGTCGTCGAGCGGGACCTTCCCCTGGCTCTACGCGGCCTTGAGCATCTTGGGGCGAGCGCTGGCAGGACGAGGTGGCCGCGGTGGCTCGGCTTGCCCTCCGCCGGCTCCCACAGCCACTGGCTGGGTGGATGGGAGAGCTGCCGGGGTTGCTGACGCCCAGGAAGCGGTGCCGGCAGTGCCACCCAGCCCCAGGGCCAGCGGCGGTGCCAAGGTGTGCTCTGCCCCGTCGCCGAAGAAAGCACTCTTTGTTCAGCAAGGCGGTCGAACCGCCCCTTCGCCGATGAAAGACGCCGGCCGCCCCGCTCCAGGCAGAACCGGAATGGGAGAAACACCGGGATGGGCCAAGCGCCCTGCGCCGGGTGCCAGGGGAGCTGGCGCTGGTGCTCCTGGCACTGAGCACAAGGCTCGGGGGGTTCGCAACCAAACCAGATGAACCCAAACTGGGAGGATTTGGCCTCGATTCACGCTGTCGCTTTGCAATCATCCAAAGTCCCTTTACTACCATCCCATCCCAAATTTCCTGGGATGAAGGTCGAGCTCCTCTGCCTCCTCTCCAGCCTGAAGAGCCCACGAGACTAAGCGAGAAGGGTGAGATTCAAGGGGCATGAGGGGTTTGCAGGGAGCAAGAAGATCATAGAATCATAGAATCATAGAACAACCAGGTTGGAAGAGACCCATCGGATCTTCTAGTCCAACCATTCCTATCAAACACTAAACCAAGTCCCTCAAGACCTCATCTACCCGTCCCTTAAACACCTCCAGGGAAGGTGATTCAACCACCTCCCTGGGCAGCCTATTCCAATGCCCAATGACCCTCTGTGTGAAAAACCTCCTCCTAATCTCTAGCCTAAATCCCCCCTGGTGGAGCTTGAGGCCATTCCCTCTTGTCCTGTCCCTTGTCCCTTGGGAGAAGAGCCCAGCTCCCTCCTCTCTACAACCTCCACTCAGGTACTTGTAGAGAGTAATGAGGTCTCCTCTCAGCCTCCTCTTCTCCAGGATAAACACCCCCAGCTCTCTCAGTCGCTCCTCATAGGTTCTGTTCTCCGGCCCCTTCACCAGCCTCTTCGCTCTTCTCTGAACTGGTTCCAGAGCCTCAACATCCTTCTTGTGCTGAGGGGCCCACAACTGAACACAGGATTCAAGGAGTGGCCTCACCAGTGCTGAGTCCAGAGGGAGAATCACCTCCCTGGCCCTGCTGGTCACACCATTTCTGATCCAAGCCAGGATGTCATTGGCCTTGTTGGCCACCTGGGCACACTGCTGGCTCATGGTCAGTCGCTGTTGACCAACCTCCCCAGGTCCCTCTCCTCCTGGCAGTTTTCCAGCCAGACTTCTCCCAGTCTGTAGCTCTGCATAGGGCTTCTTCGTTACAGCTCAGTAGTTGCCCGTGTGCTCTGGCAGAGAGGAGCCACGGTTAACCCTTGCTGGCTGGGGCAGGGCCAAGGTGGGCGCTGGGTGCTACGAGGGTCCCGTCGTGCTCCACCAACCCCAATCCACCTCCAGAATGGGTGAAACCATAGTGGGATCTACTCTGGATCCACTCGGCCAGGATGGGGAGCGCCTCGCTGGGTGCCAGGGAACAGGGAGGGGACCCAGACAGGGCTTGGGGCGTAGGCGAGCCCGCGTCTCCCTGCGATGAGAAGGTGCTGAAAGAGAAACACTCTTTCCCGTTCCCTCCCGCTGATGACGACGGCTCCAGCAGGGCTGGGGGAGCTGGCAGCTGGGAGCCACTCCAGGAGGAGTCGGTAGAATCCTCCTGGCACAACCAGATGGGTCAGCGGATGCTCGGGACTGTCGCAGAGATGCTGAGGGAGCAACGGAGAAGGGGTCAGGCAAGGAGCTACAGACTGGGAGAAGCCTGGCTGGAAAACTGCCAGGAGGAGAGGGACCTGGGGGGGTTGGTCAACAGCGACTGACCATGAGCCAGCAGTGTGCCCAGGGGGCCAAGAAGGCCAAGGGCATCCTGGCTTGGATCAGAAATGGTGTGACCAGCAGGGCCAGGGAGGTGATTCTCTCTCTGGACTCAGCACTGGTGAGGCTGCTCCTTGAATCCTGTGTTCAGTTGTGGGCCCCTCAGCACAAGAAGGATGTTGAGGCTCTGGAGAGAGTCCAGAGAAGAGCAACGAGGCTGGTGAAGGGGCTGGAGAACAGGCCCTATGAGGAGCGTCTGAGAGAGCTGGGGGGGTTTATCCTAGAGAAGAGGAGGCTGAGAGGAGACCTCATTACTCTCTACAACTACCTGAAAGGAGGTTGTGGAGAGGAGGGAGTTGGGCTCTTCTGCCAAGGGACAAGGGACAGGACAAGAGGGAATGGCCTCAAGCTCCACCAGGGGAGATTTAGGTTGGAGATTAGGAGGAAGTTTTTCATGGAAAGGGTCACTGGGCATTGGAATAGGCTGCCCAGGGAGGTGGTTGAGTCACCTTCCCTGGAGGTGTTTAAGGCACAGGTAGATGAGGTCTTGAGGGACATGGTTTAGTGTTTGATAGGAATGGTTGGACTAGAAGATCCGATGGGTCTCTTCCAACCTGGTTGTTCTATGATTCTATGATTCTAAGGAGAGGATGGACACACCACCCTCGAGGAGAAGGCGAGGGGCAGGGCAAAGAGCAGGGAGATGCTGGAGGGCCAGGAGGGAATTTCCCATCTTGCACTGGGGCAGCATCTCTGGGCGCTGCACCCTTCCCGGCTGCCCTCAATCCCTGTGCCGAGGAGGATGAAACCCTCAAGGCAACCTCCTCAGGACTAGTGCAGCCCTTGTGAGGTAGCCACGTGGCTGGCAAGCTGTTCTGGGGCTTGGCCACCACTGTGATGAGTGGGGTCTGTGCCTTGGGTGGCACAGTGGCTCCAACCAGGGTCCCCCCTCTCCTGGCACAGCACGACGAGGGTCTCCAGGGCAATATGGGGGGGTCCAAGGTGGCTTTGAGTTGTGCCAACTCAGGCTTTGCTGAGAGAGAACCCCCCGGGACGGTCTCTGCCTTTGTGTGTTGACACCACCAGCCCCACAGCTCCATCTCCCCATTTTTCCCTTCGATCTGAGGGTCTGCAAACACCCAACTCTGGCCAGAAAGACCCCACAGGAGGCTGGAAGAGCCCAAATTAGAACCATAGAATCAGAGAATCATAGAACAACCAGGTTGGAAGAGACCCATCGGATCATCGAGTCCAACCATTCCTATCAAACCTATTAGAAACCTCGGCATCCCTGCTCTGCTCCAGGATGGGGAGAGACGCAAGGACATGGGGTTGAGGGACCCTGGGACCCATGTCCCACTGGGCAGCATCTCCCGGGATGCTCTGGCCCTGAGGTCTCAGCGCAAAAGGCTCCCTGGTTGCCACCAGCCCCTCTCTGCACCTCCTTCCAGCCCTAGGTGGGTGCCTGCACCTCCTCCCCTGCTTTTTTTATTTATTTCAGGCACCTCAGCGAAGGGATCCGCAGCCCCTAGACCCGCAAACCACCTCCAGCAGGGAGAGCAGCCTCAAATCCGACCTTTTCCTTCTGCAAAATGGCTCAAGATGCCCCTCACCGGGTTGCCCAGAGCCCACTCCAGCTCCTTCTGCATCCACAGAGCCCAAACCCTTCTTCCTCCTCCTCCTTCTCCTCCTCCTCCTTCCTTCTCCTCCCAGCCCAGCACACACCTACCTGCCTCCAGTGCAGAGCAGGTGAGGAAGACAAAGGTGCAGGTGAGGAAGACGAAGATGCAGGCAGAGGAAGACGAAGGTGCAGGAAGAAGAAGGCGAAGAGCCCAGTGTCCCCTTTGCCCAGCACTGGGCACGATGACCGCGAGAGCTTTTCTCTCTAATCTGCACCCGGTGCTTAAAAAGAGAGAGAGAGAGAGAAAAAAAAAAAAAAAAATAAGGGAGGAGGGAGAGAAAAAAAAAAAAATAAGGGAGGAAGGAGGGAAAAAAAAAAAAAAAAAAGAAACCCACGTCAAACCTTCAGGAGTCTGGAGGCTGCGGCGGAGCGGAGGGCACGGGAGGACACTCACTCCCACACGAGCAGCTTTCTGGGAATTAGGGCCACAGCCCAACTGCTCTGGCAGCCTGCGCTCCCCTCCAGCCCTGGCTGCCCGCACGCCCTGGCCTGGGCAGCCACCCCGCCGCTACGGCCTCGTCACCGTCACCGCAGGCTCGGGCGCTGCGCTTGGCCCTAATCTCCTGCTTTTCCCCTGGGGAGGTGAGTAAGCATCACTAATCCCCCTTGTTTCCCTGCTGGGGTGAGGCCGAGCGGTGGCCGCAGGCCGGCGGCTGCGCCCCGACACCCCCTGGTCAGGCCCAGCCCCTGGCAGAGCAGAGGGCAGGTGGGTCACCCCTTCCCTGGGCACCTCGTGGGTGCTGCACAGCATGGATCAGCTTCTTGCTTGGGAAGGTCTAGGGTGCTGAGCAGCATGGGTCATCCCTTCCCATCAGGTGCTGCTCCACGTGGATCAACCCCTTTCATGGGAAGGTCTAGGGTGTTGAGGAGCATGGGTCACCCCTTTCCATCGGATGCTGCACCACATCGATCAACCTCTTTCTTGGGCACCTCTAGGGCGCTGCATAGCATGGGTCACCCCTTCCCATTGGATGCTGTACCGTATGGATCAACCCCTTCCCAGAGCAGCTCTAGGATTCTGCATCACATGGATCCAACCCCTTTCTTGGGAAGGTCTAGGGTGCTGAGGAGCATGGGTCAACCCCTTTCTTGGGAAGGTCTAGGGTGCTGAGCAGCATGGGTCACCCCTCCCCATAAGATGCTGCTCCACATGGATCAGCCCCTTCCCAGAGCAGCTCTAGGATTCTGCACCACATGGATCCAACCCCTTTCTTGGGAAGGTCTAGGATGCTGCAGAGCATGGATCAACCCCTTCCCACTGGATGCTGCTCCACATGGATCAACCCCTTCCCTGGGCAGCTCTAGGAAGATGCAGAGTATGGATCTAACCCCTTTCTTGGGAAGGTCTAGAGTGCTGAGCAGCATGGGTCACCCCTTCCCATCAGATGCTGCTCCACATGGATCAACCCCTTCCCAGAGCAGCTCTAGGATGCTGCAGAGCATGGATCAACCTCTTTCTTGGGAAGGTCTAGGATTCTGCACCACATGGATCCAACCCCTTTCTTGGGAAGGTCTAGGAAGCTGCACAGTATGGATCAACCTCCTTCTTGGGCACCTCTAGGGTGCTGAGCAGCATGGGTCACCCCTTCCCATCGGATGCTGCTCCACATGGATCAATCAACTCCTTTCTTGGGAAGGTCTAGGATGCTGCAGAGCATGGATCCAACCCCTTTCTTTGGAAGGTCTAGGATGCTGCAGAGCATGGATCCAACCCCTTTCGTGGGAAGGTCTAGGATGCTGCAGAGCATGGATCCAACCCCTTTCTTGGGAAGGTCTAGGATGCTGCAGAGCATGGATCCAACCCCTTTCTTGGGAAGGTCTAGAGTGCTGAGCAGCATGGGTCACCCCTTCCCATCAGATGCTGCTCCACATGGATCAACCCCTTCCCAGAGCAGCTCTAGGATGCTGCAGAGCATGGATCCAACCCCTTTCTTGGGCAGCTCTTGATCACCCCTTCCCATCAGATGCTGCCCAGCATGGATCAAGCCCTTCCCTGGGCAGCTCTAGGAAGCTGCAGAGCATGGGTCACCCCTTCCCAGCAGATCCTGCTCCTCTTGGATCAACCCCTTTCTTGAGCAGCTCTAGGATGCTTCCCAGTGTGGGTCAACCCCTTCCCCCTCCGATGCTGCGCAACTCAAAGCAAAATCTGGAAGGGGACAAGAATCTAGGGGTAATTTGTCCCCATCGGAGAGGACCAGAGGATGTCACATCCAACCCACCTTGACCAGCGTCCCTCGCGCCCACGTGCCAGCCCCGATGCTCAGGGGGACGCCGGACCCGGCGCTGGATGCATCCTTCATCCCGTGGGAGGACGGGCAGAACGAGATGTCCCCGCGAGCCCCAGCGCGGGGGTTGTCCCGTGCCACCCCCTCAAGGACTCCTGTTTACCCAAGCGCCAGCTTCAAATACCTTGATGCAATTAAAAGCTCGCCCGCGGGGCCAAGGGCTTAGGACGGTAGCCAGGGACACGGGCAGCTCGGTGCCACCTGCATGAGGAAGGGCGAGCGGCTCGCCCGGGGGCTCCTGTCCCCTTCTAGCAGCTGTGGTGGCACGAGGAAAAGTCACTAGCTCCTGCATGAGCTCTGCCTCAGTTTCCCCTTGATGCTTGGTGATGCTGTGGGGGGTCCCCTGAGCATGGTCCCCATAAAATCATGGAGCGGTTTGGGTTTGAGGGACATCAAAGCCCATCTAGGGACACTTCCCACTGGATCAGGGGCTCCAAGCTCCATCCAACCTGGCCTTGAACCCCTCCAGGGATGGGGCAGCCACCCCAGCTCTGGGCAACCAGGCCATCATAGAATCATAGAACAATCAGGTTGGAAGAGACCCATCGGATCTTCTAGTCCAGCCATTCCTATCAAAATTCCTATCCTCACCCTCACCATGAAGAAACTCTTCCTAATGTCCAACCTAATATTCCTCCTTCCAATATGAAGCCGTTGTCCCTCATCCCATCGCTCCACATCCTCGAAAAAGCCCCTCCTGATGGTTAAAACCCTCCATGTGTGTCCTCCCCAGGTGCCACATGGAGGATGTGGGACACGGAGCCGGATCCCTCACCCGTGCCAGGCTGTGACCAGGGCTGTCTGGGGACAGACAGGTCCCTGGGGGGAAAAAGGGGGGGGGGTCACAGGCAGCTGGCAGGGAGCTGGGAAGGGGGGTGGGGGACACACACACACACACGACAACGTTTCTCCAGCCGTGTCCTCCCACACTCCCATCACCTCGAATGCCCCTTCGCCATCCACCACCCTCCTCTTCTCCATCCTCTTCCTCACCAGCAGTGGCAGCTTGAGGGTAGATGGGAATTGTGGGAGGGGGGGGACACACAAAATAGAGGTGCTGAGCGTGGTCCCCCCAGCTTCGAGGAGCAAGTTCTTACCTGCCTGGCAGTGCCAAGGGGGCTCTCAGGCCCTGGCAGCTCCGCAGCGTCACCCTCCACAGTGGGAAGGCAGCTGAAATCTTCCCCCCCCACCACCCAAAACCCTGAGGCTGCCAGAGAGTTAAAAAAAAAAAAAAAAATAAAGAAAAAAATAAATAAAAAAAAAGAGGTTGCATTTAAACAACAGACATAATTATGCTTTTGATACCGGCTGCTAAAAATACTGCTGTGTGCCGCCCGGGGAGCCATGTGTGCGCGGCCTCACATGGCTCCTGCCTGCAGCAGCTGACTCCGCGTGGCTGGAGGGGGCCGGGAATGGGGTGGGGGGTGGGGGGTCCCCAAAGGAATTAGTGGGGGACACACCCAGACCCTCTGTCTCATGGAGAAGGCAGAGGGAGGGAGGGGGCTGCGCCGCAAGGGACCCCCGAACAGGCACCTTGGAGGTGCCCCAGAGGGCACAGTTTTAAACCTAAAGGGTGGCAGCCCCATGGGTTTGGGGGCGAAATGAGGTGGGAAAGGGGCAAGGAAAGAGGTGGGGGGGGGGCTGGGTCACTCGGTGCCACCAGCCCAAGGGGGTTAGTTGGTTGCCCGCCCTGGCAGGAGGAGGAGGAGAGGGCACATGAGGGTGGGTGCAGGAGGGCAGCAGCCTCCTATTTTTGGGGTGAAATGAGGTGGGAAAGGGGAAAAATAAAGAGATGGGGGGGGGTTGGGTCACTCGGTGCCACTAGCCCAAGGGGGTTAGTTGGTAGCCAGCCCCAGCAGCAGGAGGAGAGGGCACATGAGGGTGGGTGCAGGAGGGTATCAGCGTCCCCCCTGTAGCCAGAAGGACAGCAGCCTCCTGGGTTTGGGGTGAAATGAGCTGAGAAAAGGGAAAGGAAAGAGATGGGGGGGTTGGGTCACTGGGTGCCGCTAGCCCAAGGGGGTTAGTGGGTAGCCAGCACTGGGAAGAAGGAAAATAAGGAGGGGAGAAGGAAGCGAAAGGGAAAAGAGGGGGAGAAGGGGGGGGAAAGAGAGAAAAGAGGAGGGGAATAGGGGAAGGAGAGAAAAGAGGGGGAGAAGGGGAGAAAAGAGGGGGAGAAGGGGAGAAAAGAGGGGGAGAAGGGGAGAAAAGAGGGGGAGAAGGGGAGAAAAGAGGGGGAGAAGGGGAGAAAAGAGGGGGAGAAGGGGAGAAAAGAGGGGGAGAAGGGGAGAAAAGAGGGGGAGAAGGGGAGAAAAGAGGAGGAGAAGGGGAGAAAAGAGGAGGAGAAAAAGAAGAGAGGGAGAAGGGGAGAAAGAAAAAACAGGGGAAGAAGATGGAGAGGAGAGAAAAGAGGGGGAGAAGGGGAAAAGAGAGAAAAGATGGGGGAGAAGAGAGAAAAGATGGAGAGAAAGGGGAGAAAAAAGATGGGGAGAAAGGGGAGAAAAAAGATGGGGAGAAGAGGGAGAAAAGATGGGGAGAAGGAGTAGAAAAGATGGGGAGAAGGAGTAGAAAAGATGGGGAGAAGGGGGAGAAAAGAAGAGGAGAAGGGGGAGAAAAGAAGAGGAGAAGGGGGAGAAAAGAGAGAAAATAGGGGGAGAAGGAGGGAAATAAAGGGAGAAGGGGACCCCCCTTTATCACCCCCATCCCTGGTAGCTCTCGGGGTGCAGGGGAGACCCCTGAGGGGCACATGGGGCTAGGGGTGGTTGTCATGAGCCACTGGCCGAGGGCAGTGACCTGACCCTCGCTCCCACTAATGCCTCCCCTGTGGGGAAGCTGCTTACGGGGCTGCGAGCCACCCGGCTTACGTGACCTCCTGCCACCCCAGGGGGACAATTTACCCCCCCACCTGCTCCGGTGGGGACAGAGCTGGCCGTGGGGCGCAAGGGGGTGACCCCACAGCGGTGCCAGCCAGGGGTTCAGCCCCCCCCAGGGAAGGGAGCATCACCCCGGCCGGGGAAACTGAGGTCAACCACGTAATTGCTGGGCTGGGGCACTGCCAGGCCAGGGAGATTACGGCTTTGCTGACTGCAGCCTGGCACAGGCGCGCGAGCTGACACAGCTGGGAGCAACCCTGGCATCGCAAGGGGCTGCAGCGCTCGGCCTCCCCTCTCCTTGGGTTTCGCTCACTCCCGCACAGGGAACACGCAGCGCTTAGAATCATAGAATCATAGAACAACCAGGTTGGAAGAGACCCATCGGATCATCGAGTCCAACCATTCCTATCAAACACTAAACCATGTCCCTCAAGACCTCATCTACCCGTCCCTTAAACACCTCCAAGGAAGGGGAATCAACCACCTCCCTGGGCAGCCTATTCCAGTGCCCAATGACCCTTTCTGTGAAAAACTTCCTCCTAATCTCTAGCTTAAATCTCCCCTGGTGGAGCTTGAGGCCATTCCCTCTTGTCCTGTCCCCTGTCCCTTGGGAGAAGAGCCCAGCTCCCTCCTCTCTACAACCTCCTTTCAGGTACTTGTGGAGAGCAATGAGGTCTCCTCTCAGCCTTCTCTTCTCCAGGATAAACCCCCCAAGCTCTCTCAGACGCTCCTCATAGGGCCTGTTCTCCAGCCCCTTCACCAGCCTCGTTGCTCTTCTCTGCACTCGCTTCAGAGCCTCAACATCCTTCTTGTGCTGAGGGGCCCACAACTGAACACAGGATTCAAGGAGCAGCCTCACCAGTGCTGAGTCCAGAGGGAGAAGAACCTCCCTGGCCCTGCTGGTCACACCATTTCTGATCCAAGCCAGGATGCTCTTGGCCTTCTTGGCCACCTGGGCTTGGGCCAAAGCAGGCACTTGGTTGCCTTTCCAGCCCTGGCAGCTCTTGTGCCTCAGTTTCCCCACGCTGTGTCCCCACTGACCTCCCATCCTGGGCTGGGGCGGGGGCAGGTGATGCTCAAGGTCTGATAGAATCATAGAACAACCAGGTTGGAAGAGACCCACAGGATCATCGAGTCCAACCATTCCCACCAGTCTCTAACTCATGTCCCTCAGCACCTCGTCCACCTGCCCCTTAAACACCTGCAGGGAAGGTGACTCAATCCCCTCCCTGGGCAGCCTCTGCCACTGCCCAATGACCCTTTCTGTAAAGAGTTTTTTCCATATGTTGAGAAGAAATTGGGAGGCTCATTGATGAGAAGCTTGACAGGAGCCGGGAACGTGCGCTCCCAGTCCAGAAACCAACCGTGTCCTGGGCTGCATCCAGAGCCATGGAACCAGCAGGTAGGGAGGGGATTTGACCCTCTGCTCCACTCTGAGAGACCCACCTGGAGCCCTGAGTCCAGTTCTGGAGTCCTCAGCACAGGGAGGACATGGAGTTGTTGGAGCGAGGCCAGAGGAGGCCATGGAGATGATCCAAGGACTGGAGAATCTCCTGTATGAGGACAGGCTGAGAGAGTTGGGGTTGTTCAGTCTGGACAAGAGAAGGCTGGTGGGAGACCTTAGAGCAGCTTCCAGTGCTGAAAGGGGCTCCAGGAAAGCTGGGGAGGGATTTTTTTTAAAAGTCCTGGAATGCCAGGATGGAGAACAGCTTTAAATTGAAGAGGGAAGATTGAGATTCGACATTAGGAAGAAACCCCCTGGCCCAGGTTGCCCAGAGCAGGGGTGGTTGCCCCATCCCTGGAGGGGCTCAAGGGCAGGTTGGATGGGGCTGGGAGCCCCTGAGCCAGTGGGAGGTGTCTCTGGGTGGGACTGGATGGGCTTGGAGGTCCCTTCCAACCCAAACCATCTCATGGTTCCGTAATTCTAACTTGGTGTCAACCAGAACCCCCAGATCTCATCCCTGGAGGGGTTCAAGGGCAGGTTGGATGGGGCTTGGAGCCCCTGATCCCGTGGGAGGTGTCCCTGGGTGGAACTGGATGGGTTTGGAGGTCCCTTCCGACCCAAACCATCCCACGACTCTATGAAAGGAGCAAACCCCCATCATCCCTTCCAACTCCTGACGTTGATTCTCTGCTTCCGACCCCAGTGCTCGGCTCAGCCTCCCCACCGGGCACCCCCCAGCCTCCTCCCCGGGACGTATCCTTGGAGGAACCGCTTTCCCTAAGCGGCTTGAAGGCGATTAGGGGGGCAGCCCCTTGGCCCCAGCGCTGTCCCCACCCAGCCTTCCTTCTCCACCGCTTTAAGTAATCGTCTCTGAGACAGTTTTACCCGGCTAATCCGGCCACCTCCACCTAAGCTGCTCCAAACCACCCCTGCCCAGCTCCGCAGAGGGGTGGCTGCTGCCCTGAGGAGGCCGCAGGCCTTCTCGCTGCCCTGGGAAGACCCTCGGAGGCGCAAAAGCAGCCAAGAGGGGGCTAAAAATAAAGGTGGCCTGAGGGGTGAAGGCAGGAAGGATTGGGAAAGAGGGGATTGATGCCAAAGCGCAGGGCACGGGGGGACAGGAGGGCTCCTGGGGGCAGGAGAGGCAACGCCAGCTGCGGCGTCACCTCGCGCCACCCTGGGAAGAGGACAAAGTCCCCAGGGAAGGGGCAAAGGGAGCCGAGAGCCTTGGAGAGAGATTGGGGAGCCCCTGCAGGGAGAGGGCAGGTGCCCGTGACCGAGGCTGGTGGGACAAGCCGGGGCTGGTGGCCAAGAGAGGGACAGCTGCCTGTGGCGCTGGGGACACGGGTGTGCCAGCGGCTGCTGCTGCCACGCCGTGGGGCACACGGCTACTGCAGGGAGGGGCTGCGAGGCAGCCCTGCACCCCAGCACCCCTACAGCCCTGGGCCTGCATCCCTGCACCCCAACACCCCTGGGCCTGCAGCCCTGCTCCCCAGCACCCCTGGACTTGCATCACCGCACCCCAACACCCCTGCACCCCAACACCCCTGGGCCTGCAGCCCTGCACCCCAGCACACCTGGGCCTGCAGCCCTGCAACCCAAAACCCCAGTACATCTGGGCCTGTATCCCTGCATCCCAGCACACCTACACCCCTGGACCTGCGTCCCTGCACCCCAACACCCCTGGGCCTGCATCCCTGCACCCCAGCACACCTGGGCCTGCATCCCTGCACCCTAGCACACCTGGACCTGCATCCCAGCTCCCCAGCACACCTGGGCCTGCATCACTGCACCCCAACACCCCTACATCCCTGCACCCCAGCACACCTGGGCGTGGATCCCTGCACCCTAGCACACCTGGGCCTGCATCCCAGGTCCCCAGCACACCTGGGCCTGCATCACTGCACCCCAACACCCCTGGACCTGCATCCCTACAGCCCAGCACCCCTACATCCCTGCACCCCAGCACACCTGGGCCTGCATCCCTGCACCCCAGCACACCTACATCCCTGGACCTGCGTCCCTGCACCCCAACACCCCTGGGCCTGCAGCCCTGCACCCCAGCACACCTGGACCTGCATCCCTACAGCCCAGCACACCTACATCCCTGCACCCCAGCACACCTGGGCCTGCATCCCTGCACCCCAGCACACCTACATCCCTGGACCTGCGTCCCTGCACCCCAACACCCCTGGGCCTGCAGCCCTGCACCCCAGCACACCTGAATCTGCATCCCAGCACACCTGGACCTGCATCCCAGTACCACAACATCCCAGCACCCCAGCACACCTGGGCCTGTGTCCCTGCACCCCAACATCCCAGCACCCCAGCACACCTGAATCTGCGTCCCAGCACCCCTACATCCCTGCACCACAGCACACCTGGACCTGCATCCCAGCACCCCAGCACCCCTACATCCCTGCACCACAGCACACCTGGACCTGCATCCCAGCACCCCAGCACCCCTACATCCCTGGACCTACGTCCCTGCATCCCAACACCCCTGGACCTGCATCCCAACACACCTGAATCTGCGTCCCTGCACCCCAACACACCTGAATCCGCGTCCCAGCACACCTGGACCTGCACCCATGCACCCCAACACCCCCGGACCTGTGTCCCTGCACCCCAGCACACTTGAATCTGTGTCCCAGCACACCTGGGCCTGCATCCCAGCACCCCAACATCCCAGCACCTGCATCCCTAGACCCCAACTCACCTGGACCCCAGCTCACTTACATCCCTGGACATGCATCCCCAGCTCCCAGGGAAGGGGACAAAGCAAAGGGTGCGACTCCTGCTTCTGAAAGTCTGAAAAAAACCTTTATTTTTACCACGTACAAAACGCTCTGTCCAGGAGGGGAGAACATTAAAAGCCGCACGGTGCCAGCCAGGGCACTCTCAGGTACCAGCACCCTGCTTTCAGGTGTGGGGGTGTCAGTCAGAACATGTGTGTGTGAGGGAATGGGGGGTGTCCGTGGTCAGAGGCTGCATCTTTGGCTTCAGAGGAGAGCTGGGACGAGGCACAGCCCCTCGCCAGGTCCCGGGGGGTGTCAGGAATAAGGCACTGTGGCAGCAGGAGAGAAGGGAGAGGGGGGGGCCACAGGGATGCTGAGCCGAGGACAGGGCTCCCCTGTGAAGCCTGTAGTGATTCTAGCACCCCCAAAAACCCACGGCCATGCGGGCAGAGGCAGCAGCAGTGTGGGGAGCAGCTGCACTCCCCTCCCCGAGGCAGCCAGAGGTGCAGAGGTCAGAGGAGGCATTTACAGTGAAAGGAAGAGGGGGACTCAAACCGTCGCTCTCTCCTGCTGCTGCTGCAGCAGCAAACTCGTCTTAAGACTCTCGGCAAAGGGTTTTCCTGGGGCCATCAGATGTCCTGCTCCGACGGAGCCACCGCTTTCCTCCTGAGGCGGCTGCGCAAGAGCCGGGAAGAGCCCTGGGCAAGGGGAGGGATGGGTCAGGTCTCCTCCATCCCCATCCCCATCTCCATCCCATTCTCCATCCCCATCCCCTCATACCTCCTTGGCTGGTGTCTTCTTCCTCACCCTGGGCAGGCTCTGGCTTCGAGCGAGGTATCTGGAGCCACGGGCGCGTGGCGAAGGCTCAGGCGACAGCTGCGAATCCGACCAGAGCTCCTCGTCCTCCGTCTCGCTCCCGTACTGCTCCCCCGCCGAGGGCATGCCGTACGCTGGGGAAAGGGGGACGTGCAGATGACACAAAGCTGTGTGGAAGTGTGGATCTGCTGGAGGGTAGGGAGGCTCTGCAAAGGGACCTAAACAGGTTGGATCCATGGCCTGAGTCCAATGGGATAAGGTTTAACACAGCCAAATGGTGCGTCCTGCACTTGGGACACAACAACCCTATGCAGAGCTACAGACTGGGAGAAGCCTGGCTGGAAAACTGCCAGGAGGAGAGGGACCTGGGGGTGTTGGTCAACAGCCGACTGACCATGAGCCAGCAGTGTGCCCAGGTGGCCAACAAGGCCAATGGTATCCTGGCTTGGATCAGAAATGGTGTGACCAGCAGGGCCAGGGAGGTGATTCTCCCTCTGGACCCAGCACTGGTGAGGCCGCTCCTTGAATCCTGTGTTCAGTTGTGGGTCCCTCAGCACAAGAAGGATGTTGAGGCTCTGGAGTGAGTCCAGACAAGAGCAACGAAGCTGGTGAAGGGGCTGGAGAACAGACCTTATGAGGAGCGTCTGAGAGAGCTGGGGGTGTTTAGCCTAGAGAAGAGGAGGCTGAGAGGAGACCTCATTGCTCTCTACAACTACCTGAAAGGAGGTTGTGGAGAGGAGGGAGCTGGGCTCTTCTCCCCAGGAACAGGACAAGAGGGAATGGCCTCAAGCTCCACCAGGGGAGGGTCAGGCTGGAGATTAGGAGGAAGTTTTTCCCAGAAAGGGTCATTGGAATAGGCTGCCCAGGGAGGTGGTTGATTCCCCTTCCCTGGAGGTGTTTAAGGGACGGGTAGATGAGGTGCTGAGGGACATGGGTTAGTGCTTGATAGGAATGGTTGGACTCGATGATCCGATGGGTCTCTTCCAACCTGGTTGTTCTATGATTCAATGATTATGATTCTATGCAACACTCCAACCCCGTGGGATGGATTTGAGCCCCCATCATCACCGAGATGTCCCCCCCTCAAAGCTCACTCCGCAGCTGCTGGCAGCTTTCCTGCTCCTCCAGGTACAGTGGGTCCCGGTAGAGCACGGGGGCATCGTCGGGGATGGAGCGCAGGTCCTGCATGCTGAAGCTGCGGAGCCGGTTGACCAGCACGCCCTGGCTCTGGGGGACACAAAGGATGGAATCAGAGGACAAATCATGGAATGGTTTGGGGTGGTAGGGACCTCAAAGCCACTTCCACCTCCCTGCCACGAGCCGGGACACCTCCCGCTGGATCAGGTCACTCCAAGCCCCGTCCAAGCTGGCCTTGAGGACCTCAAGGCATGGAGAGGCCACAACTCATCCAGTTCCATCCCCTGTTATGAGCTGGGACACCTCCCACTGGCTCAGGGGCTCCAAGCCTCATCCAACGTGGCCTTGAAACCCTCCAGGGATGGAGCAGCCACCACTTCTTGGGGCCTCCCCACCCTCATCCTGAAAAAAAGGCTTGTGGGGGCCTGACCCTGCATTTGGGTGCTTTGGGACTCACGTCCCAAAGCACCCAAAAGCAGGGTCAGGCCCCCACAAGTCAGATCTCTGCACCCAGAGACCCCTCTCCAACA
This sequence comes from Coccyzus lansbergi, assembly GCA_033558105.1. NCBI lineage: Eukaryota > Metazoa > Chordata > Aves > Cuculiformes > Coccyzidae > Coccyzus > Coccyzus lansbergi. The sequence continues at coordinate 82,281 of JAUMJK010001369.1, forward strand.
ACCACCCCACTGATGCCTCCCCCAACAGGATCCTAGAGGGGAGCGGAGCAGCCCAGCCGGTCCCTGGTACCTTGGTGGCCGCCTGGACGGCGGCAGTGGCCGCAAGGTTGAGTCCTCTCTTGCCAAAGTGAATCATGGTCTCGTAGCTGCGCTCCCTGGCCCGGGTGAGGTAGGCATCGATCTCCTGCCGAGACAAGTGTGGTGGTATCACATCACCAGCCCCCTCAGCAGGCCCCCCAAGAGGGTGTGGGGGTCCCCCCCAAAGCCAGGTAGACCTCACCTTCTCCCTGCGGGACAGCGTGGGGTGCACGAACTTGCGGTAGAGCAGGCTGGCACCGCGGGTGTAGGGGGAGAGCAGCCAGATGACAAAAGCCATCTTGATCTCGTAGTAGAAGGGAAGCCTGATGGAGAAGGGGGGAAGGTTTTGATAGGAACGGTTGGACTCAACCGTTACTCAATAGGCTGCCCAGGGAGGTGGTTGAGTCTCCGTCCCTGGAAGTGTTTAAGGCACAGGTAGATGAGGTGCTGAGGGACATGGTTTAGTGTTTGCTAGGAATGGTTGGACTCAATGATCCAATGGGTCTCTTCCAACCTGGTTGTTCTATGATTCTATGACTCGATGAGCCGGTGGGTCTCTTCCAACCTGGTGGTTCTATGATTCGAAGGCGATAAGTGGGAACATTCTTACAGAGAAGGGCTTGAAACAAAGAATCGGAAGATAAACGAAAGGCCAGTTCAGTGAGGAGAAAAGACAACCTGCTGAGAAGCAGCTGGAAGGAATACGAGAGATGGTTTGGTGGGAATGAATCATAGAATCATAGAACAACCAGGTTGGAAGGGACCCATTGGATCTTCTAGTCCAACCATTCCTATCAAACACTAAACCAAGTCCCTCAGGACCTCATCCACCTGTGCCTTAAACACCTCCAGGGAAGGTGAATGAGTACCAGCCGAAAGAAAAACAATTAAATAGGAATATCTACATAATTTAATTTTAGTGTAACTTGGTTTCTTAGCATGTGTGGTAGTTTAGTCAATAATAAGTTGGTAATAGCTCTATGGACAGTTACCTTTAGCCAATAATACACTGTAGATACCCTCATGGGCACCTAGTTAGAATCATAGAATCATCAGGTTGGAAGAGACCCATCGGATCATCGAGTCCAACCATTCCTATCAAACACTAAACCAAGTCCCTCAAGACCTCACCCACCTGTCCCTTAAACACCTCCAGGGAAGGTGAAAAAGGGTTTATAAAGAAACAGCGAAGCTCAATAAAATGTTTTCAATCAATCAGATTCTATTGAAGTCTGTGTGATCAATCCCCTCAGCGACAGAATCACAGAACAGTTTGGGTTAGAAGGGACATCAAAGCCCATCTAGTCCCACACCTCCCACTGGCTCAGGGGCTCCAAGCCCCATCCAACCTGCCCTTGAACCCCTCCAGGGATGGAGCAGCCACCACTGCTCTGGGCAACCTGGGTCAGGGCCTCCCCACCCTCACAGCAAAACATTTCTCTCCAAGATCTCTTCTCAATTTCCCATCTTGCAGCTTCAAACTGTTCCCCCTCTCCCTGCCCTCCCTGATCCAGAGCCCCTCCCCAGCTTTCCTGGAGCCCCTTTCAGCACTGAAGCTGCTCTAAGGTCTCCCCAGAGCCTTCTCCAGGCTGAACAACCCCAACTCTCTCAGCCTGTCCTCGTACAGGAGGTTCTCCAACCCCTCGGATCATCTCCGTGGCCTCCTCTGGTCTCGCTCCAACAGCTCCATGTCCTCCCTGTGCTGAGGACTGGGGACACCTGCTGCCTCTCCCTGTACCCCCAAGGCCTGGAGACCCTCGGAGGAGCATCCAATGCCCATCTCCTCACACACGGATCTGGAGACGCAGCCCTCCTTCCACCTCCCAGTGCACGGGACCCCTCCAGACCCTCCGACCCACACAGCAGCCTCACCAGGAGATGAGAAGGTCCGTGAAGGTCTCTGTGGCCATGAAGAGTGCAAAGATGATCCAGTACATCATCCAGCGGACCTGAGCAGAGGGGGAGAACAGATCACCCTGGGGCTGGAGGGGTGAAGGAGATGCTCCCAGACACTGTGGGGCGAAGGAGGAGATGCTCCCAGACCCCGTTGGGACGAAGAAGGAGATGCCCCCAGACCCCGTTGGGCCGAAGAAGGAGATGCTCCCAGACCCCGTTGGGCCGAAGAAGGAGATGCTCCCAGACCCCGTTGGGCCGAAGAAGGAGATGCCCCCAGACCCCGTTGGGCCGAAGAAGGAGATGCCCCCAGACCCCGTTGGGCCGAAGAAGGAGATGCCCCCAGACCCCGTTGGGCCGAAGAAGGAGATGCCCCCAGACCCCGTTGGGCCGAAGAAGGAGATGCCCCCAGACCCCGTTGGGCTGAAGAAGGAGATGCCCCCAGACCCCGTTGGGCTGAAGAAGGAGATGCCCCCAGACCCCGTTGGGCTGAAGAAGGAGATGCCCCCAGACCCCGTTGGGCTGAAGAAGGAGATGCCCCCAGACCCCGTTGGGCCGAAGAAGATGCCCCCGGACCCCACTGGGCCGAAGGAGGAGATGCCCCCAGGCCCCGTGGAGCAAAGGAGATGCCCCCAGACCCTGTTGGGCCGAAGGAGGAGATGCCCCCGGACCCCGTTGGGCCGAAGGAGGAGACGCCCCCAGACCCCGTGGGGCAAAGAAGGAGACGCCCCCGGACCCTGGACTCACGTATTCCCGGATGTTTTTGGACTTGACAGCCTTGTAGGAGGCGTAGGCAGGGTAGAGCATCCCGAAGAGCAGCCTGTAGCGGAGAGGGGGGGTGAGGCAGGAGGGCCAGCTCGTGCACAGCACCAGCAGCAGCCACCAGCAGAGCTGCCTCCCCCAGCGCCGCAGCTTCACCTTCAGCCCCTCCAGCACCATCCCGGCTCCGGCAAAAAAATAAAAATAAATAGGACAGCAGCACTCCCACACCCTCGCCCACCTCCCCGGGGACCGGCCAGACCTGTCGAGGCGGCAGGAGGCCCAGCCCAGCCAGGGGAGGCTCAGCACCCGCCGAGGGAAGGATTGGGGTGTCGGGTGCCACCCCAAAAATCCAGCACCCTGCACCTATATATCTATCCATATCTATCCATACATATAGATAGAGATAGATAGATAGATAGATAGATAGATAGATAGATAGATAGATCGATCGATCGATCGATCGATCCATATCTATCCATATCTATCCATACATATAGATAGATATGGATAGATATGGATAGATAGATCTATCCATATCTATCCATACATATAGATAGATATGGATAGATATGGATAGATAGATCTATCCATATCTATCCATACATATAGATAGATATGGATAGATATGGATAGATAGATCTATCCATATCTATCCATACATATAGATAGATATGGATAGATATGGATAGATAGATCTATCCATATCTATCCATATCTATCCATACATATAGATAGATATGGATAGATATGGATAGATAGATCTATCCATATCTATCCATATCTATCCATATCTATCCATACATATAGATAGATATGGATAGATATAGATAGATCTATCCATATCTATCCATATCTATCCATACATATAGATAGATATGGATAGATATAGATAGATATATCTATCCATATCTATCCATATCTATCTATACGTATAGATAGATATGGATAGATATAGATAGATGTATCTATCCATATCTATCTATATCTATATCTATATCTATCCATACATATAGATAGATATAGATAGATCTATATCTATCTATCTATATATATATATATAGTCAGACCCCCCTCCCCAAACCAGACTCCCCTGCCCACCTGCTAGACCCCCACCTCCACCAGTCAAACCCCCCTCCCCACCACCAGACGCCCCTCCCCACCACCAGCTAGACCCCCTCCCCACACCATTCAGACGCCCCTCCCCACACCAGTTACCCCACCTCCCCACCACCAGTCAGAAGCCTCTCCCAAAACCAGTCAGAAGCCCCTCCCAAAACCAGCTAGATCCCCCCTCCCACACCAGTGAGACCCCCCCTTCTCCACCACCAGCTAGACCCCCCCCTCCCCTCCACCAGTCAGCTCCCCTCCCCAAACCAGACCCACACACACACATCAGGCAGACCCCCTCCCCTCCACCAGTTAGATCCCCCTCCCCTCCACCAGTCAGAAGTCCCTCCCCAAACCAGTCAGAAGTCCCTCCCCAAACCAGTCAGAAGTCCCTCCCCTCCACCAGCTAGACCCCCACCTCCACCAGTCAGACTCCCTTCCCCAAACCAGTCAGCTCCACTCCCCACACCAGTTACCCCCCTCCCCTCCACCAGCTAGATCCCCCTCCCCACACCAGTCAGACCCCCTCCTCCCACACCAGTTACCCCACCACCAGTCAGCACCCCCTCCCCAAACCAGTCACAAGCCCCTCCCCTCCACCAGTTACCCCACCTCCCCTCCACCAGTCAGACCCCTCCCTCCCCACACCAGTTACCCCCCCTCCCCATACCAGACACCCTCCCCACCACCAGCTAGACCCTCCCCTCCACCAGTTACCCCCACTCCCACACCAGTTACCCCCACTCCCCTCCACCAGCTAGATGCCCCTCCCCAAACCAGTCAGACGCCCCTCCCCTCCACCAGTCAGCTCCCCTCCCACACCAGTTACCCCCCCCCACCTCCCCCAGCTAAATCCCCCCTCCCACACCAGCCCCCACCCCCTGCATCCTCCCAACCCTGCATCCCCCTCCCCCCATCGGGCCCCCCCACTCACACAATCAGCCTGCTGAGCACCCAGGACACCATGGTCGCAGGCGGCCAAACCCCTTCAAACTTCCTTAAAACCCCTCAAACCCCCCAAAAACTTCTGTTCCCACCCCCCAACCCCTCCCCAGCGGCGCCAATGGAACTTGAATGTTGCTGCTCCTGCGCATGCGCCCAACGCCCCGGTGGGCCCCACCGCTCTTAAAACGGCAACAACGGCCCTCAATGGGTAGCGGAGGTGCTTTTTAAAGGGGCAACTCCGCCTCTTAAATGGGCAACTTAAAAGGGGTCGGGTCCCAAAGTCCAGGGGTGGGGTCCGCTGCGTCATGGCTGCTGCTCACAGAAATAGGTGGGTTGAGGTTTTTGTTTTGGTTTGGTTTGGTTTTAAAGCAGGTCAAAGGTGCTGGTGGAGGAGAAGCTCAACGGGAGCTGGCAATGTGTGCTTGCAACCTAGAAATCATAGAATCGTAGAATCACAGAATCATAGAATCATAGAATCGTAGACTCACAGAATCTTAGAGTCACAGAATCATAGAATCACCAGGATGGAAAACACCCACTAGATCATCGAGTCCAACCATTCCCATCAATCACTAAACCATGACCCTCAGCACCTCATCCACCTGTCCCATAAACACCTCCAGGGAAGGTGACTCAACCCTGAGCTGCATCGAGAGCGATGGGACCAGTAGAGATGGAGAAGATCCTGCCCCTCTGCTCGTCTCTGTGAGACCCACCTGGAGCCCTGGGTCCAGTTCTGGAGTCCTCAGCACATTGAGGACATGGAGTTGTTGGAGTGAGCCCAGAGGAGGCCACGGAGATGATCCCATCATCTTGCCCTGGGGTGCTGGAGCACCTCCCATACATCCATAGAATCATAGAATCATGGAACAACCAGGTTGGAAGAGACTCATCGGATCATCGATGGGAATGGTTGGACTAGAAGATCCGATGGGTCCCTTCCAACCTGGTTATTCTGTGATTCTGTGATTCTGTGATCGAGTCCAACCATTCCTATCAAACACTAAACCAAGTCCCTCAAGACCTCATCCACCCGTCCCTTAAACACCTCCAGGGAAGGGGAATCAAACCACCTCCCTGGGCAGCCTGTTCCAATGCCCAATGACCCTTTCCGGGATAAACTTCCTCCTAATCTCTAGCCTAAATCTCCCCTGGTGGAGCTTGAGGCCATTCCCTCTTGTCCTGTTCCTTGGGAGAAGAGCCCAGTTCCCTCCTCTCTACAACCTCCTCTCAGGGAGTTCTGGAGAGTAATGAGGTCTCCCCTCAACCTCCTCTTCTCCAGGATAAACACCCCCAGCTCTCTCAACTGCTCCTCATAGGTTCTGTTCTCCAGCCCCTTCACCAGCCTCGTGGCTCTTCTCTGGACTTGCTCCAGAGCCTCAACATCCTTCTTGTGCTGAGGGGCCCACAGCTGAACACAGGATTCAAGGAGCAGCCTCACCAGTGCTGAGTCCAGAGGGAGAATCACCTCCCTGGCCCTGCTGGTCACACCATTTCTGATCCAAGCCAGGATGCCCTTGGCCTTCTTGGCCACCTGGGCACACTGCTGGCTCATGTTCAGTCGCTGTCGACCAACCCCCCCAGGTCCCTCTCCTCCTGGCAGTTTTCCAGCCAGACTTCTCCTAGTCTGTAGCTCTGCACAGGGTTGTTGTGCCCCAAGTGCAGGTTGGATGGGGCTTGGAGCCCCTGAGCTAGTGGGAGGTGTCCCTGCAATCCCTGGAAGAGGTCAGGGTTGGGTGCTTTGGGGCTTTGGGTGGAAGTGTGAGCTCTGTCGGGTGATGCTGAGGGAGTCAGAAGTGCTGGCACCAGCCCGAGGGGTTGGTTCAGCCGGGTTAAACCTCAAGCTCTGCAAAATCCCCTCCCTGGCACACCTCACCTGGGTTTAGGTGTGCACTCAACCTTCAGCGCCTGCTTTGGGTGTGTTGCTTGACCCAGGGCCAGGGTGGGGATCACTGTGAGATGCTCAGGAGGAAATAGGAGCTGCTTCCTCCTCCCCGAGACAGAGCAGGGCTCAAAGTCCTCCCCGATGGACCTGATGCCGCCTTCTCCTTTCCATCCCAGGGCATCCCAACACCCCAACCCCAGTCATGGTCACTGTTGAGGTGCCAGCAACTCCCTATGCTGCTTCCCGTGCTTCCCACTCAGCTGGTGGGATGGGGAAACTGAGGCACACAAGCACTTAACACCATCCTGTGCTTCCCACTCAGCTGGTGGGATGGGGAAACTGAGGCACAGAAGCGTTTAACACCCTCCTGTGCTTCCCACTCATCTGGTGGGATGAGGAAACTGAGCCACGGAAGCATTTAACACCCTCCTCTGCTTCCCATTCAGCTGGTGGGATGGGGAAACTGAGGCACACAAGCACTTAACACCATCCTGTGCTTCCCACTCAGCTGGTGGGATGGGGAAACTGAGGCACAGAAGCATTGAACGCCCTCCTGTGCTTCCCACTCAGCTGGTGGGATGAGGAAACTGAGCCACGGAAGCATTTAACGCCCTCCTGTGCTTCCCACTCAGCTGGTGGGATGGGGAAACTGAGGCACACAAGCACTTAACACCCTCCTGTGCTTCCCACTCAGCTGCTGGGATGGGGAAACTGAGGCACAGAAGAGTTGAATGCCCTGGGCTGCAGGGCAGGGCTGGATCCGACTGCGGGGGCTGCACCCGGGAAGGCAGCAGGTTCAGGCCCTGCAGCCACCCAGGTCAAACCCAGCTCCCAGCAGCTGGTTGTGCCCCAGGGTGCATGTTCCCTTAATTTATGAGCTTAATTGGTGGGTTTTTTTCCATGCATATTTATGTCCCTGGCGGACAGGGAAATGCTCCCCTGGAAAACCAGTCGGGTGGCGGAGCAGGTGCTGGAGAAGCAGGGACTCCCGCTCGGAGATTGGAGAGGGGGACACAGGCAGGTCTGGGGGTCACAGTGTGTTTATTGTGGGGCGCGTTTCGCAGGCGCCACACCCCGGGGATGGCGTCCTGCCCGGCAGAGAGGGCGCAGGGGCCGAGGGAGCTGCTGGGTGGGCACCAACTGGGATGGGAGGTGGCCAGTCCTGCTTCTGCGGGTGGTGGGAACACCTCGGTGCCATCCTGCTAGCCTGGAGCATCCCATCCGTATCCATCTTGGAGCATCCCATCCACTTGGGAGGATCCCATCTGCCTGGGGGCATCCCGTCCGTATCCACCTGGGAGCATCCCAGTGGCCTCAAGCATCTCATCCACCTGGAGCATCCCATCCATGTCCACCTAGGAGCATCCCACTGGCCTTGAACATCCCATCCACCTCAAGCATCCCATCGGTGTCCACCTAGGAGCATCCCAGTGGCCTCAAGCGTCTCATCCACCTCGAGCATCCCTCCTGTGTCCACCTAGGAGCAACCCATTGGCCTCAAGCATCTTATCCACCTTGAACATCCTATCCACATCCACCTAGGATCATCCCAGTGGCCTCAAGCATCTCATCCACCCCGAGCATCCCATCCATGTCCACCTAGGAGAAACCCATTGGCCTCAAGCATCTCAACCACTTCAAATATTCCATCCACATCCACCTAGGAGCATCCCAGTGGCCTCAAGCATCTCATCCACTCCGAGCATCCCATCCATGTCCACCTAGGAGCAACCCATTGGCCTCAAGCATCTCAACCACTTCAAATATTCCATCCATGTCCACCTAGGAGCATCCCAGTGGCCTCAAGCATCTCATCCACCTCAAAGATCCCATCCATGTCCTCCTAGGAGCATCCCATTGGCCTCAAGCATCTCATCCACCTTGAGCATCCCATCCGTGTCCACCTAGGAGCATCCCAGTGGCCTCAAGCATCTCATCCACCTCAAAGATCCCATCCACGTCCACCTAGGAGCAACCCATTGGCCTCAAGCATCTCAACCACCTCAAATATTCCATCCACATCCACCTAGGAGCATCCCACTCGCCTTGAACATCCCATCCACCCCATCCGCCTGGCTCTGCCCATGCACATCCCTGTCTGCCGTGTCCCCAACCTCCTTGCCATGAGCCACCAGCTCCTGCCTGCATCCCACCCTCCTACCTGCATCCTGTGGGGGAACTGGGAGTTCCAGGAGGGAACTGGGAGTGCCAGAGGGTGGACTAGGAGTTCCAGGGGGGAAACTGGGAGTGCTAGGGGGAAAACTGAGAGTACCAGGGGGAAAACTGAGGCCTGTGGCTTCTCCTGGCAGCAGGACCAGGGTCTGGGTGCTTTGAAGGGTAGGTGAACATGGAGGGATGTCACCAGACAGTGACCTCAGGGCCAAACCAGCTGCAGGCAGGAGGAAGGGGCTGCCAGGGGCATGCGTGTCCCTGGGGTGTGAGCAGGTGGCTCTTGGGGGAAGTAAGAAGCCACCTCAGCACCACGCGAGCAGCCCAGGATTGGCCTCCTCGCTAGAGGCTGAGGTCCACCACCACGTGCCGGTAGACCAGCGTGTTGGCCTTGAAGCTGGGGGCCAGGAGGAGCTGGACGTCGGCGGCCGGCACGTAGCGGAAGGCCCGCGGCGCCTGCACCGACAGCTCCTGGAACTTGGCGAACTTCTGCTTCTCCTCTTCCCACAGGTAGACGTGGGTGAAGGAGAAGTCGCTGCCCAGCGCCAGGTACTGCCGCTGCTCCACGGCGAAGGGCTGCATCACCATGGAGCCGCGGGACGGCAGCGTCTGCAGCTCGACGAAGCGCTGCCCTTCCCAACGCACCACCTTGGAGTCGCCGATGTAGCGGCTGAGGCAGAGGAACTGGTCCCGCTTCACCTTGAAGTGCTTGACCATCTGCACGTCCAGCATCTCCCCCACCTCCCCCTGCAGCGTGAACTGCTTCTGCGCCCGGCTCCACTGGTAGATGACGGGCGCCTGGGAGCTGCTGGAGATGATCAGCCGGGGTTTGCCCTCGTTCTCCACGTACTCCACGTCGGTGTCGCGGTGCCAGGGGTGGAGGGCTTGGTGGGAGTAGAAGCCGTTCTGGTTGAGGCGGTAGAGGCTGGTGGAACCCGCCTTGGAGCTGTCGGCGATGACGAAGTACCAGTCGCCTTCGATCTGGAAGGCCTCGATGTCGTTGGGCTTGCGGGTCTTCTGGTCGTCGATGTCCTGGATCTTGATGAACTTATCCACGGCCGTGTCCCAGCGGTAGATGTAGGAGCCGCCGAAGAGCTGAGCCACCACCACGTAGAGCTGGTCCTGAGCCACGATGGGCTTGCAGTGCACGGCCGAGTGAGCTGCGAGGCAGGAGCAGGTCACAAGAACCATAGAATCATAGAACGACCAGGTTGGAAGGGACCCATCGGATCTTCTAGTCCAACCATTCCTATCAAAAGGGGTCCGTCACCCCAAAACCGGAGGTGCCGACCCAGCCAAGCGGACCCCAGCCTTACCGGGGATGTGGTCAAAGTCACGTAGCTTGCGCTCCACGTAGTCCCACTTGAGGACGGCGCAGCTGCTGGATCCAGGCTGCGCCAAAGCGATGTAGAGGTCGCTGGCGTAGGTGAAGGGCTCGGCTGACACCGACTGGAAGGGCAGCACCTGGTGCACCACGAAATCTGTGGGGAGAGGGGGACGTGAGGGGCAGGGAGCTCGGGAGTGAGGCAAGGGGTGGCCACTACCCTGAGCCAGCAGTGTGCCCAGGTGGCCAAGAAGGCCAAGGGCATCTTGGCTTGTATCAGAAATGGTGTGACCAGCAGGGCCAGGGAGGTGATTCTCCCCCTGGACTCAGCACTGGTGAGGCCGCTCCTTGAATCCTGTGTTCAGTTGTGGGCCCCTCAGCACGAGAAGGATGTTGAGGCTCTGGAGCGAGTCCAGAGAAGAGAATAAAGAGGTTGGAGAAGAAGAGGAGCATCTGAGAGAGCTGGGGGTGTTTATCCTGGAGAAGAGGAGGCTGAGAGGAGACCTCATTGCTCTCTACAACTACCTGAAAGGAGGTTGTGGAGAGGAGGGAGTTGGGCTCTTCTCCCAAGGGACAGGGGACAGGACAGACGAGAGGGAATGGCCTCAAGCTCCGCCAGGGGAGATTTAGGCTGGAGATTAGGAGGAGGTTTTTAACGGAAAGGGTCATTGGGCATTGGAACAGGCTGCCCAGGGAGGGGGTTGATTCACCTTCCCTGGAGGTGTTTAAGGGACGGGTGGACAAGGTGCTGAGGGACATGGGTTAGTGTTTGATGGGAATGGTTGGACTCGATGATCCGATGGGTCTCTTCCAACCTGGTGATTCTCTGATTCCATCATTCTTACCTGTGGTGATGCACTGGAAGTCGCTGAGCGCCAGGTCGCGGATCCGCTGGCCCTCGAACTGCCCTGGGCTGCTGCAGAAGACGGCAGGGACCGTGGTGTTGGTGCTCTCCAGCCACTCCACCAGCCACTTGATCTTGCAGTCACAGGCCAACGTGTTGCCCCTCAGGTCCCTGATGAAGGTGGCACCGAGTCACCCCCCTGCTCCCAGCCCAGAGCGAGCAGGACACCCCAAGCACTGGGATGTCACCCCCTCCCCTGTGTCCTCGGGGTCCACAGCAGCCTTACAGGTCACTTAGGATGTCCAGTGGCTTGAAGAGGTCCCTGGGAAGCGTCTGGAGGTTGTTGTTGGCCAAGGACCTGGGGGAAAAGAGAGGCCACGGAGGTGACACGGCCCTGGTCACAGTGGAGGGACAAGGGCCATCCTCATGTCCCCAAGGAATGCAGGATGCCAGCTACTCACAGGTGGGTCAGGGACTTGAGCCCACGGAAGGTGCCCTTCGAGAGAGCCTGGATGTCATTGTTCTCGATGAACCTGGCATGGGAGGAGGTGGTGGCACAGCCACCTCAAGGGCATCGGCCTCTATGGGGACCCTTGCCCTTTCCTAGCCCTCCCCAGGGCTGTTCCCATCCCTGTGTCCCCATCCACGTATCCCTGTGTCCCCATTCATGTGTCCTCACCCCTGTGCCCCCATCCCTGTGTCTTCATCCCCAGTCCCCAGCCCTGTGTCCCCATCCCCATGTCCCCATCCCCATGTCCCCATCCCCATATCCCCATTCTCATGTCCCCATTCTCATGTCCCCATTCCCATGTCCCCATCCCCGTGTCCCCATCCCCACATACCCATTCCCGTGTCCCCATCCCCATGTCCCCATCCCCATATCCCCATCCCCGTGTCCCCATCCCCACATACCCATTCCCGTGTCCCCATCCCCGTGTCCCCATCCCCATATCCCCATTCCCACATCCCCATTCCCATGTCCCCATCCCCACATCCCCATCCCCACATCCCCATTCGCATGTCCCCGTTCCCATGTCCCTATCATGTGTCCCCATCCCCATGTCCCCGTCCCCATGTCCCCATCCCCATATCCCCATTCCCATGTCCCCATCCCCATATCCCCATCCCCATATCCCCATTCCCATGTCCCCATCCCTGTGTCCCCATCCCTGTGTCCCCACTCCACGTACAGGTACTGGAGGTGTGAGAGGCCGGTGAAGGCATTGTCCCCTATCAGCGTGAACTTGTTGGAGTTCAGGAGGCTGCAAAGAGAGGGAGGAGGCATCAGCGCCAGGGTCGGGCACCCACGTGGCACTGGGATGTGCGGCCACCGGTGTGGGGGACGTACAGGAACTGCAGCGATGGGATGTGGGCGAAGGCTGCTTCTCGGATCTCCGTGAAGGCTGCATTCACCATCGTCCTGCGGGCAAGATGAGGCCTCATAGAATCACAGAATCACCAGGTTGGAAGAGACCCACCGGATCATCGAGTACAACCATTCCCATCAATCACTAACCCATGTCCCTCAGCACCTCGTCCACCTGTCTCTTAAACACCTCCAGGGAAGGGGAATCAACCCCCTCCCTGGGCAGCCTCTGACACTGACCAATGATCCTTTCTGTGAAGAATTTTTTCCTTATGTCAGGTCTGACCCTCTCCTGGTGGAGCTTGAGGTCATTCCCTCTTGTCCTGTCCCTTGGGAGAAGAGCCCAACTCCCTCCTCTCCACAAGCTCCTCTCAGGGAGTTGTAGAGAGTAATGAGGTCTCCCCTCAGCCTCCTCTTCTCCAGGATAAACACCCCCAGCTCTCTCAGCCGCTCCTCTTCTTCTCCAGCCCCTTTCCCAGCTCCATTCTCTTCTCTGGACTCACTCCAGAGCCTCAACATCCTTGTTGTGGGGAGGGGGCTCTGTCCCTGCTCCCACCCTGCGTGTCCCCCTTCCCAGGGATGGGTGCAGGGTCACCCCTGGCAGAGCATCCCCAGCATGGATCCTGGGCTGGCACTCGCCCCACAGGCTGCAGCAATGTCCGGCGTGAGTCTGCATCACACAAAGTTGTGTGCACACACCCATTTACACACACTGCTCACACCTGTACAAGGTCCTAGAATCATAGAACCATAGAACAACCAGGTTGGAAGAGACCCATCGGATCTTCTAGTCCAACCATTCCTATCAAACACTAAACCATCTCCCTCAGGACCTCACCTACCCGTCCCTTAAACACCTCCAGGGAAGGGGAATCAACCACCTCCCTGAGCAGCCATGTCCTCAGGAGCCCTCCAGCCATGTCCCCTTGGGGCTCTGCTCCCCAAGGTCACGGCAGACGGAGAGCATTGGACAGGAGATGAAGAGCTGCAGTCCAGCTCCATCCCTGCCACCGCAACAGGACGCGAGGACCAGTCCTGGTGTGTCCCCAGCCCCTTTCTGCCCCCCAGAAACCCCCTGTACCCCAAACCATCATGCGTTTACCTCCAAGGCAACACAAAGAGGCTGTCTCTGCCACCCCAGCTCAGCGCCCCAGGGACCCAACCTGCTCCCCAACTCACAGCGAGATGACCTCCGGAGGGAGATTCTTGGGCACAGCCTTGGAGTCCACGCAGAAAGCCGTGTCTCGCGTGCAGGAGCAGGTGGGGGGACAAGGGGGTGGCCGCGGGGGACGCCGACCCCCGGCTGGCAGCCAGAGCCAGGCCAAGGCGAGGAAGAGGAGGAGAGCGGAGAGCTGGCCCCGCAGCATCCTCCTGCTGTGCTGCATCTCCTCGGCCTAGCCCTGCTCTCTCCCACTACACTGATCCTTCTCCTCCTGCTGTGCCTGTGGAGCTGCCACGAAGCGTTTTTTTCCAATTTCCCTTCTCCGGAGATTTCAGTGCGGAGGAGAAGCGATGGTGATGGTGGCGGAGGATGCCAGCACCCAGCTCACTGCTCTGCAGCGCATCATGCTCTGCTGCTGCGGGAAGGAGGGAGGGAGGGATGGAGGGAGGGAGGGAGGGAAGGATGCAGCTGAGTGACAGCACCAGCATCCCTGTGCACGCGTGTCCTCACTCGCACGCAGCGTGAACACACGGGGATGTGGTGGGAGCTCGCGGGATAAGGGGCAGGATGGTACCCGCAAAGGTGATTCCATTTGATAGGAATGGTTGGACTAGAAGATCCGATGGGTCCCTTCCAACCTGGTTGTTCTATGATTCCATGATTCTTTGATGCTGCCACTGCTCTCCCAGCCGAGCGCCCTGTGCCGCAGCAACAACCACGCCAGCTCCCAGCTCCCTGCCAGGTGGCGAGAGGCGCTGGGCGTCCGTCCGTCCCGTTCCAGGCACGGAGATCCCGGCCAACAATGAGCCCAGCCAGCAAATTCCCCCTCGCTGGGGCTGGGGGGGGCTGCAGCTGCACACTCATAGTGCTTCAGCATCCCCGTGTCCAGCGCCCGGGGTTGGGTGTGGAGAGTGGACACGCTCTGCCTGCCCAATATTTACCTTGTCCCCACCCCATAACCGGCCAAATGCTGGGAAAAGGCCCTTGGGGGGTTCCTACCTGCTCCTCAGCTCCTCGACAGGTTCAGCAAACAAAGCACAAGTGGCACCTTGGAGAGCCAGCCCAGCCTTCTCCCACCCACCCAGGACCTTATAAATCCCCCCGGCTCCAGCTGGCAAAGGGACAAGAGCCACACAGCGAGGGAGGGCGAGATGGACGACGGCTCCAAAGAGGCGCTGATGGAGGAGGCACCTCCGGTAAGGAGCACCTCATGGCTTCACCCAGGGATCCGGCGTGGGGCTCCTTCCCCCAGCCCCACGCCAGCAGCTCAGCCGGGTGCCTCCCTGTGTCCCCAGAGGTACACGGCCTCCCCGAGCCAGCCCGGCGTCTCCGACCAGCTCAAGAGCCTCCTAGTCGCAGTGGTGGTGCTGGTAGTCTTCATGGTGGTCATCGTTGCCTTCCTCCTGCTGGGGCTGCACATCACGGAGACGCACGCCGAGACGGTGAGGGGAGGGAGGGATGGGATGGGATGGGATGGGATGGGATGGGATGGGATGGAGGAGGAAAGTGGGATGGGATGGAGCAGGAGAGAGGTATAGGATGGGATGGGATGGGAATGGATGGGACGAGATGGGATGGGAAGGGATGGGATGGATGGGATGGGATGGAATGGGAATGGATGGGATGGGATGGGATGGAATGGGAATGGATGGGATGGGAATGGATGGGATGGAATGGGATGAGATGGAATGGGATGGGATGGGATGGTGCAGGAGAGAGATATAGGATTGGATACAATGGGATGAGATGAGATGAGATGGGATTGTGCGGGAGAGAGGGATATGATGGGATGAGATGGGATGAGGGTGGAGAGTGGGATGGAATGGAATGGGGATCAACACCAGCTGCCGGAGCTACTCGAGGCTGAATTTTAGACCCCAGAAAGGTCCCTGATCCACCTCCCCCCAGCAGGTCTTGAGAATGACCATCCACAGCCTGGACAGCAAGGGGACCCCTCAGCACCTCTCCATGAGCAAGAAGGAAAGGATCGGGACGTTCACCGTGCGGGACGGGCTCAACGCCTCTGCCATGGTGGTGTACGACTACGGCAAGGTGCGCGGGCAGCCTGAGGACACCGTGGGGTGGGTGGCAGGGACAGGGACGAGGTGACCTGGCTCTGTCCGCAAACAGCTGCTGGTCGGCTACAGGACCTGGCAGCACCGCGCCTGCTACGTCACACGCATGGAGAAGGACAGCGTCCCTGGGTTGGATGAAGTCACCAAGACCTTCCAGCAGCGGCAGGTGAGTGGTGGCCACGCTTCTGGGATGGGGTCGAGTCCATCCCTGCGTCCCAGGCAGAGGGCACACCCGCTCAGCTTCATGAAACAACCCTCTAAGCTGAAAGAGGGGAGGTTTAGATGAGATTTTAGGAAGAAAATTGTTGCTGTGGAGGTGACTTTTTAGCCTAGAGAAGAGGAGGCTGAGAGGAGACCTCATTGCTCTCTACAACTACCTGAAAGGAGGTTGTGGAGAGGAGGGAGCTGGGCTCTTCTCCCAAGGGACAGGGGACAGGACAAGAGGGAATGGCCTCAAGCTCCTCCAGGGGAGATTTAGGCTGGAGATTAGGAGGAAGTTTTTCACAGAAGGGGTCATTGGGCATTGGAACAGGCTGCCCAGGGAGGTGGTTGATTCCCCTTCCCTGGAGGTGTTTAAGGGACGGGTAGATGAGGTGCTGAGGGACTTGGTTTAGTGTTTGATAGGAATGGTTGGACTCGATGATCCGATGGGTCTCTTCCAACCTGGTTGTTTTATGATTCTATGATTCTATGACTTAGTTTAGTGTTTGATAGGAATGGTTGGACTAGAAGATCCGATGGGTCCCTTCCAACCTGGTTGTTCTATGATTCTATGATTCTATGATTCTGCAGGAGGAGATGAAGGAGAGTGGGGACCACGGCGAGCCCCTGGCTGACCGCTCCATGCTGGGCACCACCGTAAACATCCTCTGCAGCACCGTCCCTGTGTTCTGGGCTTAGAGAGCACCGTGGTCAGGACAGTGGGATGGGGATGTCACCGTCCCCATAATCCCTACGTTATCTTCTAGGTGGGATGCTCAGTCATCTCTCCTCCTCCAGCTCATCTGCTGTGTAACCCAGGAACAGTTGCCCCAGCACAGGGATGCTTTGTCCACTTGGCAACATGGGTTTCCCACAGTTCTTGCAATAAAGAAGCAGGATTTGCTTTGGGATTCACTCTTCTGTCTGCGAAGTCTGTGCCTCTCCTGTGCCTGGAGAAGAGGAGGCTGAGAGGAGACCTCATTACTCTCTCCAACTACCTGAAGGGAGGTTGTAGAGAGGAGGGAGCTGGGCTCTTCTCCCAAGGGACAGGGGACAGGACAAGAGGGAATGGCCTCAAGCTCCACCAGGGGAGATTTAGGCTGGAGATTAGGAAGAAGTTTTTCACACAGAGGGTCATTGGGCATTGGAATAGGCTGCCCAGGGAGGTGGTTGATTCCCCTTCCCTGGAGGTGTTTAAGGGACGGGTGGATGAGGTCTTGAGGGACTTGGTTTAGTGTTTGATAGGAATGGTTGGACTCGATGATCCGATGGGTCTCTTCCAACCTGGTGATTCTATGATTCTATGATTCTTTGCCTCCAACTGCTGCTCCCATCCTTCCAAACCTCCCCTAGACGCTGAGGCCAGGTGGCACGGAGCTCCGTGATGTCCCGAGTGTGCTGGGTGCATCCTTCGCTTTGGTGGCTCTTGGCGAGGAGCCCTGGGGTGACACACACATGTCCCTACATTGCACACTGTGTTCCCAGGCTGTGGGGATGGGTTTAACCCCAACCGTGTCCTCCCAGTTGGCACAGAGGAGGTGGTACCACAGCCTCTGCTCCTCCAGCCCATCCCTGGAGAGGTTCAAGGGCAGGTCGGATGGGGCTTGGAGCCCCTGATCTAGTGGGAGGTGTCCCTGGGTGGGACTGGATGGGCTTGGAGGTCTCTCCCGACCCAAACCCTTCTGTGTTTCTATGATTCTATGACTGTACCGCAACCCCAGAAGGAGCCAAGGGGCTGAGCAGGGCACCCACAGACATCTGGTCCAACTTTCTTCCACCCACTGTTCACTCTCTGTCCCTGCAAGCTCCAGCTCCTCACCCCAAAGCAGCTGGGAGCACCCTTGGGGGACACCTCCAAGTTCTGCACCTGAGAACAGGGATCAATGGGGTTGGGAGAGAGAACAGAGACCCTCAGAGGACCCGATCCAGAGCTCCAAGGAGCACAACATTAGGGAAAAGGGAATTACTGGGGCTAGAGGGAGAATGGAGACCCTGGGAGGACCTGATCCAGAGCCCCCAGGAGCCCAGCACTGGGGAAAAGGGAATTACTGGGACTGGAGAGAGAACTGAGACCCCAAAGCAGCTGGGAGCATCCTTGGGGGACACCTCCAAGTTCTGCATCCGAGAATGGGGATCAGTGGGGTTGGAAGGGAGAACAGAGACCCTCAGAGGACCCAATCCAGAGCCCCTGGGAGGACCTGATCCAGAGCCCCCAGGAGCGCAACATCAGGGAAATGGGAATCACTGGGGCTAGAGCGAGAATGGAGACCCTGAGAGGACCCGATCCAGAGCCCCTGGATGCACAGCACTAGGGAAAAGGGAATTACTGGGGCTGGGAGGGAGAACGGAGACCCCGGGAGGGCCCAATCCAGAGCCCCAAGGAGCACAGCACCGTGGAAAAGGGAATCAAAGGGGCTAGAGGTCGAACGGAGACCCCAGGAGGACCCAATCCAGCCCCTCCAGGAGCACAGTGGTGCTGGGCAGCATGATTTAACCTTTAATTGGCCCTGACTCAGGGCTGTCCTCACATCCATTGATCCCCTTTGCTGGTGACGGGAGGGAACCTGCAGACATCGCCATGTGCTGGCACTGAGGTCCCCAAATGCTCTGATTCCACATTATGGAATCATAGAACAACCAGGTTGGAAGAGACCCATCGGGTCATCGAGTCCAACCATTCCTATCAAACACCAAACCATGTCCCTCAGCACCTCGTCGATTAAGGGGTGAGGTGGGTGCCAAGGAAGGCGACAAGGGGTTCCCGCAGCCTTCTCCGCACACCCTGTCAGAGAACAAACACCCATGAACCACTCGAGGGTCTCCTCGTGCTCCTCGACATCCTGGGAGGGGAGGCAGGGTGCAAAAGAGGGTGCACACCCTCACCCCCACACCTAACTTTTTCACATAAAGGGTCACTGGGCATTGGAATAGGCTGCCCTGGGAGGGGGTTGATTCACCTTCCCTGGAGGTGTTTAAGGCACAGGTAGATGAGGTCCTGAGGATCATGGGTTAGTGTTTGATAGGAATGGTTGGACTCGATGATCCGGTGCGTCTCTTCCAACCTGGTTGTTCTATGATTCTATGATTCTAACTGCACCCATGGGGGTTCCTGGGGGGCCAAGGGGTGGCCGGAGAGGCCCCAACCTGCAGGAGAGCCCTGTGTCCAGGGCAAGGCACAGCTGATTGCACCACTCGGGGTGACCCTCCAGAGCTGGGACCCCCTGAGTCTGAGCAAATCTGCACCCTAGGCTCTGCTTCCAGTCCCCAAACTCCAGCATTGGCAACTCAAGCCACCCCCCACCACTGCCCAAGCATCCTCAGAACCAAGGTTGCAGAGCACCCAACCCACCCACTGCCCGAGAACTTGTTCCCATCCCATGCTGACCCCATTCCCACCCCAAACCCTGTGGTTTGCAGGAGAGCTTTGATGTCCTGTTTGCGCTTTGCCCACCTCGAGTGGCTCCAGGTGCTCGAGGAGGGCGAAGGGACACGGGCACCGAGCCAGGCCTCGCCTTGACCGTGGCTATTGCCGGATGCTCCGCGCAGGAGGGTTTGTTTTGGCCAAAGCTCCTCGCTCTGGGGCAGCAGGGAGGGTCCCCGAGCCTGGGGACAAGTGTCCTCGGAGCCTCTCGACCAGCGCGTTCCCAGCCCCAATGAAGGGGGTCAGCAAACACCAATGAAGTGGTTTGCACCCCAGAGCCCGATTGCTCACCAGGGCCACTACCTCGCTCACGGGGGCCACCTCGTCCCCCCACCCCTTTCTCCCAGTATAAAGCCTTCTGCTCCAGCAACCCAGACTGGGAGGAGGTGGAGAAGGAGGAGGAGGTGCCCATGGAGAGCAGCATGAAGCAAGTTGTGGTGGAAGAGCCGGTGGTGAGTCCCTGTGACCCACAGTGGGTGGGTGGGTGCCCCTGGGCCCAGCAGGGATGCTCAGCACGAGGCTTTGCCCAGTTTATCCCAGTAAGGCACGTGTGGGTTGCTGCATTCCCAGAGCTCTGGGGAGGTGGGATGGGAGCTGCTCATGGGTGAAAAGCTATCCCCCAGCTCCCAGCTCCATCCCCCTAGCTCCCAGCTCCAGCTCCCAGCTCCCACCTGCATCCCCTCAGCTCCCTTCTCCATCTCCCAGCTCCATCATCTCCCAGCTCCATCACCTCCCAGCTCCAGCTCCCAGCTCCCACCTGCATCCCCCCAGCTCCATCTCCCAGCTTCCATCTCCAGTTCCCATCAAATCCCACCATATTTCCATTCATATCCCTCCTCCACCTCCCATCTCCATCCCCCAGCTCCCATCTCCAGCTCCTATTTCCATCCTCCAGCTCTCACCTCCATCTCTCACATGCATCTCTCAGCTCCCACCTACATCTCCCAGTTCCCATCTCCATCCCCAGCCCACCTACATCTTCCCCAACTCCCTTCTCCATCTCCCAGCTCCATCCCCCAGCTCCCAGCTCCACCAGCTCCCACCTCCCACCTGCATCCCCCCAGCTCCCTTCTCCATCTCCCAGCTCCATCATCTCCCAGCTCCACCAGTTCCCAGCTCCACCAGCTTCCAGCTCCCACCTGCATCCCCCCAGCTCCATCTCCCTGCTTCCACCTCCAGTTCCCATCTCCATATCCCACCTCCACCTCCCAACTCCCATCTCCATCCCCCAGCTCCTATTTCCATCCTGCGGCTCTCACCTCCAGCTCCTATTTCCATCCTCCAGCTCTCCCCTCCATCTCTCACATGCATCTCCCAGCTCCCACCTACATCTCCTAGTTCCCATCTCCAGCTCCAGCTCCTATTTCCATCCTCCAGCTCTCACCTCCACCTCTCACATGCATCTCCCAGCTCCCACCCACATCTTCCAGTTCCCATCTCCATCCCCAGCTCCCACCTGCATCCCCCTCACCCCTTTCTGATGCCGGCAGGACTCGGAGAAGGGCTGCTGCGGCCCTGGCTGCTGCCTGACGTGCTGTGCCAAGTGCGCGCGGTGCTGCTGCCTGCCCCCCTGCTGCAGGTGCCCCAAGTGCCCCAAGTGCCCCAAGTGCCTCGGCTGCTGCAACGGCGGCTGCGGCGGCTGCGGCGGCTGCATCAAGAGGTCCATCTGCTGCCTGCCTCGCCTGCTCTGCTACCTGCCCCGCAAGCTCCTCAAGTGCGGCAACCTCAAGTGCCTCCTCATCGTGGTGGTGGTGGTCATCCTGCTGGTGGTCATCGTCGCGGCCGCCCTGCTGATGTGGCTGCGCGCCGGCAGCGCCGACAACGTAAGTGGGGACCCTCAGCATCTCGTGGGGACCCTCAGCATCTCATGGGGACCCTCAGCATCCCCCAGGAGAGGCGGCGGCCACTGAGCTCTCCCCCCGTGCTCCCCCAGGTCCTGTGGATGGCGGCGGACGGGCTGTGGAGAGCACCAGCCTGGGAGGAGGAGGCAGCTACCTTCTACCTGGATAATGCGGATGGAAACCCAGCCATGGTCATCTACGATTATAAGAATGTGAGCAGGGAGACGCGTGAGAGGCCTGAGAGGATGGGGAAGGGGTGGTGGGATGGAGCTGATGGGGGTTTCTCTGCAAACAGCTGCTGGTGAGCTACAGATCCCAGCTGCACCGCGCCTGCTACATCACCCGCGTGGACAGGGACAACATTCCAGGGTTGGACGCGATCGCTGAGACCTTCCAACGCCGGCAGGTAAGCACCAGTTGCCTGGTTTAGAATCATAGAATCATAGAACAACCAGGTTGGAAGAGACCCATCAGATCATCCAGTCCAACCATTCCCGCCAAGCACTAACCCATGTCCCTCAGCACCTCATCCACCTTAAACACCTCCAGGGAGTGTGACTCAACCCCTCCCTGGGCAGCCTCTGACACTACCCAATGATCCTTTACATGAAATTTTTTTTCCTAATATCCAGCCTGAACCTCCCCATGGCTACACGGTGCTTCATTTGGGCATTGGAATAGGCTGCCCAGGGAGGGGGTTGAGTCACCTTCCCTGGAGGTGTTTAAGGCACAGGTAGATGAGGTCTTGAGGGACTTGGTTTAGTGTTTGATGGGAATGGTTGGACTCGATGATCCAATGGGTCTCTTCCAACCTGGTTATTCTATGATTCTATGTAACCCCCCCAGTGAAGAAGTGGGGTGCAGCCCTGCGCTGCTGCTGCCTCCTTTGTCCTTCTGTCCCCTCCGCAGGCTGAGCCGAGGTTGGCTCTGCCACTGGCCGATCGCTCCCTCCTGGGTACCACCACCAGCATCCTCTGCAGCATCGTCCCCGTCTACTGGGCTTAGCATCGCAGGGTGAGTGCGACAGGTCCCAGGAAAAAGGGATGAGCTAGTGGGGAGGGCTGGGGGACCCCAACCCAGCCAGCAGCATCCTCACAGTGCCGGATTTACCTTAGAATCATAGAATCATAGAACAACCAGGTTGGAAGGGACCCATCGGGTCTTCTAGTCCAACTGTTCCTATCGGATTTACCTTGCAGCATCCCCTACGGACACGGCCTTTCGGCATCATCGATGCCTCCGCAACCAGCCTTTCCAGCAGCCCCTCATCCCACCCTGATTTCAGGAGATGCTCAGGGGGTTGCGGAGTCAAGAGGTTGAAGTTCAAGAGATGTGGAGGGGCTGGAGGTGGTGGGTGGGTGGGTGGGTGGGTGCCTGCTTGGGCGACAGCTGGTTTGTCACTTGAGGCTTCTCAGCTTCGCCAACCCCGAGTGCAAAAACAAGCCTTAAAAAAAAATTACTCACGACATTTAAAGAAAATTCGCCGCTCTAGTTCTTCGTTCCCTGCTTGCCTGGCTCCCAGCAGCTCCTTCGCCTTAAAAATGTGCTTAAGGGCTTGGAGCAGTCTGGGGGCTCGCAGGAGGCACCCCCTGAGCATCATCGCTTGGCACGGGACCAACCCGAGCTGCCTCCTCCTCCTCCTCGTGCCAACCCTGCCCTGAAAAATCTCTCTGTCCTCTCTCAACCTGCAGAATTGAATAAAGGATAAGGGAAGAATCAGGCCTTGGAGCTATTCCTGGTGACAGTCCCGTGTCCAAGGAGGCCACAGCCTCGGGTTGCAGCCCAGGGACTGGGATTAGTGGGACAGGGATGGTGCTTTTATCGGGATCGGGCTTTATTAGAGCCCAGATGCTGGTATTATCAGGATCAGGGGCTGCCAGGACCGGGATGCTGGTGTTATTGGGATCAGGGGTCATTAGGACTGGGATTCTGATGTTAATGGGATCAGGGGGTGTTAGGACTGGGATGCTGGTGTTATTGGGATCAGGGGTCGTTAGGATTGGGATGCTGGTGTTATTGGGATCTGGGGTCATTAGGATTGGGATGCTGGTGTTGTTGGGATCAGGGGTTGTTAGGACTGGGATGCTGGTGTTACTGGGATCCAGGGTCGTTAGGACTGGGATGCTGGTGTTGTTGGGTTCTGGGGTTATTAGGACTGGGATGCTGGTGTTAATAGGATTAGGTGCTATTGGGTTTTGGTGTTATTAGGACGGGGATGCTGGTGTTATGGGATCAGGGGGTGTTAGGACTGGGATGCCGGTGTTAATGGGATCAGGGGTCATTAGGACCAAGATGCTGGTGTTATTGGGATCAGGGGGTTTTAGGACTAGGATGCTGGTGTTATGGGATCAGGGATCATTAGGACTGAGATGCTGGTGTTATTGGGATCAGGGAGTGTTAGGACTGGGATGCCGGTGTTATGGGATCAAGCACTGGGATCTTGGTGTTCCTGGGGTGCTGTGATGCTGGCCCGAGGTCAAGCCCCCAGGGCAGCGAGGGGAGCACGAAGCAGGCCGGTCGCAGCCCCCCCCAGGGATGGGAACCTGCCAGCAGTGCAGCTGCCTCCCCCCAGCACGGGATGTGGGGCAGGGTGGGGGCCACGTGCACCTCGCCACCCCCGCGCCTGGCTCCAGCTCCCGGTTCCCATTCCCAACATCCCGGGAAGCTGCTCCCTGCGGGGAGAGCGCAGCTGCAGTTGGCTGGGATGCAGGGCACTCATCCAGGGATTGAGGGGCGGGGGTGGGGGGGGGGCAAACCCAAACCCTGATATGAAAATTTATTGGGGAAGCTCCTAGGTTGACCAGGCAGCCCTGGGTACCAGCATCCCTCAGGGGAGCAGCAGTTGCCAGTGGAGGTGTCGAGTTTTGCGAGGCCTCAGCTCCTGCTCCACCACCTCAGCCTCCCTCCTCAGTGCTGGAGCAGCTGAACATCCAGGGATTGGGGGGGCAACCCCAAACCCTGATATGGAATTTACTGGGGATGCTCCCAGGTTGACCAGGCAGCCCTGGGTACCAGCATCCCTCAGGGGAGCAGCAGCAGCTGCCAGCAGAGGTGTGGAGTTTTGTGAGGCCTCAGCTCCTGTACCACCCGCTCAGCCTCCCCCCCTCGGTGCTGGAGCAGCTGAAGATGAGTTGTCAGAATCTTGGCAGGACCCCCACTTGTCCTTGTGCAATAATTCCAGCATCCTCGTTTCTCCAGCCCGCGCGGCTGTGGGGGCAGGTGAGGCTTGCAGAGCGCCGGCTGCAGCATCTCTAGGTGCTGGGGAGCGAGGGGACCCAAAGGAAGGGGGGGTCAGCTGGGAAAGCCACCCCAGAACCCAGATAGTGCAGGAGCTGCCAGCCTTGCCTGCTCTCTGCCCACAAATCACAGAATCATAGAATCATAGAACAACCAAGTTGGAAGAGACCCATCAGATCATCAAGTCCAACCATTCCTATCAAACACTAAACCATGTCCCTCAGGACCTCATCTGTGCCTTAAACACCTCCAGGGAAGGTGAATCAACCCCCTCCCTGGGCAGCCTATTCCAATGCCCAATGACCCTTTCTCTGAAAAACTTCCTCCTAATCTCCAGCCTAAATCTCCCCTGGTGGAGCTTGAGGCCATTCCCTCTCGTCCTGTCCCCTGTCCCTTGGGAGAAGAGCCCAGCTCCCTCCTCTCCACAACCTCCTTTCAGGTACTTTTAGAGAGCAATGAGGTCTCCTCTCAGCCTCCTCTTCTCCAGGATAAACAGCCCCAGCTCTCTCAGCCGCTCCTCATAGGGCCTGTAAATCTCCCCCCAACAGGTCACTCGGTCTCTCCTCACCCTGCGTTGTGTTGCTGCCACCCACACCAGCTCCATTGGGACCTGCTTGGGATGGTCACAGCATCACTGAAGCTGCAGCTGTGCCTCTCCTCTCTGGTTTTGGGGCACCTCGGAGCCCCCCCCCAGGTCCCAGAGGGATGCCCACGTCTTTCCTCCTGTGCTCCTCTCCTTGCTCTTTCCCGCGCCAGCTCCACCGGCACCTACCCAGGATGGTCACAGCATCCCCGAACCCTCAGAGTTGGTTTTGGGGCCACCCCATGGCTCTCTAGCCCCAAGAGATGCTGCCGCAGCCCCCAGACTATCAGGGTCAAGTCCCCTTCCCTGGAGGGGTTCAAGGGACGGGTGGACAAGGCGCTGAGGGACATGGGTTAGTGATTGATGGGAACGGTTGGACGATGACCCGATGGGTCTCTTCCAACCTGGTGATTCCATCATTCTACCATCACGGTCCCCGCTTGCCCAAGCGTGGCCCTCGGTAGCCCTCGGGGACCTTCTGGGAGGGCTTGAAGTGGCAGAGCTCCGACGGCAGATGTCACTCGTAGCCCTGGGCACAACACGCCTGCACACGTGTGAGCACACGCTTGCACACGCGGCCACGTGGCCCAGGCTACCGGTGGCCTCTCCTGTGCCTCAGTAGCCAATCGCCCTGAGGAAGGGGGGTCGACCACCTCCTGGGGGGCTCGACCACCCTCCCCATGGTGTCTGACCAGTTCCTTCTTTGCTCTCCTTAGGGGCTCATCCTGCTCCTGAGGTGCTTGCCCAGCTCCTGGAGGGGGCTCAGTTGCCCTCCTTGGGGCTCTTAACCAGCTCCTGGGGGGCTCGCCCAGCTCCTGGGGGGGCTCAGTTTGCCCTCCTTGGGGGTGTTAACAGCTCCTGGGGGGCTCAGTTGCCCTCCTTGGGGGTCTTAACCAGCTCCTGGGCAGTTCAGTTGCACTTTTTGAGGGTCTCATCCTGCTCCAGGGGTGCTCACCCAGCTCATGGGGGTCTTAACCAGCTCCTGGGGGACTCAGTTGCCCTCCTTAGGGGCTCATCCTGCTCCTGGGGGGCTCAGTTGCCCTCCTTGAGGGTCTCATCCTGCTCCTGGGGTGCTTGCCCAGATCCTGGGGGGCTCAGTTGCCCTCCTTAGGGGCTCATCCTGCTCCTGGGGGCCTCATTTGCACTTTTTGAGGGTCTCATCCTGCTCCTGGGGTCCTTGCCCAGCTCCTGGGGGCTCAGTTGCCCTCCCTGAGGGGCTCATCCTGCTCCTGGGGGGCTCATTTTCTCCCCTTGAGGGTCTCATCCTGCTCCAGGGGTGGTTGCTCAGCTCCTGGGGGGCTCAGCTGCCCTTCTTGACGGTCTCATCCTGCTCCTGGGGGGCTCAGTTGCCCTCCCTGGGGGGCTCAGCCCCACTCCTGCTGCAGGTTTGGGGGCTGAGGAGCTCCGAAAGGGGCGCAGGACAGGGTTTTGGGGTGCGGGATGGGGACGGGGAAGGGTGGATACTGGGGTGCTAGGGATGGGACTGGGTGGGGGCAGGATCGATACTGGGGTGTTCAGGATGGGACTGGGGGATTTGGGAAGGGACTCAAGGGGGTTCGGGATGGGACTGGGGGAGACAGGATGGGACTGGGGGATGTGGGATGGGACTGGGGGGGGGCAGGATCAGTACTGGAGGGTCCTGGATCAGACTGGGGGGGTCCAGGATGGGACTGGGGGATGTGGGATGGGACTAGGGGGGGCAGGATCAGTACTGGAGGGTCCTGGATCAGACTGGGGGGGTCCAGGATGGGACTGGGGGATGTGGGATGGGACTGGGGGGGGGCAGGATCAGTACTGGAGGGTCCTGGATCAGACTGGGGGGGTCCAGGATGGGACTGGGGGATGTGGGATGGGACTGGGGGGGGGCAGGATCAGTACTGGAGGGTCCTGGATCAGACTGGGGGGGTCCAGGATGGGACTGGGGGATGTGGGATGGGACTGGGGGGGGGGCAGGATCAGTACTGGAGGGTCCTGGATCGGACTGGGGGGGTCCAGGATGGGACTGGGGGATGTGGGATGGGACTGGGGTGGGGCAGGATCAGTACTGGAGGGTCCTGGATCAGACTGGGGGGGTCCAGGATGGGACTGGGGGATGTGGGATGGGACTGGGGGGGGGCAGGATCAGTACTGGAGGGTCCTGGATCGGACTGGGGGGGTCCAGGATGGGACTGGGGGATGTGGGATGGGACTGGGGTGGGGCAGGATCAGTACTGGAGGGTCCTGGATCAGACTGGGGGGGTCCAGGATGGGACTGGGGGATGTGGGATGGGACTGGGGGGGGCAGGATCAGTACTGGAGGGTCCTGGATTGGACTGGGGGGGTCCAGGATGGGACTGGGGGATGTGGGATGGGACTGGGGGGGGCAGGATCAGTACTGGAGGGTCCTGGATCAGACTGGGGGGGTCCAGGATGGGACTGGGGGATGTGGGATGGGACTCGAGGGGGTTTGGGATGGAGCTGGGGGGGGGTCAGGATCGACACTGGGGGGTTCGGGATGGGACTGGGGGGAGGCAGGATTGATACTGGGGTATATGGGATGGGACTGGGGGATGTGGGATGGGACCCAAGGGGGTTCAGGATGGGACTGGGGGGTTCAGGATGGAACTGGGGGGGGGCAGGGTCGATACTGGGGGAGTGAAGGATCCATACTGGGGGGTCCTAGATCGGACTGGGGGGTCCAGGATGGGACTGGGGGATGTGGGATGGGACTGGAGTGGGGGCAGGATCGATACTGGGGGGTTCAGGCTGGGACTGGGGGGGCGGGATCCATACTGGGGGGGTTCGGGATGGGACTGGGGGGTCCAGGATGGGACCGGGGGATGTGTGATGGGACTCAAGGGGGTTTGGGATGGGACTAGGGGGGGTAGGATCCATACTGGGGGAGTGAAGGGTCGATACTGGGGGGTTCAGGATGGGACTGGGGGGTCCAGGATGGGACTGGGGGATGTGGGATGGGACTGGGGGGGGCAGGATCGATACTGGGGGAGTGAAGGGTTGATACTGGGGGGTTCAGGATGGGACTGGGGGGGACAGGATCGATACTGGGGGGGTCCAGGATGGGACTGGGTGTGTGGGATGGGACTCGAGGGGAGGCAGTATCAATACTGGGGGAGTGAAGGATGGATACTGGGGGAGTGAAGGATGGATCCTGGGGGGTCCAGGATGGGACTGGGGGATGTGGGATGGGACTGGAGGGGGCAGGATGGATACTGGGGGGGGTCGGGCTGGGACTGGGGGATGTGGGATGGGACTGGGGGGGGCAGGATAGATACTGGGGGGTGGTCGGGCTGGGACTGGGGGATGTGGGATGGGACTGGGGGGGCAGGATGGATACTGGGAGGGGTCGGGCTGGGACTGGGGGATGTGGGATGGGACTGGGGGGGGCAGGATGGATACTGGGGGGGGTCGGGCTGGGACTGGGGGATGTGGGATGGGACTGGAGGGGGCAGGATAGATACTGGGGGGGGTCGGGCTGGGACTGGGGGATGTGGGATGGGACTGGGGGGGGCAGGATGGATACTGGGGGGGGTCGGGCTGGGACTGGGGGATGTGGGATGGGACTCGAGGGGGTTCGGGATGGGACTGGGGGGCAAGTTCCCCATCAGAGCCACATCCCCTCCGCCCCCCCCAACTCCCCAACCCCCCCGCCCCCCCCCCGCCCCGGCGCTGGCCCCGCTCCCAGCGCTGCGCCCGGGGCCGCAGGGGCCGAGCTCGGCGCTTGAACCCGCCCCCGCCAGCTCCCATTTCCCTATTACCAAAAAAAAAAAAAAAAAAATCCAATCCCAAAACACAAACCAAAAACAGCGCGAGAGGAGGGGTGAAGGGAAAGAAGCGAAGAAGGGAAGGAAGCGGGGAAGGGAGGGAGGGGAGAAAAATAAAAGGAAAAAGAGAAAAAAAAAAAATTAAAAAAAAAAAAAAAAAGATAAAAGCCGCTTCTGGCTGTGCGGCCGGAGCTATGGCCGGACTGAGGGGCTGTGGGCTCGGGCTGCTCCTCTGCGGGCTCCTGGCCCGGGCCATGCACTTCCCGGACTATTCCTACGTGTTGGAGGAGGAGGAGGAGGATGAAGAGCCCCTGGAGTACAAGGATCCCTGCAAAGCCGGTGGGATGCGCGGGGGGGGGGGGGGATGCGCTCGGGGGGCTGCGGGGCAGACAAAGGGGAGGAGGGAGGGGGGAGAGAAGGGCTGAGGAGGAGGAGGGTGGGGAGGGGGTGGAGGAAAAGAAAAAAAGGTGGGGAGGGGTCCCCAGCATGGGGGGGGGGGGACGCCCCAGCAGGGTCCCCAACTTGGTGGCTTGGCCATGGGAAAGTTTGTGGGTTGCTGGGATGGGGAGGGGAAAAAAAGGGGGGAGGGGGGAAGTGGGGCTGCTGGAGGTGGGGAGGGGGAACAGGGTTGGATGCAGCTGTCAAAGGGGGTGGGGAACCCCCCCAAACCAGACCCACAGCACACCCCAGACTGGACCTAACGTGTCCCAGACTGGACCTAGTGTGCCCCGAACTGGACCCGGTTCACCCCATCCAACCCCAAACTGGACATAGTGTAACCCAAACTGGACCTAGGTCACCCCAAACTGGACCCGGCTCACCCCATCCCACCCCAAGCTGGACCTAGTGTGCCCCAGACTGGACCTAGTGTGCCCCAAACTGGACCCGGTTCACCTCATCCAACCCCAAACTGGACCTAGTGCAGCCCAAATTGCACTCAGCACACCCCAAACTGGACCCAGTGAACCCCATCCCACCCCAAACTGGTCCTAGTGTACCCCAAACTGGACCCAGTGAACCCCAAACTGGACCAGGCTCACCCCATCCAACCCCAAACTGGACATAGTGCAGCCCAAATTGCACTCAGCACACCCCAAACTGGACCCAGCGAACCCCATCCCACCCCAAACTGGACCTAGTGTACCCCAAACTGCACCCAGTGAACCCCGAACTGGACCCAGTTCACCCCATCCAACACCAAACTGGACCTAGTATACCCCAAGCTGGACCTAGGTCACCCCAAACTGGACCCGGCTCACCCCATCCCACACCAAACTGGACCTAGTGTTCCCCAAACTGGACCCGGCTCACCCCATCCCACCCCAAACTGGACCTAGTGCAGCCCAAATTGCACTCAGCACACCCCAAACTGGACCCAGCGAACCCCAAACTGGACCCGGTTCATCCCATCCAACCCCAAACTGGACCTAGTGCAGCCCAAACTGGACCTAGTGTACCCCAAACTGCACCCAGTGAACCCCAAACTGGACCCGGCTCACTCCTAACTGGACCCAGCTCACCCTAAACAGGACCTGACTCACCCCAAACTGGACCCAGCTTACCCCAGACTGGACTCAGCTCACTCTAAATGGGACCTGACTCACCCGAAACTGGACCCAGCTCACCCCAAACTGGACCCAGCTCACCCTAAACTGGACCTAGTGCACCCCGGAGCTGGACCCAGCTCACCCCATCCTTTCTCACCCCAAACTGGACCCGGCTCACTCCAAACTGGACCCAGCTCACCCTAAATGGGACCTGACTCACCCCAGACTGAACCCAGCTCACCCCAAATGAGACCTGACTCACCCCAAACTGGACCCAGCTCACCCTAAACTGGACCTAGTGCACCCCGGAGCTGGACCCAGCTCACCCCATCCTGTCTCACCCCAAACTGGACCCGGCTCACTCCAGACTGGACCCAGCTCACCCCAAATGAGACCTGACTCACCCCAAACTGGACCCAGCTCACCCTAAACTGGACCCAGCTCACTCCATCCCATCTCACCCCAAAACTGGACCCGTCTCACCCCAAAACTGGACCCAGCTCACCCCATACTGGACCCGACGTACTCCATACTGGACCCAGCTTACCCCAAACTGGACCCAGTTCACCCCATACTAGACCCGACATACTCCATACTGGACCCGTCTCACCCCAAACTGGACCCAGCTCACCCCATACTGGACCCGGCGTACTCCATACTGGACCCGGCTCACCCCAAACTGAACCCGGCTCATCCCATCCCATCCCACCCTAAAACTGGACCCATCCCACGCCCTCCTGTCCCAAATCCGGCCCCAGCTCCCCATCCCATTCCAACACTGGACCCAGCACCATTGGCTTTGGGGAGGGCTCGGAGCAGGGTGGACACCACAGGGCAACCCTCAGAGGGTGATCGAGGGGCCGGAGGGCTCGGCCGGTGGGGAAACTGAGGCAGGCGGGCTGGTTCGGGTCTGGCGGGTGGCCTTTCTCTTTAATGGCACCGTCGGCGCTGGAAGGCGTCTCTCTCCATAGAACTTTTTTGTCTACACGAGGACTTTTTCTAGCCAAAAATCCTTCCCTTCCTGCCCTCCCGGGCTGAAACAGCTGGGCTTGCAAAACCGTCCGGGCTGGAGCCTCCTCCGCTTCATCCCACTGAGCTGCACAATCATATCTTCGCTCGCTAACGAGCCCCGTTAATTAGTCTTGGCTTCACCAGTGCGATCAAACCCCTCTTCTCATCAACTTCCATGCACCCCCAAGACCTTCATGGGGTTCATGGGGAGGGTGAGGTGGCTGCTCCCCCCTCCACAACCACCCCTTTCTTTTTTTTTTTTTTTTGGCCTTTACGAGCTCCTTATGTGAGTAATGCAATTACAGCAGCTTCTCCCCAGGGGCCTGGAGGGGGTTTGGGGGTGGGGAGCAGCCTGTGCCACGCATCCCGGGAGCCGAGAATTCACGCCCCACGGGAAGCCGAACCCAGAATTTCCGAACCCAGAATTCGCCCTCGCTCGGGCTCCACAGGACCAGGCTGCTGCCACCCAGCAGCTTGGGGGCTGCTTGGGGGTCAAACCCCCTTGTAACATCCCCAACCCTGACCCAGGCGAGGGGTCGGTTTGATTTTTAGGGTAGATTTTCCCCCTTCCAGGCTTCGGGCGGAAACAGCTGAGCAGGGAGGCCTGGCCGCTGCGCCAGGCTCCGGGGAGAGGAATTTGGGTTCCTCCACATAACTCATGCCAGAGGTATCCTGAGGCCGCCTTCCTCAGGCAGGACTCTTGCCGGCTGCCCCGGTGATGCCACCATCGGCGCCGGTGCCAAGGGGCCATTCCCATCGGGAAGAGCCATCCCCATCTTCCCCGGGTGCCAAGAGTGGGAGATCCAACCCCTTGGGCAAAGCAGGGAGGGAGGAATCCGTCGTGGCCTCAGTTTCCCTTCACCCAGTCAGCAGGATGTCTCGGTGACTCGCTTGGGTCTCGGTGGCATCTCTGGCCGGGAAAAGCAGCCGGCACGGTGCCCGCCGGAGCGGAGCTCGCGGTTGATTGCAGAGCGAGCGCTGAGCAAACACGTCTGGCTCAACGTTGGCTCATCCCGAGCCATCCAGGACTGGGGATGGGGGGGGAGGGGGAGGATTCCGAGGGGGTTGTTTAGCCTGGAGAAGAGGAGGCTGAGAGGAGACCTCATTGCTCTCTACAACTCCCTGAGAGGAGATTGTGGAGAGGAGGGAGCTGGGCTCTTCTCCCAAGGGACAGGGGACAGGACAAGAGGGAATGACCTCAAGCTCCACCAGGGGAGATTTAGGCTGGAGATTAGGAGGAAGTTTTTCCCACAGAGGGTCATTGGGCATTGGAATAGGCTGCCCAGGGAGGTGGTTGATTCCCCTTCCCTGGAGGTGTTTAAGGGACAGGTGGATGAGGTGCTGAGGGACTTGGTTTAGTGTTAGATAGGAATGGTTGGACTCGATGATCCGATGGGTCTCTTCCAACCTGGTTGTTCTATGATTCTTTGATTTAACCGCGGGAGGTGGGACCCTTGGGATGGGTGCAGAGCCCCTCGCTCCCCACGTCCCTCCTTGTGGGGATGGTTTGGGGGGCTCTGGCTAAACTCAGGGGGGGCTGGAAGCTTCCGTCCCGGCTCACGAGGAGGGGGTCACAGCAGGAATCACCTCAGGATAGGAATCACCTTTTGATAAGAATGGTTGGACTAGAAGATCCGATGGGTCACTTCCAACCTAGTTGTTCTATGATTCTATGATTCTATGATTCTAGGATTCTAGGATTCAGCTCCCCAACTCCTTCCTTGGGGAGCTCAGCGTCTCCGGCCCGTGTGGGGCTGACAGGGATGGAAACGACCCTGACAGAGCCGTGGGGTGCAGGGATGGGGCTAGGGACCCCCAAACCCCCCTTTTCCTCGAGCGTACGAGCTCGCCGGCTGCGCCCGGCGCTCTCTCTGGTTCCGGCGGCCTGAGTTTCACCCAGATTCCACTTTCCAGGACGTCGCCAGGCTACCGGTTGCAGTCACCCTTGTCAAGCTGCCCGAGAAATATTTTTCCAGCCGTTAGACGTCGCTTATTCATTGCATGGGGGAGAAAAAAAAAAAAAAATCTACTCGTAGAGCTGCAGGAGGCCTGCGGCTCGGGGCTCGGGCCGGAGAACCTTGGAAATCTCCGCCCGATCCAGGGATCTGCTTTATCTTTGTGTAATCACCCGTTTGGCGCGACACGGGGTGTCACGGCGAGGCCAGACTTGGTTGGGGGGGGGTGGTCTCTCTCCAAGCATCGCCGGCTCCTGGGAAACCCTCCGGCTGCCGATTCACGCGACTTTGTGGGAAACGCATGGCATGGGGCAACCTGGGAGTGGCGGTGGGACACAAAGCAGCCGAGTGGGACACGGGGAGAGGAGGGAGGATGGTTGGTTGGGGTTGGTTTCTCCTCTTGGTTGTGCCACCAGGGATGGGTTGGGGGTTAGAATGTGGCTCTCTGGGTTCACACAGCTTGGTTGAGGCTTGTTGGGTGTCTCCACCTTGGGAGAAAGTCACACCAAGGGCTGCTCGGTCGCCGCTCCCCGGGCTGAGCGAGGGGTCCCCGGTGCCAAACCCCTGCCCCGGCAGGGGTTTGGCACCGGGGACCCCTCGCTCAGCCCGGGGAGCGGCGACCGAGCAGCGAAACCAGGCAAACTTTGGAAGGAGTTTATCGCTGCCTGGGGAGGGCTGGATGGGAGACGATTGAGCAACCAAAGCACGAGGCCGGTGGGAAGCGTTGGTGCAGGGAGAGAAGACACTGAGGGCTGCAAACCGGTGCCCCCTTGGCACAGCCAGGACGGCCTGGATCACCCCAACACGTATCGAGGCACCTTCCCATCCCTCATCTGCGCTCCAGGCCCTGTTGGGGTCCCCTCCTCGCCAGGGAAGGCGGCCACAGCCCCCCCTGGTCCCCTTGGCAGAGCTCTTTGCAAATATTTTCCTTTCCAGCAGCTCTCCCTTTCACCGGTGAGCGATGCCGCTGGCTCGGCTTGTGGGTTTTTTTTTTTTTTCCCCACTCCGCAGCCCTCCCCACGCGCTCTGACGTGCCTCGGCTTTGGCATCCTCCACGCCGAGCCCCGGAGGAGGTTTGCTCCTCCGTTGGCTGTCACGGAAGAGGAGCAGAAGGAAAATCTTCCCCTGGAGTGATCAAACCAGCCCTCCTGGAAGTGTGGATCTGCTGGAGGGTAGGGAGGCTCTGCAAAGGGACCTAAACAGGCTGGGTCCATGGGCTGAGACCAACTGGATGAGGTTTAACACGGCCAAATGCCGCATCCTGCACTTGGGGCACAACAACCCTCTACAGAGCTACAGACTGGGAGAAGCCTGGCTGGAAAACTGCCAGGAGGAGAGGGACCTGGGGGTGTTGGTCGACAGCGACTGACCATGAGCCAGCAGTGTGCCCAGGTGGCCAAGAAGGCCAATGGCATCCTGGCTTGGATCAGAAATGGTGTGACCAGCAGGGCCAGGGAGGTTCTTCTCCCTCTGGACTCAGCACTGGTGAGGCTGCTCCTTGAATCCTGTGTTCAGTTGTGGGCCCCTCAGCACAAGAAGGATGTTGAGGCTCTGGAGCAAGTCCAGAGAAGAGCAACGAGGCTGGTGAGGGGTCTGGAGAACAGGCCCTATGAGGAGTGGCTGAGAGAGCTGGGGGTGTTTATCCTGGAGAAGAGGAGGCTAAGAGGAGACCTCATTACTCTCTACAACTACCTGAAAGGAGGTTGTGGAGAGGAGGGAGCTGGGCTCTTCTCCCAAGGGACAGGGGACAGGACAAGAGGGAATGGCCTCAAGCTCCACCAGGGGAGGTTTAGGCTGGAGATTAGGAGGAAGTTTTTCACACAAAGGGTCATTGGGCATTGGAATAGGTTGCCCAGGGAGGTGGTTGATTCCCCTTCCCTGGAGGTGTTTAAGGCACAGGTAGATGAGGTCCTGAGGGACATGGGTTAGTGTTTGATAGGAATAGTTGGACTCAATGAATCACCAGGTTGGAAGAGACCCACAGGATCATCGAGTCCAACCATTCCTGTCAAAATTCCCGTCCTTGGGTGGATGATCCTTTAGCGTCACTGCCTTCCCTGCCCGTGGCAGGAGGATGCTCGGAGCTGATGCAGCCCCAGGGCTGGCAAAGGTATGAGGAAAGGATGTGCCTGCAAGGAAGCAACAGGCAGTGGGTCCCAGACTGGCTCTTGACAGGGTCACCCCTCTGTGCTGACTGTGCCTCAGTTTCCCCACTGGCTGCACAGAGGCCGTGATCTGGCCTGGCTCCCAACTTGGCCTCCGAGGCTTGAATTCCTGCTTTGTGCCTGTTGCACTCATCGGAAGGTGCTCTGCGAAAGCAAATATTCCTCTCCCCGGCATTTACGGGCTGGCTGCCGGCGAGGGGCACCGGGAGAGGGGCTGCACGGCCGCCGGGGGAGAGGAGAGGCCTCCATCGCCTCCACTGCTCAGCTCTGGCCTGTCCTCAGGGTCTCTGTGGGGAATGGGAAAGACCTGGAACTTGATGGAGACCTGGCTCCTGGTGGGGACCTGGCTCCTGGTGGGGATCTGGCTCCTGGTGGAGACCTGGATCCTGGTGGGGACCTGGAATTTGGTGGGGACCTGGAACTTCGTGGGGACCTCTCTCCTGGTGGATGATTCTCCATGATTCTGTGATTCTTGGTGGGGGGACCTGGCTTCTGGTGGAGACCTGGCTCCTGGTGGGGACCTCTCTCCTGGTGGAGACTTGGATCTTGGTAGGGATCTGGCTCCTGGTGGGGACCTGGTTCCTGGTGGGGACCTGTGCAGGAGGTGGCACTGGTTCAACTCCCCACACCCTACGAGCCTTTGGGATGCTCCCATCCCTCGGCCTTCGCTCTCACGCCTGCAGGAGACACCCCAGAGGCCAGAGGGGACCCCCCCAGTCCTGTCTGAGGGAGGTTTGTGCTCCTCTGGCCGTGGCCCTGGTGTGTATTGCTGGGAGCAGAACTCGCAGCGGGCGCAGCTGGCCTGGCGTGCGGGGGCGAGGGGGGCGGCGCGAGGAGCATTCCTCACATATTTAACGGCTCTGCCGAGCCACTGGGATGCTGCCCCGGTGACTCCCGAGCTTTACAACCCAGCAGCTCAGCCCAGGCTGGGATCATCCAGTGGGGCTCTTCCAACCTGGTGATTCTATGATTCTGTGATTCTGTGATTCTATGATTCCATCCTATCCCAGTGATGTCACCAACCCTGTCCAGGGCAGACCAGCTTGCTCCTTGCCTCCTCGCGGCCTCCGAACCCTCCGATCAGATCCTTTCTTGCACCAGGAGCGATGCTCGTGGCTCCTCATCGCACGAGGACTCAGTGGTTAAGCTGGAGCTGCTAAACCAGCCAGAGGAGGTTGAAACGTTGCTCATGTTGGAGCATCCCAGGGCTGTGGGAACTCACGCTGGAGCATCCCAGGGCTGTAGGAGCATCTCAGGATTGTGGGAGCTCATGTGGGAGCATCCCAGGCTTGTGGGAGCTCACATTGGAGCATCCCAGGCTTGTGGGAGCTCCCGTTGGAGCATCCCAGGGCTGTGGGAGCTCACATTGGAGCATCCCAGGGCTGTGAGAGCTTATAATGGAGCATCCCAAGGCTTTTGGAGCATCCCAGGGCTGTGAGATCTCATGTGGGAGCATCCCAGGGCTGTAAGAGCTCACATTGGAGCATCCCAGGGCTGTGGGAGCTTATAATGGAGCATCCCAAGGCTTTGGGAGCATCCCAGGGCTGTGAGATCTCACGTGGGAGCATCCCAGAGCTTTGGGAACTCACATTGGAGCATCCCAGGGCTGTAGGAGCATCTCAGGATTGTGGGAGCTCATGTAGGAGCATCCCAGGCTTGTGGGAACTCACGTTGGAGCATCCCAGGCTTGTGGGAGCTCCCGTTGGAGCATCCCAGGGCTGTGGGAGCTCACATTGGAGCATCCCAGGGCGGTGGGAGCTTATAATGGAGCATCCCAAGGCTTTTGGAGCATCCCAGGGCTGTGAGATCCAATGTGGGAGCATCCCAGAGCTTTGGGAGCTCACATTGGAGCATCCCAGGGCTGTGGGAGCTTATAATGGAGCATCCCAGGCTTATGGGAGCATCCCAGGGCTGTGATATCTCATGTGGGAGCATTCCAGAGCTTTGGGAGCTCATGTGGGAGCATCCCAGGGCTGTGGGAGCTCACGTTGGAGCCTCCCAGGGCTGCCAGAGCCCCAGGAGCAACCGGTGCTGCTTCGAGGGCCAACGCAAGCCACACAGGGACAAGGGCTCCTCCGTCACCGCGTCCGAAGTCTCGTTTGCCCCAGACTGACCTGGAATCTGATCCCGGGCTGTTTATCTGCCGCCCTCCCCTGCCAAGGCTCCCCCGTGGCTCTGTTTGCTTTTGCCTGCTCACCAGAACATCGCGTCCGCGCCCTGGGTTAGCGTTTTTATTCCTTCCACGCGGTTCCCAACCTCGGTGGAGCCCGAGGTCGGGCTCGTCCCAGCGATGCCAGAGAGCTCAGGGTACCCAACTCTCACCCTGGGTGGGGATGAAGGATGCTGAGCAGCTCCTGCATCACAGAATCATAGAATCATAGAACAACCAGGTTGAAAGGGACCCATCGGATCATCGAGTCCAACCATTCCTATCAAACACTAAACCAAGTCCCTCAAGACCTCTTCCACCCGTCCCTTAAACACCTCATCCCTCAAGTGCTGTGGCAACGGGACAGAGGGACACACAAGGTGACCCCATGAGCCCCACGAGCATCAGGATGGGGTCCCCATGCGGATGAAAAACTTTGTTTGTCTAAAGTTTCAGCTTACGTCACGGTTCCAAGAACCCGAAAGAAAACACAGAGCACAAAAAGTCAAACAACAGCCGAGGGCTGAGTTATCTCCTGGCTTCGGGGCGAGGAAGAGTTTAGTGTTTGATGGGAATGGTTGGACTCGATGATCCGATGGGTCTCTTCCAACCTGGTTGTTCTATGATTCTATGATTCTGGTTGTTTTTTTCTGGGTGGTGGGAGGAACGTGCGTGGCCGGAACGTGGCTGCTCCCCTTCTCCTATTCCCGTTCCCATTCCTCTGTGGCCCACGGGGATGAGGATGGGGCTGTTGTGCCCTCGTAGCCGGTGTTTGCTCTTGAAGCTGGTGTCCTCTGACACCGCATCCCCCCCTCCCCATGGCTTTGCGTCCACCCTGCTGGCACCAAACCCTTCCCGCTGGCACAAGGTCCTCGTCGTTGGCACCGCTGAGGCTCGGACCTTGTCCCCAGCGCCTCCCCGGCCAGGACGGAGTGAGCAGAGGGCAGCGCAGCCCATGGCCTCCCAGTTTGGGGTTGGTTCAGGGGTGCTGGGGCCCCTCCAGGTAACCAGGATGCATGGTCTGGGTGCCCTGGGGCACTGAGGTGGCACCGTGGTCCAGCGGGTGAGGGCGCAGGGCACAGGGACCGAAAGGTGCAGGGATCCCCCTTGGTTTGTAGCGAGAGGATGCTCACTTGGAGGGAGGATGCTTGCTCCTCGAGCTACTGCAGCACAAACTGTGTGGAAAAAGCTGTGTGGAAGTGTGGATCTGCTGGAGGGTCAGGAGGCTCTGCAAAGGGACCTAAACAGGCTGGATCCATGGGCTGAGTCCAAAGAGATGAGGTTTAACACTGCCAAATGCCACATCCTGCACTTGGGGCACAACAACCCTATGCAGAGCTACAGACTGGGAGAAGTCTGGCTGGAAAACTGCCAGGAGGAGAGGGACCTGGGGGTGTTGGTCGACAGCGACTGATCATGAGCCAGCAGTGTGCCCAGGTGGCCAAGAAGGCCAATGGCATCTTGGCTTGGATCAGACATGGTGTGACCAGCAGGGCCAGGGAGGTGATTCTCCCTCTGGACTTAGCACTGGTGAGGCTGCTCCTTGAATCAAGTGTTCAGTTGTGGGCCCCTCAGCACAAGAAGGATGTTGTGGCTCTGGAGAGAGTCCAGAGAAGAGCCACGAAGCTGGTGAAGGGGCTGGAGAACAGGCCCTATGAGGAGGTTGTGGAGAGGAGGGAGCTGGACTCTTCTCCCAAGAGACAGGGAACAGGACGAGAGGGAATGGCCTCAAGCTCCACCAGGGGAGATTTAGGCTAGAGATTAGGAGGAAGTTTTTCACGCAGAGGGTCATTGGGCATTGGAATAGGCTGCCCAGGGAGGTGGTTGATTCCCCTTCCCTGGAGGTGTTTAAGGCACAGGTAGATGAGGTCCTGAGGGATGTGGTTTAGTGTTTGATAGGAATGGTTGGACTCGATGACGCGATGGGTCTCTTCCAACCTGGTCGTTCTATGATTCTATGATTCTATGATTCTATGAATGGCGTTGAGGGGCTCTGCCGGGGCAGAAACTGGGGAGGGACAAGCGGCATCAGCATCTCCAACATCTGAAAGTACTTAAAAGACAGGTAGACGAGGTGCTTAGGGACATGGTTAAGGGGCAGATATGAATGGTTGGACTTGATGATCCTGTGGGTCTTTTCCAACCTGATGATTCTATGATTCTGTGTTTCTGTGATTCAACAAAGCCCCTTGGGGGAAATTATCTGAGGCTGGAGGGGTTGGTGAGCAGAGAACCCCTCCCCAAACCCACCTCCACGTGCTGCCGCGGTGCACGAGGAGCGAGCAGGAGGGGGATACGGCCAACGTGGATGGTTCTCAACCCAATGCTTTGGGTTTGCTGGGACATCCCCGTGTGCCCTGGGGAAGCACCAAGCTGCCTCCCCCTTCCCGCTGGGGAATTTTGAGGGGAAGCTGGATTCCGAGCCGCCTCGCACCGCCTGGGAAAGCAGCCCCACGTCCCCTGCCCGGCTCTCTCACGTCTCCCAAATCCCTCACATATGGTTTCTATATCACTTGGCTCCGGCGGCGCTTTTTGGGCTGTAAGCGAGCTTTGGGCTGTAAGCAAAGCTTTACTTTCCCTTGTCTTTCCACGCAGCTCTTGGCACGGGACGCTCGGCCTTCTCCCAGGCCCTGGTCCTGCCCGTTCGGACACGTCTCTCGCAGCCCCGGGGAGGGTGTGGGGAGCCCGAGGCCCGTTCCTCGCTCAGCTCTGCCCTCAAATTGCAGCCTGGCCCTGCCAGCGGCAGCTCGGTGCCAGGGGAGGTGCCGGCCCCGGCTTGTTTGCTCTTCCCTCGGCTTCGCCACAGGTTCTGCTCTCCACCCCGGGGCTTCTTGCACTGGGATGAACCCACAGGCCAGACGGTGCTGGTGGACAAGCCCAAAAATGTGGCTTTTCCACCCCAAAGCTCCCCATGCCACGGCTGGAGCGGCGCTCGGGCTCGGTGCCACGTGAAGGCAGGGGGTCTGCTCGAGCCGGGATGACTAAGCTGGCCCTCTCTCCCCAAGCCGGTTGTTTTGGCCGTGTCAGGGTTCTCCTCATTGTCCTGCCTCGCTTTCGTAATTAGTGGCTCTTCGGGGAGCCGCTTGCTAATTGCTCGGAGCGCGAGCTTGGCTTCGGCCCCTGAGCTGCTCCGGCCGCTTCCCGACCCTTCCTGGGGGGCTGGAGAGGGCAGGGGGTGCCCAGGGCCACCCCTTCGTCCATGAACCCAGCGAGATGCCCAGCTCCACCCCACGCCGGCTGCTTCCAAGCCTCGGTGCCGGCGCTTGGCACGGCCACACGGCGTGACCTCAGCCAGCCCTCGCGCCCAGACCGTGGCCTTTCCGCACAAACCGGGTCCAGCCAAGTGCTGGGAGCCGCGTCCTGCAGCCTGGACTCACGGAGAGGAGGAAGAGGGAGAGCCGTGTGGGGTTGTGTCCTCCAGCCCTGTGGTGCCTGAGCGGCTCTGCACCCCCAGAGCGATGCTGGAGGGGCTCCCGGCCCCAGCAGACGGATGGACAGACGGACACCCCTCGGCTGGCTCCTTTCCTCAGGTCGCTGGGCG
This sequence comes from Coccyzus lansbergi, assembly GCA_033558105.1. Lineage (NCBI taxonomy): Eukaryota > Metazoa > Chordata > Aves > Cuculiformes > Coccyzidae > Coccyzus > Coccyzus lansbergi. The sequence goes on from JAUMJK010001369.1 coordinate 123,303, forward strand.
CAGCAGGAGCTTCCCGGGGCCATATGGCTTTGCTTGGTGGTAGCAGATGCCTCGGAGGTTCTTGGAGCATCTCAGGGCTGTAGGAGCTCACGTTGGAGCATCCCAGGCTTGTGGGAGCTTATAATGGAGCATCCCAAGGCTTTTGGAGCATCCCAGGGCTGTGAGATCTCACGTGGGAGCATCCCAGAGCTTTGGGAACTCACATTGGAGCATCCCAGGGCTGTAAGAGCTCATGCTGGAGCATCCCAGGGCTTTGGGAGCTTATAATGGAGCATCCCAAGGCTTTTGGAGCATCCCAGGGCTGTGAGATCTCATATGGGAGCATCACGTTGGAGCATCCCAGGCTTGTGGGAGCTCTTGTTGGAGCATTCCAGGGCATTTGGAGCATCCCAGGGCTGTAGGAGCTCACGTTGGGGCATCCCAGGGCTGTGGGAGCTCACATTGGAGCATCCCAGGGCTGTTGGAGCTCACATTGGAGCATCCCAGGGCTGTGAGATCTCACGTGGGAGCATCCCAGAGCTTTGGGAGCTCATGTGGGAGCATCCCAGGGCTGTAGGAGCTCACGCTGGAGCATCCCAGGGCTGTAGGAGCTCACGTTGGAGCATCCCAGGCTTGTAGGATCTCACGTTGGAGCATCCCAGAGCTCTGGGAGCTCATGTAGGAGCATCCCAGGGCCGTGGGAGCTTATAATGGAGCATCCCAGGGCATTTGGAGCATCCCAAGGGCTGTAGGAGCTCACGTTGGATCATCCCAGGGCAGTGGGAGCTCCTGTTGGGCTCAGGGGCAGGAGCAGGGCAGGCAGGGAGTCCCGAGGCCGGCACTGGCTTTCGCAAAGCGAAAAACGAAAGCAGTTTAGCCACGCAAATACTAACCCAAAGCCTAAAAAAGTGACGGATGGGGCGTGATGGGAACCAGATGTGAGCGCGGGGCTGGCTCCAGCTGCCAGCAGAGCCGCCACAGCAGCAGGACCGGGAGCTTTCTCCTCCTGTCCCCCCGTTTCAGGAAAGGGGGATGAGGAGGAGGAAGAGGAAGGGCTTGCCTTCCTCTTCATGGACATCCCATGTCCAATGGGCTTTGGGGTCTCCTAGCAGAGCGCAGGGGGTTTCACACCTCCTCCTCCTCACCCCTCCAGCTGCCTTCCTGGGAGACATCGCCCTGGACGAGGAGGACTTGAAGCTCTTCCAGGTGGACCGGGTGGTGGACCTGGCTCGCCGAACCATCACACGCTTGCCCACCAACTCCTCAGGTACCTCGGCAGCCCTCCCAGCCTCCTGCATCGCGGAATCATAAAATCATAGAGTCACCAGGTTGGAAGAGACCCACCGGATCATCGAGTCCAACCATTCCCATCAAGCACTAACCCATGTCCCTCAGCACCTCGTCCACCTGTCCCTTAAACCCTCCAGGGAAGGCAACTCAACCTCCTCCCTGGGCAGCCTCTGACAATGCCCAATGACCCTTTCTGTGAAAAATTTTCTCCTAATGTCCAGTCTGACCCTCCCCTGGTGGAGCTTGAGGCCATTCGCTCTCGCCCTGTCCCTTGGGAGAAGAGCCCAGCTCCCTCCTCTCCACAACCTCCTCTCAGGGAGTTGCAGAGAGCAATGAGAATCATAGAATCATAGAACAACCAGGTTGGAAGAGACCCATCGGATCATCGAGGATCATCATGAGGTCTCCCCTCAACCTCCTCTTCTCCAGGATAAACACCCCCAGCTCTCTCAGTCGCTCCTCTTCTTCTCCAGCCCCTTCACCAGCTTCAATGATCTCCTCTCCTCTCCTCTCCTCTCCTCTCCTCTCCTCTTCTCTCCATTCACTCCTTTCTATTCTATTCTATTCTATTCTATTCTATTCTATTCTATTCTATTCTATTCTCTCCTCTCCATTCTTTTCTATTCTCTCCTCTCCTCTCCATTCTATTCTATTCTCTCTTCTCCTCTCCTCTCCTCTCCTCTCCTCTCCTCTCCTCTCTATTCTATTCTATTCTCTCCTCTCCTCTCCTCTCCTCTCCTCTCTTCTCCATTCTATTCTCTCCTCTCCATTCTCTCCTCTCTCACCCCTCCTCTCCCCACAGGCAGCAACGTCACCAGTGCCAACGTGCGGTCAGGCCACCAACCCCGCAGCCGGGGCCGGCAACGAGGACGAAGCCGCCGCGCGGCCACGTCACGTCCGGAGAGAGTGTGGCCGGACGGGGTCATCCCCTACGTCATCAGCGGCAACTTCAGCGGTGAGCGCAGGAGGCGCGGGATGCTCTCCGTCCCCGCCGTGCCTCAGTTTCCCCTCCCAGGCTGACGGTCCCCTCCCGCAGGCACCCAGCGAGCCATCTTCCGGCAGGCCATGCGGCACTGGGAGAAACACACGTGCGTCACCTTCCTGGAGCGCAACGACGAGGACAGCTACATCGTCTTCACCTACCGACCCTGCGGGTACGTGCGGGGGTCCCCGGGATGGTGTCGTGGCCAACCAGCCCCTCGTGCCGCGGCCACACAGCCCCTTGTGCCACATAGAATCATAGAATCATAGAACAACCAGGTTGGAAGAGACCCATCGGATCATTGAGTCCAACCATTCCTATCAAACACTAAACCAAGTCCCTCAAGACCTCATCTACCCGTCCCTTAAACACCTCCAGGGAAGGGGAATCAACCACCTCCCTGGGCAGCCTATTCCGATGCCCAATGACCCTTTCTGTGAAAAACTTCCTCCTAATCTCCAGCCTAAATCTCCCCTGGTGGAGCTTGAGGCCATTCCCTCTTGTCCTGTCCCCTGTCACTTGGGAGCACGGCAGCTCGTTAACGCGCTCGGCTGATGTGTCTTGGCACCGAAATATGCCTTTTGGCACTGAAGCGGCTGCGTGGAGGGGTTGGAGGCGAAGGGAACTCATCCCTGAGGGCTGGTCCTGCATGGGGTGGGGGCACAGGGGGTCTGGGAGCCACCGAGCCGTGGCACGAGCCACCATGGGCTGGGGGCTGAGGCGGGTGGCACCAGCCCGGGCTGACGAGCGAGGCTGAGGCCAAAGGAAACAAGGGTTTGGAAGAGTTCAGCGTCTTCACGCGTCAAGGCACAACCCCGGCCAAGCAGATGGTGGTTAGGAGGAGGCTTTCCCCTGGAACGGGCTCAGCATCCCGGCACCGATGCAACCCTGGAGAAAAGGAGGCTGAGAGGAGACCTCATTGCTCTCTACAACTCCCTGAAAGGAGGTTGTGGAGAGGAGGGAGCTGGGCTCTTCTCCCAAGGGACAGGGGACAAGACAAGAGGGAATGGCCTCAAGCTCCACCAGGGGAGATTTAGGCTGGAGATTAGGAGGAAGTTTTTCACACAGAGGGTCATTGGGCATTGGACTAGGCTGCCCAGGGAGGTGGTTGATTCCCCTTCCCTGGAGGTGTTTAAGGGACTGTAGATGAGGTCTTGAGGGACTTGGTTTAGCGTTTGATAGGAATGGTTGGACTAGAAGATCTGATGGGTCCCTTCCAACATGATTGTTCTATGGTTCTATGAACCCCTGGAGCCAGAGTCTGGTCCAGGAGGCAGGATGGCGCTCAGGGGACCTGCCGACAGGACAAGACACAAGCTCTCCAAGTTCCCCGGCAGAGCTGAGGCTGGAGGAAGAGCTCAGGCTCCCAGCGTGGGCAGGATCATGGAAGCTTCCAGCCCACCAAGGCGGCAGGGATGCTTCCCACATCATAGAATCATAGAACAACCAGGTTGGAAGAGACCCATCGGATCATCGAGTCCAACCACTCCTATCAAACACTCCTATCATACAGTCCTGGAAGGGTTTGGGTGGGAAGGGTCCTCTGAGGCCATCCAGTCCCACACAGGGACACTTCCCACTGGATCAGAGGCTCCAAGCCCCATCCAACCTGCCCTTGAACCCCTCCAGGGATGGGGCAGCCACCCCTGCTCTGGGCAACCTGGGCCAGGGCCTCCTCACCCTCACAGCAAAACATTTCTCCTTAAGATCTCATCTCAATCTCCTCTCTTGCAGCTGAAAACTATTCCCCTCATCCTCTCCCTGCCCCTCCCTGATATAAAACCCCTCCCCAGCTTTCCTGGAGCTCCTTTCAGCACTGAAGCTGCTCTGAGGTCTCCCTGGAGCCTTCTCTTCTCCAGGCTGAACAACCCCAACTCTCTCAGCCTGTCCTCCTACAGGAGGTTCTTCATAGAATCATAGAATCACCAGGTTGGAAGAGACCCATTGGATCATCCAGTCCAACCATTCCTATCAAACACTAACCCATGTCCCTTAGTACCTCATCCCCCCATCCCTTAAACACCTGCAGGGAAGGTGATTCAACCACCTCCCTGGGCAGCCTGTTCCTGTGCCCAATGACCCTTTCTGTGAAATTTTTTTCCTAATGTCCAGCCTAAACCTCCCCTGGTGGAGCTTGAGGCCATTCCCTCTTGTCTTGTCCCCTGTCACTTGGGAGAAGAGGCTCATGTCTTTACCTGGGGAGGTCCATGTTCCACAGGTGCCTTCCCAGGGCTCACCTGCTGGCCCCCGTGTCCCCCCCTCCCCAGGTGCTGTTCCTACGTGGGGCGGCGAGGAGGAGGCCCCCAGGCCATCTCCATCGGCAAGAACTGCGACAAATTCGGCATCGTGGTGCACGAACTGGGCCACGTCATCGGCTTTTGGCACGAGCACACGCGCCCCGACCGGGACGACCACGTCTCCATCATCCGGGAGAACATCCAGCCAGGTGGGAACCATCCTTCCTCCTCCTCCTCCTCTTCTTACTCCGGGTTTTGGGGCGCTGGGGCACCCCCTGATGGCATCTCCGTCCCCCCACACCGACCTCCGCAGGGCAGGAGTACAACTTCTTGAAGATGGAGCCAGAGGAGGTGGAATCTCTGGGTGAGACGTACGATTTTGACAGCATCATGCACTATGCCAGGAACACCTTCTCCAGGTATGTGACCGAGGGCCAGGGAGGTTCTTCTCCCTCTGGACTCAGCACTGGGGAGGCCTCTCCTTGAATCCTGGGGTCAGCTGTGGCTTCTCACTACAAGAAGGATGTTGAGGCTCTGGAGCGAGTCCAGAGAAGGGAACAGAGCTGGGGAAGGGGCTGGAGAAGAAGAGGAGCGGCTGAGAGAGCTGGGGGTGTTTATCCTGGAGAAGAGGAGGCTGAGGGGAGACCTCATTGCTCTCTGCAACTCCCTGAGAGGAGGTTGTGGAGAGGAGGGAGCTGGGCTCTTCTCCCAAGGGATAGGATGAGAGGGAATGGCCTCAAGCTCCACCAGGGGAGATTCAGTCTTGACATAAGGAAAAAGTTTTTCCTGGAAAGGGTGATTGGTCAGTGTCAGAGGCTGCCCAGGGAGGTGGTTGATTCACCTTCCCTGGAGGGGTTTAAGGGACGGGTGGACGAGGTCCTGAGGGACATGGGTTAGTGTTTGTTAGGAATGGTTGGACTCGATGATCCGATGGGTCTCTTCCAACCTGGTGATTGGATGATTCTCTGCTTCTCTCATTCTGTGCTCTCTCCCCAGGGGCATCTTCCTGGACACCATCCTGCCCAAGTACGACGTCAACGGTGTCCGTCCTGCCATCGGCCAGAGGACGCGGCTGAGCAAAGGGGACATCGCCCAGGCCCGCAAGCTCTACCGCTGCCCCGGTGAGTGCCACCTCCATGGCTCTGCTGCCCCCAGACCGGGATGGTCCCTCCCTGGTGGGATTTGGAGTGGCCACCAGGCTGGGGTGGGTACACATCGGGCTGTAAATCCTGGGAAACATCTCTGCTTTCCCTCTGAGCCCTGTCGGAGGAAGCATCACCCTGGCTGGACTCCCCGTTTCCAGTGGAAAACCACTTTTTGGGGTCCTCTTAGCCACCAAACCCCACGCAAAGAGCACACGAGTTGCCTTTCTCCATCCATGGTGCTTTTCTGGGGCATTTGTCAAGAGAAGAGAAATGTGAGTCCTCAGTGAGCTCTGCCGCCTTCTGGGCTGCCCTCTTCTCCAAGAAGGGTGTTCTCTGAGGTTGTCCTCCAAGAGTGGAGCATCCTCCAAGACCAAAGCCTCCATGGAGAGCATCCTCCAAGAGCAGAGCGTCCTCCATGATCGAAGGCTTCAAGAGCAGAGCATCCTCCATGATCAAAGCTTCCATGGAGAGCATCCTCCAAGTGAATCCTCCAACCCGCTCCACCAACCAGAGGGTTTTGGATGAGGGCGTCCTCCAAGAGCAGAGCATCCTCCAAGATCAAAACCTTCATGGAGAGCATCCTCCAAGTGAATCCTCCAACCCGCTCCACCAGCCAGAGGGTTTTGGATGAGGGCGTCCTCCAAGAGCAGAGCATCCTACATGACCAAAGCCTCCATGGAGAGCATCCTCCATGATCAAAGCCTCCAAGAGCTGAGCATCCTCCAAGACCGAGCATCCTACATGATCAAAACCTTCATGGAGAGCATCCTCCAAGAGCAGAGCATCCTCCATGATCAAAGCCTTTATGGAGAGCATCCTCCCAAGAGAATCCTCCAACCCACTCCACCAGCCAGAGGGTTTTGGATGAGGGCATCCTCCAAGAGCAGAGCATCCTCCAAGAGCCGAGCATCCTCCAAGATCAAAGCCTCCATGGAGAGCATCCTCCAAGAGCCAAGCATCCTCCATGATCAAAGCCTCCGTGGAGAGCATCCTCCAAGAGCAGAGCATCCTCCACCATCAAATACTCCATGGAGAGCATCCTCCGAGAGAATCCCCCAACCCACCCGACCAACCAGAGGGGTTTGGATGAGGACTCCACCATCCGGCTGACATGCCGTGGTGCCACCACAATTCTCCCCTGGGCTGGCTCAGCGTGAGGAACGGTGTCAGGACCCTGAATGGTGCTGAGGACCGTGAGAGGTGATGCAGGAGGCTGGCGTGAGCCCCTTGGCTGAGTCCCGTGCTCTTGGACCAGAGCAGCAACATCTGCAAGGAGTTTGGCTCTCACGTGCTCCTGCTTAATTCCAGCCACTAATTAGCAGCCTGGAGAGGGGGACGCCTTTGCGAGGGGCCCCGGCAGCCGCCGGTGTCACGTTTGGGGCCTGCAGGGCCGCGAACACAAGCCGGAGAAGCGATTAATTTGGAGAGAAACCCCCCCCACACCCCTTCCCAAAAGCCCCTCTGCAGCCTGGTTTTCCCTTTCCCTTTGTTTCCACTGTAAAGCAAGGAAAAAGGGCAACGAGCCCAGGTTTTACGTCTTTTTTTTTTTTTATATATTTTTAACGTTTCACCTTTCATCTCGCAGCCCCGAGCGGGAGCTGGAGGAGGTGGAAAGGGGTGGGGGGGAGTAGGAAAGCGAAGCACCGTGTGTGCCGTGACCGTCATGTGGCTTCCAGATGGTGATGCTAGGTTGGAGCCAGCTCAGAGTCTCTCAAACCTGACGGGGTGGGGAGCGCAGGGTAGCTACCGACCCTGGAGTTTGGTAGCCAGGTCGGTGATGGGGAGGTGGGAGCATCATGCTTCAGCACAGTTTGGTGCTTTTTGGGGCATCGTCATGTGCTCCAGTGTGATGTGGTTCTTTTTTTTTGGGGCATCTGCAGCAAAGCGATGATGCATTTCGGGATTTTTTTCTTATCAGAGCTCTCTTTCACACAGAGGGTCATTGGGCATTGGAATAGGCTGCCCAGGGAGGTGGTTGATTCCCCTTCCCTGGAGGTGTTTAAGGGATGGGTGGATGAGGTCTTGAGAGACTTGGCTTAGTGTTTGATAGGAATGGTTGGACTAGAAGATCCGATGGGTTCCTTCCAACCTGGTTGTTCTAGGATTTTATGATCTGACCCCACTTTCCCTCCTCTGCAGCCTGTGGGGAGACGCTCCAGGACAGCCAAGGCAACTTCTCCTCCCCTGAGTTCCCCAACGGATACTCTGCCCACATGCACTGCGTCTGGAGGATCTCCGTCACCCCTGGAGAGAAGGTACTGGCCGCCGACATGGCCCTGAAAACCACCCCCCATCTCCTCCCAGCCTTCTTTCCCTTCTTTTCCCTCATCTACCTATTTTTCGTTGCGCCCTCAACCCCAGCATCCTCCCAGCTGGTGTGCGGCTGCGGTTGGGGATGCTCCTTAATGGGATGAGGTTTAACACGGCCAAATGCCGCGTCCTGCACTTGGGGCACAACAACCCTATGCAGAGCTACAGACTGGGAGAAGTCTGGCTGGAAAACTGCCAGGAGGAGAGGGACCTGGGGGTGTTGGTCAACAGCGACTGAGCATGAGCCAGCAGTGTGCCCAGGGGGCCAAGAAGGCCAATGGCATCCTGGCTTGGATCAGAAATGGTGTGACCAGCAGGGCCAGGGAGGTGATTCTCCCTCTGGACTCAGCACTGGTGAGACTGCTCCTTGAATCCTGTGTTCAGTTGTGGGCCCCTCAGCACAAGAAGGATGTTGAGGCTCTGGAGCGAGTCCAGAGAAGAGCAATGAAGCTGGTGAAGGGGCTGGAGAACAGGCCCTATGAGGAGCGTCTGAGAGAGCTGGGGGTGTTTATCCTGGAGAAGAGGAGGCTGAGAGGAGACCTCATTGCTCTCTCCAACTACCTGAAAGGAGGTTGTGGAGAGGAGGGAGCTGGGCTCTTCTCCCAAGGGACAGGGGACAGGATGAGAGGGAATGGCCTCAAGCTCCACCAGGGGAGATTTAGGCTAGAGATTAGGAGGAAGTTTTTCACGGAAAGGGTCATTGGGCATTGGAATAGGCTGCCCAGGGAGGTGGTTGATTCACCTTCCCTGGAGGTGTTTAAGACACAGGTAGATGAGGTCCTGAGGGACATGGGTTAGTGTTTGATGGGAATGGTTGGACTAGAAGATCCGATGAGTCCCTTCCAACCTGGTTGTTCTATGATTCTATGATTCTCCTGGGCAGGTCCAGGTGGACCCAGGTGGTTGAGCACCCATCCCACGGAGACCTCGCAGGAGCTCACCCTACACCATTTCCCCACCAATCCTTATTTCCCTCTGACCCTTAGATCATCCTGAATTTCACCACCCTGGACCTCTACCGAAGCCGACTGTGCTGGTACGACTACGTGGAGGTGAGAGACGGGTTCTGGAGAAAGGCCACGCTGCGAGGTAACCAACCGGGAGCTCCTAGCCTGGCCGGCACCGCCTGCCCTGCTGCCCTCTCCTCCTGCCCCAGTGCAGGGGACGGAGGCAGTGAGGGGCTCCCCCTCAACCTCCCCCATCTACCTGGCATGTTCGGAAGCCCTGGGAGGGGGGAGCCGGCCCTGGGGAGGGGTTCTTGGTGATGGGGCTCCCAGTGAAACCAGTGCAACTGGCCCAGCTGGTCAAGATGGCTCTGCTCAGGGTGGTGCTGGTGTCTCAGTCCCATCGGGGAGATGCTGGGATCTCAGTCCCATTGGGGAGATGCTGGGATCTCAGTCCCATTGGGGAGATGCTGGGATCTCAGTCCCATTGAGGAGGTGCTGGTCTCTCAGTCCCATTGGGGAGATGCTGGGATCTCAGTCCCATTGAGGAGGTGCTGGTGTCTCAGTTCCATTGAGGAGGTGCTGGTGTCTCAGTCCCATGGAGGAGATGCTGGGATCTCAGTCCCATTGGGGAGATGCTGGGATCTCAGTCCCATTGGGGAGATGCTGGGATCTCAGTCCCATCGAGGAGGTGCTGGGATCTCAGTCCCATCGTGGAGATGCTGGGATCTCAGTCCCATCGTGGAGATGCTGGGATCTCAGTCCCATCGTGGAGATGCTGGGATCTCAGTCCCATCGTGGAGGTGCTGGGATCTCAGTCCCATCATGGAGATGCTGGGATCTCAGCCCCATCGTGGAGATGCTGGGATCTCAGTCTCATAGGGGAGATGATGGTATCTCAGTCCCATTGAGGAGATGCTGGTATCTCAGTCCCATTGAGGAGGTGCTGGTATCTCAGTCCCATTGAGGAGGTGCTGGGATCTCAGTCCCATCATTAGGATGAAAGGAAACAGCCTCAAGTCACACCAGGGGTAGGTTTAGGTCGGATATTAGGGAGCGTTTCCTCCCTGAGAGAGTCGGAGCAGACGTCCCGGGGCGGTGGTGGAGCCTCCATCCCTGGAGGGGCTCAAAGAAGGTGCCGATGGGACTCTCAGGGATGTGGTTTAGCAGGCACCATGGGCTTGAGTTGATGGTTGGATGAGCTTAGAACTCTTTTCCAACCTGGATAATTATCTGATTTTTAAACCCAGTGAACTCGATGCTCCCAAACCCCAGTTGACCCTCACGCTCCGAAATAACCAGTTGGTGCGGAACAGCCCCAAAATCCAGAGGGAGAGAGAGGGGAGGAGCAATCCTTCCCCTTTAGGCTTCGGGGAGGGACGGGGACGTGGTGGTGACTACAAAGAGGAGGTGCCCAGCACACACCTTCCTCCCCAGGCAGGTTCTGCGGGAACAAGCTGCCCGAGCCCATCATCTCCACCGACAGCCGCCTCTGGGTTGAGTTCCGCAGCAGCAGCAACTGGGTGGGCAAAGGCTTCTTCGCCGTCTACGAAGGTAGCGAAGGGGCTGGGAGGGGGCGTGGGGCTGGCAGTGGGACCAGGGTGGGGGCTCAGACGGCCTCTCCTCCCTTCCAGCCATCTGCGGGGGGGACGTGAAGAAGGACAACGGCCACATCCAGTCGCCCAACTACCCCGACGACTACCGGCCCAGCAAGGTGTGCGTCTGGAAGATCACGGTCTCCGAAGGCTTCCACGTGGGCTTGACCTTCCAGTCCTTCGAGGTGGGTGAGCATCTCGCCAGCTTCCCTGGGATGGGGAGGGGGAAATAGAATCATAGAATCATAGAACAACCAGGTTGGAAGAGACCCGTCGGATTATCGAGTTCAACCATTCCTATCAAACACTAACCCATGTCCCTCAGGACCTCATCCACCTGTCCCTTAAACACCTCCAGGGAAGGTGACTCCCGGCGTGGAGTTGCTGCTGTTTTCTAGCACATCCCTCTGCGCCGCCTCCGTGCCTCAGTTTCCCCATGCAGCATTCTAACTCCCTTGCCTGATGGGTGTGTGGCTGGAAGGATAGGAGCAGGGAGGGTTTGGAGATGCTGAGGCTAAGATGATGTCATGGCATGAGGTTTAACACGGCCAAATGCCGGGTCCTGCACTTGGGGCACAACAACCCTCTGCAGAGCTACAGACTGGGAGAAGTCTGGCTGGAAAACTGCCAGGAGGAGAGGGACCTGGGGGTGTTGGTCTACAGCAACTGACCATGAGGCAGCAGTGTGCCCAGGTGGCCAACAAGGCCAAGGGCATCCTGGCTTGGATCAGAAACGGTGTGACCAGCAGGGCCAGGGAGGTGATTCTCCCTCTGGACTCAGCACTGGTGAGGCTGCTCCTTGAATACTGTGTTGAGTTCTGGGCCCCTCAGCACAAGAAGGATGTTGAGGCTCTGGAGCAAGTCCAGAGAAGAGCAACAAAGCTGGTGAAGGGGCTGGAGAACAGGCCCTATGAGGAGTGACTGAGAGAGCTGGGGGTGTTTATCCTGGAGAAGAGGAGGCTGAGAGGAGACCTCATTACTCTCTACAACTCCCTGAAAGGAGGTTGTAGAGAGGAGGGAGCTGGGCTCTTCTCCCAAGGGACAGGGGACAGGAGAAGAGGGAATGGCCTCAAGCTCCACCAGGGGAGATTTAGGCTAGAGATTAGGAGGAAGTTTTTCCCAGAAATGGTCATTGGGCATTGGAACAGGCTGCCCAGGGAGGTGGTTGATTCCCCTTCCCTGGAGGTGTTTAAGGCACAGGTGGATGAGGTTCTGAGGGACTTGGTTTAGTGTTTGATAGGAATGGTTGGACTTGATGATCCGATGGGTCTCTTCCAACCTGGTTGTTCTATGATTCTATGAATCTATGTCTTGTTACAACACCAACCCCTAGATCGAGCGACACGACAGCTGCGCCTACGACTACCTGGAGATCCGGGACGGCAGCAGCGAGTCGAGCAGCCTCATCGGGCGCTACTGTGGCTACGACAAACCGGACGACATCAAGAGCACCTCCAACAAGCTTTGGATGAAGTTCGTCTCCGACGGCTCCATCAACAAAGCCGGCTTCGCCGTCAACTTCTTCAAAGGTAGGAGAGGAGGGAGCCAGGGGGCACCCAGGAGCCTCACCTGCCTGCTCAGCCCCACGGCTCCTCCCCACAAGAAAGATGTTGAGGGTCTGGAGTGAGTCCAGAGAAGGGAATGAAGTAGGAGTGGGGCAAGGATTGGCCTCTACCCTGAGCCAGCAGTGGCCCAGGGCATCTTGGCTTGGATCAGACACGGTGTGACCAGCAGGGCCAGGGAGGAGATTCTCCCTCTGGACTCAGCACTGGTGAGGCCGCTCCTTGAATCCTGTGTTCAGTTCTGGGCCCCTCACCACAAGAAGGATGTTGAGGCTCTGGAGTGAGTCCAGAGAAGAGCAACGAGGCTGGTGAAGGGGCTGGAGAACAGGCCCTATGAGGAGTGTCTGAGAGAGCTGGGGGGGTTTATCCTGGAGAAGAGGAGGCTGAGAGGAGACCTCATTGCTCTCTACAAGTACCTGAAAGGAGGTTGTGGAGAGGAGGGAGCTGGGCTCTTCTCCCAAGGGACAGGGGACAGGACAAGAGGGAATGGCCTCAAGCTCCTCCAGGGGAGATTTAGGCTGGAGATTAGGAGGAAGTTTTTCACACAGAGGGTCATTTGGCTTTGGAACAGGCTGCCCAGAGAGGTGGTTGATTCCCCTTCCCTGGAGGTGTTTAAGGGACGGGTGGATGAGCTGCTGAGGGACATGGGTTAGTGATTGGTAGGAATGGTTGGACTTGATGATCCGGTGGGTTTCTTCCAACCTGATGATTCTGTGATTCCTGCGCAGAGGTGGACGAGTGCTCTCGTCCCAACAACGGTGGCTGTGAGCAGCGCTGCGTCAACACTCTGGGCAGCTACAAATGCGCCTGCGACCCTGGCTACGAGCTGGCGTCCGACAAGCGCCGCTGCGAGGGTGAGTGCCCCCTCCCCACCTCGATTCCACCTCGTCCTGTATCCCTCATCCCGGGAAGGCCAAGGATGTGACGGGGACTGGATGCTTCCCATCCTGCAGCCGCCTGCGGAGGGTTCCTCACCAAGCTCAACGGCTCCATCACCAGCCCCGGGTGGCCCAAGGAGTACCCCCCGAACAAGAACTGCATCTGGCAGCTGGTGGCCCCCACCCAGTACCGCATCTCGCTGCAGTTCGACTTCTTCGAGACCGAGGGCAATGACGTGAGTCGGCCGAGGAGCGACCCCTCTCCACCTCCCGCCGCCCCCGCCGCCCGGGGATGCTGGTGGGGTGGCACAGCCGTGCCCCCAGCCCCGTGTCCCCCGCCCCTTGCGCCCCGCAGGTCTGCAAGTACGACTTTGTGGAGGTGCGCAGCGGGCTGACCGCCGACTCCAAGCTGCACGGCAAGTTCTGCGGCGCCGAGAAACCCGACGTCATCACCTCCCAGTACAACAACATGAGGATCGAGTTCAAGTCGGACAACACCGTCTCCAAAAAGGGCTTCAAAGCCCATTTCTTCTCAGGTAGAGCTGCCCCCTGTCCCAGCACGGGCATCCCCTACCTTCCCCTTGCCAAGCCGACCCTCCCTACACCCCAAAACCGTCGCTACCGCTCGCCCAGGGGTGCAGCCCCCACTCCCAACCTGGCACCAAGTGTCTCTACCCAACGAGATCTCAACCTCTCAGCCTCCACCAGCCCAGCTGGCAGCGCATTTTGCTGCCTTGTGAGGCTTTCTTCCTGTTTTGAGGGGCAGTTGGGTCCTACCCATGATTCTGGGGTGAGGTCCCCATGTGGCCAGCTGGTACTGCTCCAGCTCCATCCCTAAAGTCAGGGTTGAAAAACATTCTGGGAATGGGGATGTGCTCAGCCTAGAGGGCTCTGCGCTGGTCAGGGTGGAGAAGGTCCAGGGAGGTGATTCTCCCTCTGGACTCAGCACTGGTGAGGCTGCTCCTTGAATCCTGTGTTCGGCTCTGGGCCCCTCAGCACAAGAAGGATGTTGAGGCTCTGGAGAGAGTCCAGAGAAGAGCAACGAGGCTGGTGAAGGGGCTGGAGAACAGGCCTTATGAGGAGTGGCTGAGAGAGCTGGGGGGGTTTATCCTGGAGAAGAGGAGGCTGAGAGGAGACCTCATTACTCTCTACAACTACCTGAAAGGAGGTTGTGGAGAGGAGGGAGCTGGGCTCTTCTCCCAAGGGACAGGGGACAGGACAAGAGGGAATGGCCTCAAGCTCCACCAGGGAAGATTTAGGCTGGAGATTAGGAGGAAGTTTTTCACAGAAAGGGTCATTGGGCATTGGAACAGGCTGCCCAGGGAGGTGGTTGATTCCCCTTCCCTGGAGGTGTTTAAGGCACAGGTAGATGAGGTCTTGAGGGACTTGGTTTAGTGTTTGATAGGAATGGTTGGACTGGAAGATCCGATGGGTCTCTTCCAACCTGGTTGTTCTATGATTCTATGATTGATTCTACCCCATGATGGACTGGGTGCTGCGCCCCTGGGGAGACAGGGAGGGTGGTGACATCCCCTCTGCTGCCCTTCTCCATCCCGCTATGCTGCACGGCCACAGGCTTCTCCGCTTCCCGGGAAGGGCTTTCCGCATCTCAGGTCCCTGTGGTGCTCCCTCCTCCCCAAAAACCATTACCTGCTGGTTATGGTTGGTTATGGTTGGACTCGATGATCCGATGTGTCTCTTCCAACCTGGTTGTTCTATGAGTCTATGATTCTTCTTATCCCCGTGGTCCCCTCTCCTCTCCTGCTTAGGTGCAGGTCTGGTTGGACTTGATCTCTTTTTCCCAACCAAACGATTCTCTGCTTCTTCTGGGCTGCTCCGGTTGGGTTTCACCTGCAGTTGGGTCTAGGGATGGGGGATACGGAGCAAAAGGCACCACCGGCTGCAGCCGAGCATCGCCCAGGGCTGCTCCCTGGGCTGGAGATGCTGCAGGACCCTCATAGAAGAGAGGATGCTCCTCAGCCCTGGACATCGGAGACCAACGGTGCCCCCAGGACAGGCTGGGCTGGACTTGACCAACTTGGCCTTGCTTGACCACCTCGGCCTTGCTCTTCCCCTGCTTTTTGGCCCCATTGAGGGTGTTTTTGAGGGGTAGCAGAGAGCAGCCGGCATCCCGACGAGCTCTTGAGGCTCCCCGTGGCAGCCCAGGGACCCACCGGCCGGGGCTGGAGGAGCTTTGCTTTATGTTTTTAATCAAAACCAAGGCGAGTCAGGTGGCCCAGACAAGCAGGAGCAAAGCGAGACCTCGGGAAAGCCCAGCGGCCGAGCAGGGACCGTGGGGCAGCCGGGTGAGTCTCCCTGCCCAATCCCCCTAACCCTTCTCATCCTCCTGCTGGGAGGCAGAGCAGCTCCCAAGGAGGCTGCCCCTCTCCCACACCCCATAACCCCCTCCCAGACCCTCTCCTACACCCCCCAACCTTCTCCTACACCCCCCAACCTTCTCCTACACCCCCCAACCTTCTCCCACACCCCCTAACCCTCTCCTAGACTGCCCAACCCTCTCCCAGACCCCCTAACCCTCTCCCAAACCCTCTCCCACACCCCCTAACCCTCTCCCACACCCCCTAACCCTCTCCCACACCCCCTAACCCTCTCCCACCCCCCTAACCCTCTCCCACCCCCCTAACCCTCTCCCACCCCCCCAACCCTCTCCCACCCCCCCAACCCTCTCCCAGACCCCCTAACCCTCTCCCAGACCCCCTAACCCTCTCCCGCACCCCCTAACCCTCTCCCGCACCCCCTAACCCTCTCCCACACCCCCTAACCCTCTCCCACACCCCCTAACCCTCTCCCCAACCCTCTCCCACACCCCCTAAAACTCTTCCAGACCTCCTAACCCTCTTCCAGACCCTCTAACCCTCTCCCAGACCCACTAACCCACTCCCAGACCCTCTCCCACACCCCCTAACCCTCTCCCACACCCTCTCCCACATCCCCCAACCCTCTCCCACAACCCCCAACCCTCTCCCACACCCTCTCCCACACCCCCTAACGCTCTCCCAGACCACCTAGCCCTCTCCCAGACCCTCTCCCAGACCCCCTAACCCTCTCCCAGACCCCCTAACCCTCTCCCAGACCCCCTAACCCTCTCCTCTGCCTCTCCCTGCACAGGTCTTGGGCCCCTCTGGAGGACTGGGCCACACTGGGTCCCTCCTCCTCTCCCCTCACTGGGGTCGCTGCTGGTCTCTGGGCGAAGCATCCCCCACGAGCAGCTCCTTTTTAGCTGCTGAGGGTCTCTGCGCTCCTTCCCGGCTGCTCTGGACACACAGCCAGATGCCACCTCTCATCCCTCGGTGCCACCAATGGGCACCCAGTGTCCCTCTGGTGAAGACGTGACCCCTTCCTCCTCCTCCTCAACCTCCTTCTCAACCTCCTCCTCATGGGTTGGGGCGATGGAAGCGCCAATTGGCTGCGTTGGCTCCCGCAGAGGGACGTGCTCGCTCAGGGATGCTCCGTGGTGTCGGTGCCCAGGTAGGTGCCCTCGGCTCTCGGCCGAGTCCCCGTCGCAGGGTGCTGGGCGCAGGCAAGGGGCTTGCGGGGGGGCGGTGAGCGTCCTCCCCGAGGTGTTGGGGCGCAGGCTGGGGCGAGCGCAAAGCTGGTTTGGAGACTCCAGGATGGCTAAAGCCCCCGGGGCGGGGGCTCCTTGGCCAACTCTCTCCGCTCTTGTCTCGCCCGCCCAGGCTCCCTCCGTCCCCCGGTGCTGGAGCTGCTCTGAGCCCGCCCGGCCCATCCGAAGCCCCTTCCCATCCCCAAACCAGCCTTTCCGCCTCGCTTCCTCTCCCAGACCTAGGAGATGTCAGGTTACAGCCTCCAGGGGTGGCCCCGAGGGGCTCTTTTGGGGGCGGTTGGGGGGTTGGGTTGGGGCAGGACCCCCCTGGCTGCTGCTGGTGGCTCCAGAGGAGGAGGAGGAGGGATGCTCTTCTCCAGCATCGCTCCCAGAGGGAGGCTTGGGATGCTGGTGCCTGCTTGCTGTTGGCTTCCCCCACTCCCCAAACCCTCCCCACGGAGAAGGGGAGCAAGGAGAGGGCGCTGGGCATGGACCCTCAACCCCAGAGCAGGGCTTCGTTGGGGCTGACAAGGTGGGAGACGCCAGTGATAGTGTTTGATAGGAATGGTCGGACTCGATGAGCCGATGGGTCTCTTCCAACCTGGTCCTTCTATGATTCTATGATTCTATAATAGGGGCAGGTGGGGGGCACGGGGAGGTAAGTATGGCCAACCTCAGAGGGGAAAACCTTGCTCTGGGCGAACCCAAACCCCTCCATCACCGTTCCCCGTGCCCAGGATCCCCCCCAAAGCCCATCTCGGAGCCAAAGCCCATCTTTATCTTCTCAGAACCAGCCCACGCCGTCTCCTTCTCCTCCTCTTCCTCCTCCTCCTCCCAGCAGAACCTGTACGCCCTGGCTGCACGAGGGGCTCGCGGGGGGGTCCCCTCCGCTACCTGCTTCTCCGGCTGCCGCTCTGCATGCCCCGGACCCCAATCGCTTTTTCCCCCTCCCAGCGCTTCCCCTCCTTTCCTTTTCTTTTTTTTTTTTTTTTTTGTTTTTGTTTTTGGGGTTTTGTTCTCTTCTCCCTCCTCTCTTTGCAGAGAAGAAGCAGCAGCTGCAACCCCCCAAGTCTCGCCCGCCCGGCCTGAAGTTTCGCCTGCAGAAGCGGCCGCGGGTCCCATCCTGAGCGTCGCCGTCCTCTCCATCTCTCTCAGGAACAGCCGCGGCCAGAGTGCCGCACGGAGCAGGCCAGGCCGAGCCGAGCCGTGCCACCGGCCCTGGCAGCTCCTTGCTTGACAGAACTGGTTTTTGGCCTTATTTTTAATATTTTTTTTTTTTTTTGGTTTTAAGCCCCATCCCGGTTGGTTTTTCTCATGGACCATCCGACCTTGGTATATTTTTTCCGCCCCCCACCCCCTCGTCCCGATTTTTACTGTGTCTGTGACATTTCCCCCTATCGATGAGTAAAGAGGGACTCCCGGGTCCTGGTCTTTCTTGTGCATCTTTCGGTTGTCACTGTGTGTGTTTTTCTGCCTTCCCCGTCCGGGCCCGATGCAGGTAATGGCTCTTGTACCCATGGGGGAGGCCAGGGAGAGGAGGACCCAGCCCAGCCCCTGGCTCAGGGAAGGGAGAGGAGGATCCATCCCTTCTCTGGGCTTGGGGAAGGGAGAAGAGGACCCATCCCATCCCCTGGCTCAGGGGAAGGGAAAGGAGAATCCATTGCATCCCATCCCCTTTCTAGGGGAAGGGAGAGGAGAATCCATCCCATCTCTTGGCTTGGGGAAGGGAGGGGAGAATCCATCCCCTTCCCTGACTCAGAGACGGGAGAGGAGGATCCATCCCATCTTCTCGCTTGGAGAAAGGAGAGGAGAATCCATCCCATCTCTTGGCACAGGAAAGGGAGAGGAGGATCCATCCTATCGCCTCGCTTGGGGAAGGGAGAGGACAATCCATCCCTTCTCCTGGCTTGAGGAAGGGAGAGGAGAATCCATCCCCTTCCCTGACGCGGAGAAGGGAGAGGAGGACCCATCTCATCTCCTGGCTCAGGAAAGGGAGAGGAGGACCCATCCCATCCCTTGGCTTGGGGAAGGGAGAGGAGAACCCATCCCATCCCCTGGCACAGGAAAGGGAGAGGAGGATCCATCCCATCCCCTTTCTTAGGGAAGGGAGAGGACAATACATCCCATCCCCTTTCTTGGGCAAAGGAGAGGACAATCCATCCCATCCCCTTTCTTGGGCAAAGGAGAGGACAATCCATCCCATCCCCTTTCTTGGGGAAGGGAGAGGACAATCCAACCCATCCCTTGACTCGGAGAAGGGAGAGGAGGACCCATCCCATCCCCCTTTCTTGGGGAAGGGAGAGGAGAATCCATCCCCTTCCCTGGCTCGGGGAAGGGCTGGGGATGATGATCCGATGGGTCTCTTCCAACCTGGTTGTTCTATGATTCTATGATTCTCTGTGCTTGCTGCTGGTGTTAGGCGCTTGCTTGGCTCCCAGCGGCGCGGGGCTGGTGACGGGCACGGGCCAAGCGATGCTGTTTCATGCTGGGCTCCCCGCGCTGCGCTGCCGGCTGCCGGGTTTCCCCACTCCGCTCAACCCCAACCCCTCTGCTCTCTCTCTCTCTCGGCAGACAAGGACGAGTGCTCCAAGAACAATGGGGGCTGCCAGCACGAGTGCCTCAACTCCTTCGGCAGCTACGAGTGCCAGTGCCGCAGCGGCTTCGTGCTGCACGACAACAAGCACGACTGCAAGGAAGGTGAGGCCTGACCCCCCCCCCATGCCCAGCAGGACCCTCCCCGGAGAATCATTGAGGTCGAGCTCTAAGCTCATCCAGAGAATCATAGAATTATAGAACAACCAGGTTGGAAGAGACCCATCGGATCATTGAGTCCAACCACTCCTATCAAACACTAACCCATGTCCCTCAGGACCTCATCCACCCGTCCCTTAAACACCTCCTGGGGAAGGTGAATCAACCACCTCCCTGGGCAGCCTATTCCAATGCCCAATGACCCTCTTTGCAAAAAACTTCCTCCTAATCTCCAGCCTAAATGTCCCCTGGTGGAGCTTGAGGCCATTCCCTCTTGTCCTGTCCCCTGTCTCTTGGGAGAAGAGACCAGCTCCCTCCTCTCCACAACCTCCTTTCAGGTAGTTGGAGAGAGCAATGAGGTCTCCTCTCAGCCTCCTCTTCTCCAGGATAAACACCCCCAGCTCTCTCAGCCACTCCTCATAAGGCCTGTTCTCCAGCCCTTTCACCAGCTTCATTGCTCTTCTCTGGACTCGCTCCAGAGCCTCAACATCCTTCTTGTGCTGAGGGGCCCAGAACTGAACACAGGATTCGAGGCACGGTCTCCCCAGTGCCGAGTCCAGAGGGAGAAGAACCTCTCTGGTCCTGCTGGCCACAATGTGTCTGCTCCAAGCCAAGCTTCCCTAGGCCTTCTTGGCCATTTGGGCCCCTGCTGGATCCTGTTCAACCAACCCGCCCAGGTCCTTGTCCTCCAGGCACTTTCCAGCCAGACTTCTCCTAGTCTAGAGCTGCTCAGGGTTGTCGTGCCCTCATCCCGTTGGTCTCAGCCCATGGATCCAGCCTGTCCAGATCTCTTTGGAGCCTCCCGACCCTCCAGCAGATCCATACTTCCCCCCAGCTTAGCATCATCCCCGTTCAGTGGAGAAATCTTTCTTAATATCCAATTTAACCCTCCTCTGGTGCAACCCGAGGTCCATATCCATGACCCATGGGACGGGTAGATGAGGTCCTGAGGGACATGGTTTAGTGTTTGATAGGAATGGTTGGACTCGATGATCCGATGGGTCCCTTCCAACCTGGTTGTTCTATGATTCTATGATTCTATGACCTCCCCATTGTCCCTGCAGCCGGCTGTGACCACAAGGTGACGTCCACCTCGGGGACCATCACCAGCCCCAACTGGCCCGATAAATACCCCAGCAAGAAGGAGTGCACCTGGGCCATCAGCACCACCCCGGGACACCGCGTCAAGCTGGTAGGGACGGGGAGGGGACCATGGGGTGGGCAGCACGGAGGGTCCCCTCCACCCGGCCTCACCGAGCGCCGGCGGCTCGGCCGTCCCTCCCCTAGACGTTCTCGGAGCTGGATGTGGAGGCGCAGCAGGAATGTGCCTACGACCACCTGGAGATCTACGACGGCAAAGATGCCAAAGCCCCCGTGCTCGGCCGCTTCTGCGGAGCCAAAGAACCCGAGCCCGTCATCTCCTCCGCCAACAAGATGTTCCTCAAGTTCGTCTCTGATAACTCCGTCCAAAAGAAGGGCTTCGAGGCCACCCACACCACAGGTACCGGGGTGGGGTGGGGAGACCTGGTTATGGGGCAGAGGGGAGACCATAGACCATCCTCAACCATCCTTCACCAGCTTCGTGGCTCTTCTCTGGACTCGCTCCAGGATGTTGAGGCTCTGGAGAGAGTCCAGAGAAGAGCAACGAGGCTGGGGAAGGGGCTGGAGAATGGAACCTATGAGGAGCGTCTGAGAGAGCTGGGGGTGTTTATCCTGGAGAAGAGGAGGCTGAGAGGAGACCTCATTGCTCTCTCCAACTCCCTGAAAGGAGGTTGTGGAGAAGAGGGAGCTGGGCTCTTCTCCCAAGGGACAGGACGAGAGGGAATGGCCTCAAGCTCCACCAGGGGAGGGTCAGGCTGGAGATTAGGAGGAAGTTTTTCACGGAAAGGGTCATTGGGCATTGGAATAGGCTGCCCAGGGAGGTGGTTGATTCCCCTTCCCTGGAGGTGTTTAAGGGATGGGTAGATGAGATCCTGAGGGACATGGTTTAGTGTTTGATAGGAATGGTTGGACTCGATGATCCGATGGGTCTCTTCCAACCTGGTTGTTCTATGATTCTATGATTAGGAAAAAAAATTTCACAGAAAGGGTTGAGTCACCTCCCCTGGACGTGTTTAAGGTGCAGGTGGATGAGGTGCTGAGGGACATGGTTTAGTGTTTGATAGGAATGGTTGGACTAGATGATCCGATGGGTCTCTTACAACCTGGTCGTTCTATGATTCTATGATTCAACCCCCTTCTCACTTTCGGCTTCTCTCCTAGTGTGTGGGGGCCAGGTCCGTGCCGAGGTGAAGACCAAGGACTTGTATTCCCACGCACAGTTCGGGGATAACAACTACCCGGGGGGCTCGGACTGCGAGTGGGTGATCATGGCCGAGGAGGGCTACGGCGTGGAGCTCATCTTCCAGACCTTCGAGATCGAGGAGGAGGCCGACTGTGGCTACGACTACATGGAGCTCTTCGACGGCTACGACGGGACGGCCCCGCGCCTTGGCCGCTTCTGTGGGTCCGGGGTGAGCTGGGGCTGCGGGGAGCGAGGGGGGGTGGAAAGGGCTGTGTGGGTGAATCCTACTTTGGGTTCATAGAATCATAGGACAACCAGGTTGGAAGGGACCCATCGGATCTTCTAGTCCAACCATTCCCATCAAACACTAAACCAAGTCCCTCAAGACCTCATCCACCTGTGGGTTGGAAGGGACCTTAAAAGATCATCCAGTTCCACCCATTGCCATGGGTAGGGACACCTCCAGCTTAGATTTGGGTTCCAAACCCCGTCCAAGGTGGCCTTGAAATCATTGCAGAGTGGGATGCGAAGCATCCCTGTGCCAATGACAGTTGACCTGCAGGTCCAGGAAGGTTCTTCTCCCTCTGGACTCAGCACTGGTGAGGCCGCTCCTTGAATCCTGGGGTCAGTTCTGGGCCCCTCAGCACAAGAAGGATGTTGAGGCTCTGGAGAGAGTCCAGAGAAGAGCAACAAAGCTGGTGAAGGGGCTGGAGAACAGAACCTATGAGGAGTGTCTGAGAGAGCTGGGGGTGTTTATCCTGGAGAAGAGGAGGCTGAGAGGAGACCTCATTACTCTCTACAACTCCCTGAAAGGAGGTTGTAGAGAGGAGGGAGCTGGGCTCTTCTCCCAAGGGACAGAGGACAGGACAAGAGGGAATGGCCTCAAGCTCTACCAGGGGAGATTTAGGCTAGAGATTAGGAGGAAGTTTTTCACTTAGAGGGTCATTGGAATAGGCTGCCCAGGGAGGGAGTTGATTCCCCTTCCCTGGAGGTGTTTAAGGGACGGGTGGATGAGGTGCTGAGGGACATGGTTTAGTGTTTGATAGGAATGGTTGGACTCGATGATCTGATGGGTCTCTTCCAACCTGGTTGTTCTATGATTCTATGAACTGGTGGTCCTGAGCAACCCCCCCTCCTCTCCCTCCTCCCGGCAGCCCCCGGAGGAGATCTACTCAGCCGGAGATTCCGTCATGCTCCACTTCCACTCGGATGACACCATCAACAAGAAGGGTTTCCACCTTCGCTACACCAGCACCAAGTTCCAGGACACGCTGCACACGAGGAAATGAGGGGCAGGGGGCCCGGCCCCCACCACCAGCAGAGGAGGAGGAGGGCAGGGAGAAAGGTGAAAGGGGGAGCCTTGCCCCCCCCACCCTGGCACAGACTGCACGGAGGAGCACACAGCCAACCTCAGCACTCAGACACGCTCACACGGGGCTTGGGCGCCACCGGCCACAAGGGCAGAAGTTGGGGGGTAGAGGGGGTGTGGGGGGTCCCCTCTGCCAGCAGCTGCTCCCCACTAGGTGCTTGGGGGGCTGAGCGGGAGCTGCTCCCCTCCTCGCCCCGGCCCGGCCGGTCGCACCTCTGA
Source organism: Coccyzus lansbergi (assembly GCA_033558105.1). NCBI lineage: Eukaryota > Metazoa > Chordata > Aves > Cuculiformes > Coccyzidae > Coccyzus > Coccyzus lansbergi. The sequence continues at coordinate 146,413 of JAUMJK010001369.1, forward strand.
ATGTACAAACCAGTAACCGGGAAGAGCCCAACACACACACAAGGTGCTGTCTCCCTCTTGTACCCAAAAAAATAAATACCCTTGTACTTGGAGGGGGGGACCTCTTTGCTCACCCTGCAGGTAGGACCAGGACATCTGGGTGCGGGGCAGGTGTGTCACCTGGGCTTAGCCTCTAGAAGGGTTTGTAGCCTTGGTGATGGTCACCAGGGCTTATCCTCTAGAAGGGTTTGTGGCCTTGGTGATGGTCACCAGGGCTTATCCTCTAGAAGGGTTTATAGCCTTGGTGATGGTCACCAGGGCTTGTCCTCTAGAAGGGTTTATAGCCTTGATGATGGTCACCAGGGCTTGTCCTCTAGAAGGGTTTGTACCCTCGGTGATGGTCACCAGGGCTTATCCTCTAGAAGGGTTTATAGCCTTGGTGATGGTCACCAGGGCTTGTCCTCTAGAAGGGTTTATAGCCTTGGTGATGGTCACCAGGGCTTGTCCTCTAGAAGGGTTTATAGCCTTGATGATGGTCACCAGGGCTTGTCCTCTAGAAGGGTTTGTACCCTCGGTGATGGTCACCAGGGCTTATCCTCTAGAAGGGTTTATAGCCTTGGTGATGGTCACCAGGGCTTGTCCTCTAGAAGGGTTTATAGCCTTGGTGATGGTCACCAGGGCTTATCCTCTAGAAGGGTCTGTAGCCTTGGTGATGGTCACCAGGGCTTATCCTCTAGAAGGGTTTGTGGCCTTGGTGATGGTCACCAGGGCTTGTCCTCTAGAAGGGTTTGTAGCCTTGGTGATGGTCATCAGGGCTAATCCTCTAGAAGGGTTTGTAGCTTCATTGCTGGGCACTAGGGCTTCTCATCCAGCCTTGGCGATGCACACCAGAACTTTTCATCTAGAAGGATTTGCAGCCTCATCGATGGGCACCGGGAACTTCCATCCAGCCTCGGCGATGGGTGAGGAGATGCCAAACGCGGGCTCTGAGGCTGGGGAGAGCAGCAGGGTGCGGGTGGCTCCCTCCCAGCCTGGTTCCCCAAACCCAAACGTGTCACAGCCAAATGCCGCATCCTGCACTTGGGGCACAACAACCCTGTGCAGAGCTACAGACTGGGAGAAGTCTGGCTGGAAAACTGCCAGGAGGAGAGGGACTTGGGGGGGTTGGTCGACAGCAACTGACCATGAGCCAGCAGTGTGCCCAAGTGGCCAAGAAAGCCAAGGGCATCCTGGCTTGGATCAGAAATGGTGTGACCAGCAGGGCCAGGGAGGTGATTCTCCCTCTGTATTCAGCACTGGTGAGGCCACTCCTTGAATCCTGTGTCCAGTTCTGGGCCCCTCAGCACAAGAAGGATGTTGAGGCTCTGGAGCAAGTCCAGAGAAGAGCCATGAAGCTGGTGACGGGGCTGGAGAACAGGCCTTATGAGGAGCGGCTGAGAGAGCTGGGGGTGTTTATCCTGGAGAAGAGGAGGCTGAGAGGAGACCTCATTACTCTCTCCAACTCCCTGAAAGGAGGTTGTGGAGAGGAGGGAGCTGGGCTCTTCTCCCAAGGGACAGGGGACAGGACAAGAGGGAATGACCTCAAGCTCCACCAGGGGAGATTTAGGCTGGAGATTAGGAGGAAGTTTTTCCCAGAAAGGGTCATTGGGCATTGGAATAGGCTGCCCAGGGAAGTGGTTGATTCCCCTTCCCTGGAGGTGTTTAAGGCACAGGTGGATGAGGTCTTGAGGGACTTGGTTTAGTGTTTGATAGGAATGGTTGGACTAGAAGATCCGATGGGTCCCTTCCAACCTGGTTGTTCTATGATTCTATGATTCCTGAGCCCACACAGAGCACGTAGAGCTCCTTCCCTGGGGTGGGACAGAGGCGCAGGGACACGGGCGGAGAGAGTTTATTGATAACAGCGCCAGCACAGCACAGGGATGCTCGGGGACGGGAAGCTGGATCTCTCGGAGCGTTACAGCGTGCATCGGGTACACAGAGACGGGGGCCGCACGCAAGTGCCATGCTGCCAGCGGCTCATGCTGGGGGCGGCCGAGGGGAGGGGGGGGGGGGGGGGGGGGCACAAAAAAGGTTTCGAGTCTGTTGTTTTCCTCCCGACCCCAGCTCCTCCGGCTGCCTCCTCGGGCCACAAGGCCAGGGGTCGGGGTGGCAGAGCGACGGTGAGAGCAGAGAGCGAACACGGCACAGCGCGGCACGACACGGGCACTGCGGGCACCACCGCTCCCGGTGGGAGTCTTGGGGGGGTTCCCTGCCTCAGCATCCCTCCCCTCCCCAGCAGCAGTTCCGAACCACGGATGCTTCCAGCCTCTCCGGTAGAGCTGGGGGACCCTAGGAGTTGAGATGCCAGCGGGAGGAACCGGAGGGGGATGGAGTAGGGCAGGGGGCAGAGCGTGGGGCTCATGCCAGCGAGGACGACGCTGGTCGGCCAGTCCAAGAAACGAAGGCTTTGCCCTTCGGGGCACAGGGCAGGCCGGGCTCGGCCTCCATGCAGGGCGAGCGTGGCGCCCGCTCCTTCCCCGAGCAGGCAGGGGCACAGGCAACGCCACTATTTACACCGGCCGGGTCGCCCGCACCCATCCCGGCAGCGTCCGTGGGTGAAGCCCCCCTGGCAGGCGCCCGTCGCCCCGGCCGGCCCCGCCTTAGCGCCCGACGCTGATGTTGCACGTCTTGCAGCTGGGGTCCTTTTTGGCGTTGGCGGTGGAGAGGCTCATCAGCTGGTGGCCGCTGATCTCCCCCAGCACGCCCAGGCTCAGGTCCACCGGCTCGGTGTATATGACCTCCAGGATGCTGTCCTGGGCGTGGCGGTACACCAGCTCCCCGTCCTCCACGCAGCACGTCAGGAACTTGTTGGAGGAAATGTCCAGCTGGGGAAGACGCTCCCGGCAGAAGAGATCCCCCGAGGAGCCCTTGGGGGCCAGGACCAGGACCACGTAGTGGTAGGCGGTGTACATGCAGTAGAAGTCCGCGAAGTAGAGGTTGGTGTTGGGGTTGAAGAGCCGCTGGGCCGGGATCTGGAAGCGGTAGCGGCCGTAGGGCGAGTCCTGAGGGGGTTGCCCGGTGTTGAACTCGGTGTTGCAGCTGAAGAAGATGCCGTGGAGCATCCCGCTGGTGGGAGAGCCGTGGCTGCCGCTGTTGTCCTTCAGCGACGGCTTCATCACGTTCCCGCAGTGCATCCTGCGCACGGGGAGGAGGAGGAGGAAGGATACACACACAGAGACAGGGTTAGGGGATGCAACCCCAGTGAGGAGTCACCAGGAGGGAGTGGGGATTGGGGTCTGCTGCTGTTGGCCTTCAGCGATGGCTTCATCACATTCGCACAGTGCATCCTGCACGAGGGGAGGAGGAGGAGGAGGAGGAGGAAGGACACACTTACACACTCATAGAGACACAGAGAGAGGGTTAGGGGATGCAACCCCAGTGAGGAGACCCCAGGAGGGAGCAGGGACTGGGGTCTGCCACTGTTGTCCTTCAACGATGGCTTCGTGTTCCCACAGTGCATCCTGCACACGAGGAGGAGGAGGAGGAAGGACACACTTACACACTCATAGAGACACAAAGAGAGGGTTAGGGGATGCAACCCTAGTGAGGAGACCCTGGGAGGGAGTGGGGATTGGGGTCTGCTGCTGTTATCCTTCAGCGACGGCTTCATCACGTTCCCACAGTGCATCCTGTGCATGGGGAGTGAGGAGGAGGAAGGAGACACACACACACATAGGGACACAGAGATAGGGTTAGGGGATGCAACCCCAGTGAGGAACCCCTGGAAGGGAGTGGGGACTGGGTTCTGCCACTGTTGTCCTTCAGCGACGGCTTCATCACATTCCCGCAGTGCATCCTGCACTGTGAGGAGGAGGACGAAGGACACACACACACGCACACACATATATAGAGACACAGAGATAGGGTTAGGGGATGCAACCCCAGTGAGAAGCCCCCGGGAGGGAGCAGGGATTGGGGTCTGCTGCTGTTGTCCTTCAGCGACAGCTTCATCATGTTCCCACAGTGCATCCTGTGCATGAGGAGGAGGAGGAGGAAGGACACACTTACACACTCATAGAGACACAGAGAGAGGGTTAGGGGATGCAACCCCAGTGAGGAGACCCTGGGAGGGAGTGGGGATTGGGGTCTGCTGCTGTTATCCTTCAGCGACGGCTTCATCACGTTCCCACAGTGCATCCTGTGCATGGGGAGTGAGGAGGAGGAAGGAGACACACACACACATAGGGACACAGAGATAGGGTTAGGGGATGCAACCCCAGTGAGGAACCCCTGGAAGGGAGTGGGGACTGGGTTCTGCCACTGTTGTCCTTCAGCGACGGCTTCATCACATTCCCGCAGTGCATCCTGCACTGTGAGGAGGAGGACGAAGGACACACACACACACACACACACACACACACACATAGAGACACAGAGACAGGGTTAGGGGATGCAACCCCAGTGAGGAGCCACCAGGAGGGAGTGGGGATTGGGGTCTGCTGCTGTTGGCCTTCAGCGATGGCTTCATCACATTCGCACAGTGCATCCTGCACGAGGGGAGGAGGAGGAGGAGGAGGAGGAGGAAGGACACACTTACACACTCATAGAGACACAGAGAGAGGGTTAGGGGATGCAACCCCAGTGAGGAGACCCCAGGAGGGAGCAGGGACTGGGGTCTGCCACTGTTGTCCTTCAATGATGGCTTCGTGTTCCCACAGTGCATCCTGCACACGAGGAGGAGGAGGAGGAGGAGGAAGGACACACTTACACACTCATAGAGACACAGAGACAGGGTTAGGGGATGCAACCCCAGTGAGGAGATCCTGGGAGGGAGTGGGGATTGGGGTCTGCTGCTGTTGTCCTTCAGCGACAGCTTCATCACGTTCCCACAGTGCATCCTGTGCATGAGGAGGAGGAGGAGGAAGGACACACACACACAGTCATAGAGACACAGAGATAGGGTTAGGGGATGCAACCCTAGTGAGGAACCCCTGGGAGGGAGTGGGGATTGGGGTCTCCTGCTGTTGTCCTTCAGCGACGGCTTCATCATGTTCCCACAGTGCATCCTGCACATGGGGAGTGAGGAGGAGGAAGGAGACACACACACACACACACACACACACATAGGGACACAGAGACAGGGTTAGGAGATGCAACCCCAGTGAGGAGACCCCAGGAGGGAGCAGGGACTGGGGTCTGCCACTGTTGTCCTTCAATGATGGCTTCGTGTTCCCACAGTGCATCCTGCACACGAGGAGGAGGAGGAGAAGGAGAAGGAGGAGGAGGAGGAGGAGGAGGAGGAGGAGGAGGAGGTGGAGGAAGGACACACTTACACACTCATAGAGACACAGAGATAGGGTTAGGGGATGCAACCCCAGCAAGCAGACCCTGGGAGGGAGTGGGGATTGGGTTCTGCCACTGTTGTCCTTCAGCGACAGCTTCATCACATTCCCCGAGTGCATCCTGCACACGGGGGAGTGAGGAAGAGGAGGAGGAGGACGAAGGACACACACACACATAGAGACACAGAGATAGGGTTAGGGGATGCAACCCCAGCAAGCAGACCCTGGGAGGGAGTGGGGATTGGGTTCTGTCACTGTTGTCCTTCAGCGACAGCTTCATCACATTCCCACAGTGCATCCTGCACACAGGGAAGAGGAGGAGGAGGAAGGACACACACACACATAGAGACACAGAGATAGGGTTAGGGGATGCAACCCCAGCAAGCAGACCCTGGGAGGGAGTGGGGATTGGGTTCTGTCACTGTTGTCCTTCAGCGACGGCTTCATCACATTCCCACAGTGCATCCTGCGCACAGGGAAGAGGAGGAGGAGGAAGGACACACACATACATAGAGACACAGAGATAGGATTAGGAGATGCAACCCCAGTGAGGAACCCCCGGGAGGGAGCAGGGACTGGAGTCTGCCGCTGTTGTCCCTCAACGACGGCTTCATCACGTCCCCACAGTGCATCCTGTGCACAGGGAGTAGGAGGAAGGACACACACACACACATACACACACAGACAGGGTTAGGGGATGCAACCCCAGCAAGGAGCTCCCAGGGGAAAGCGGGGATTGGGGTACCTGACGTGCTGGAAATACTCCTTGTGCTGGTTGCGGTAGAAGACGGAGAAGCGGAGCATGCGGCCGGCGATCAGCTCGGCTTTCTCCTGCAGCTGGGCCAGGTGCTCCTTGGCGTAGTCTGGAGGGGATGGGGACGAGGCCGTCAGGGTGTCTCCGTCATCCCCAAGGCCTCAGCAGCCCATCCCTGCTCCCGTTCCCCGCACCTCCCGCCTCCCACTCAGCAGCTGCCGCTCCAACCGGCCGGGCTTGTGCGAGCTGCCGGCATCGCCCCCGTCTTCCAACCCTGACGAGCGTCAAAACTCAGCCCTGGTGAGCAGCAAAACTCAATCCTGGTGAGCAGGAAAACTCAAACCTGGTGAGCATGAAAACTCAAACCTGGTGAGCATGAAAACTCAACCCTGGTGAGTGTCAAAACTCAACCCTGGTGAGCATGAAAACTCAATCCTGATGAGCATCATAACTCAGTCCTGGTGAGTGTCAAAACTCAGCCCTGATGAGCAGCAAAACTCAAACCTCATGAGCATGAAAACTCAAACCTGGTGAGCGTCAAAACTCAAACTGGTGAGTGTCAAAACTCAGTCCTGGTGAGTGTCAAAGCTCAATCCTGGTGAGCATGAAAACTCAAACCTGATGAGCATCAAAACTCAATCCTGGTGACCATCAGAACTCAAACGTGGTGAGTGTCAAAGCTCAATACTGGTGAGCAGCAAAACTCAAGCCTGGTGAGCAGCAAAACTCAATCCTGGTGACCATCAGAACTCAAACGTGGTGAGTGTCAAAGCTCAATACTGGTGAGCATGAAAACTCAACCCTGGTGAGCATCAAAACTTAATCCTGGTGAGCATGAAAACTCAATCCTGGTGAGCATCAAAACTCAATCCTGGTGAGCAGCAAAACTCAAGCCTGGTGAGCAGCAAAACTCAATCCTGGTGAGCAGCAAAACTCAAACGTAGTGAGTGTCAAAGCTCAGTCCTGGTGAGCATCAAAACTCAGACCTGGTGAGCGTGAAAACTCAACCCTGGTGAGCATCAAAACTCAATCCTGGTGAGCAGGAAAACTCAAACGTGGTGAGTGTCAAAACTCAATCCTGGTGAGTGTCAAAACTCAACCCTGGTGAGCATCAGCGCTCAATCCTCGCGAGCATCAAAACTCAACCCTGGTGAGCATCAAAACTCAACCCTGGTGAGCATCAAAACTCAAACCTGGTGAGCACAAAAACTCAAAGCTGAGCGTCAAAACTCAACCGACCCCAGCATGGCGCTCACCCCCGGTGCAGAACTCCACGGTCTCGCTCCAGCCGGACACCAGGTACTCTCCGTCGCTCTGCTTGACGGCCGTCTGCACGGCCACGCTGTACTCGGTGCGGGGGCTCAGGAACCAGTGGCCTCGCACTGTCATGGGCAGCGGCACCGCCTTGGCCACCAGCTTGGTGGGGACGTCCTGCGCCGAGAGGCCGGGAGGGAGCGTCAGGCAGGGCGGCATCCCCCCCACCCCCCATCCCTCCCATTACCGAGGGGATCATAGAATCATAGAATCATAGAACAACCAGGTTGGAAGAGACCCATCGGATCATCGAGTCCAACCATTCCAATCAAACACTAACCCATGTCCCTCAAGACCTCATCCACCCGTCCCTTAAACACCTCCAGGGAAGCGGAATTAACCCCCTCCCTGGGCAGCCTATTCCAATGCCCAATGACCCTCTGTGTGAAAAACTTCCTCCTAATCTCTAGCCTAAATCTCCCCTGGTGGAGCTTGAGGCCATTCCCTCTCGTCCTGTCCCCTGTCCCTTGGGAGAAGAGCCCAGCTCCCTCCTCTCCACAACCTCCTCTCAGGTAGTTGTAGAGAGTAATGAGGTCTCCTCTCAGCCTCCTCTTCTCCAGGATAAACCCCCCCAGCTCTCTCAGCCACTCCTCATAGGGCCTGCTCTCCAGCCCCTTCACCAACTTCGTGGCTCTTCTCTGGACTCGCTCCAGAGCCTCAACATCCTTCTTGTGCTGAGGGGCCCACAACTGAACACAGGATTTAAGGAGCGGCCTCACCAGTGCTGAGTCCAGAGGGAGAATCACCTCCCTGGCCCTGCTGGTCACACCATTTCTGATCCAAGCCAGGATGCCCTTGGCCTTCTTGGCCATCTGGGCACACTGCTGGCTCATGGTCAGTCGCTGTTGACCAACACCCCCAGGTACCCAGGTAGATGGTACCCACCCAGGATGCTGGTGGGTACCACGCTCCCAACCAACCCCACCCCCAGAGTTGCTCCGTCTCCCCCTTTTCTCATCGGGATGGGGGCACAGGGGGTTCTCGGGTGGCATCGCGCGGTGTCAAGAGGCCACCGAGCAGCACCGCAGTGCAGAGCCCGTTTCTGTGGCAACGGCGGATGCTGAAGTCGGGAGACGGAGATGGTTGGGGGGGGAAAGAAAAAAAAAAACAAAAAAAATCCCACCCACCCTCCCCTCCTACCCTCCCTTATTAGTGGGGAGGAGAGAGAGAGAGAAAAAAAAATAATGTTAAACATTAAATAGCGTCGCCCTGGCAACCGCGCTGCTAAAAACGGTGTGAATTAGTGACTCGCATCCAGGGGGAGGGGGAGCACGAGGGGTCTGCGGCTTCGCTCTCCCACGGGGCATCAGTCTCACCCCCATCCCCATCCCCACCAGCCACGTCCCAGGACGGGATTTGACCCCAAATCAACGTGGGAGTTGGGGATGATCTTGTTTTCCTCTCCCAAAAAAAATCCCTTTCCTCTCCCAAGCGGGTGGTCCCGCGTCCTACCCCCCCAAATCGCTCACCCGGTGCTTGAACTTGTTGGAGTTCTTGTTCTCCTTCTTGTTGAGGTCGATGAAGTAGTGGGTGACCCTCTCCAGGTCCCCCTTCTCCATGGCCCAGGAGATGCGGAAAGAGTCGCAGGTGATGTTGTTGATCTCGATGTTTTTGGGGGTCGACAGCAGCTCCATGGCCGGAGGGGCTGAGCTCCTGCGGGTAGAGCCAGGAGGGTAGGTTTTATTTTTTTTTTTTGGGGGGGTGTCGAGGCGGCCAAGGTGCCCGCTGCCCACGGTGGCAGCTGCCAGCCCCCGCGGCACGGCAGATGGCACCGGGGTGGAAAAGCAGCCAGGAATAGGCAGCGCAGGCAGCGGGGAGCCAGGAACAAGCCCGTTCGGGAAAGCGGGGGCCCCGGCCGCTCCCCCGAGATGCCGCAGGGCTGGGGCTGGCAGCCAGCGGGGTGTTTCGGGCTTTGCTCAACACCGGGTGGGGAAAGAAAAACAAGAGGAGCCGAGGGAGTGCTGGGAGAGAGGGGAGGGTTGCACCCAGGCGGTTGGCACCGGCCGAGCTGGAACCGCCTCGGCCTTGGCCCACGGCTGCTCCGTGCCTCAGTTTCCCCATGTCTGTATCCTGCGGTTTGGGGTGGGAGTTTGGAACCCCAAGTCATAGAATCATAGAATCATAGAATCATAGAATCATAGAATAAGCAGGTTGGAAGGGACCCATCGGATCATCGAGTCCAACCCCAAGTGGGTGGATGTGTGGGTACAGCAGGTGCTGTCGGTGGCACAGGAGCCAGGGATGCATCGGGGAGGCTGGAAATTGGGGGGTTCCATCCGTCCTGCACCCTGGGAAGCCGCTCTTTGCACCCTAAGGTGGTGGATGTGTGGGTGTAGAAGGTGCTGTCAGTGGCACAGGAGCCAGGGATGCATTGAGGAGGCTGGAAAAGGGGGTGCCCCCTACCCTGCCCCCTAGGAAGCTGCAATCTGGGGGAGAAATGGATGTGGTCAACAGCACCAGGACGCAGGGGATGCACCAAGGAGGTTGGAAAAGGGGGTGACCCCCACCCTGCACCCTAGGAAGCTGCAATTTGGGGGAGAACTGGATGTGGTCAACAGCACCAGGACGCAGGGGATGCACCAAGGAAGCTGTAAAAGGGGGTCCCCCCCATCCTGCACCCTAAGAATCTTCTCTTTGGGGGTGGGAGCTTTGCACCCCAAGGTGGTGGATGTGTGGGCGCAGCAGATGCCGTCGGTGTCACAAGAGCCAGGGATGCATCCAGGCGGCTGGAAAATGGGGTCCCCCCCATTCCTGCACCTTAGGAAGGTGCTTTTTAGGATGGACGCTTCGCACCCCAAGGTGTGGGTGTGAGGTGTCACAGCAGCTAGGGATGCATCAAGGAGGCTGGAAAAGGGGGTGCCCCCTACCTTAGACCCTAGGAAGATGCAATTTGGGGGAGAAATGGATGTGGTCAACAGCACCAGGATGTAGGGGATGCACCAAGGAGGTTGGAAAAGGGGGTGCCCCCTACCCTGCACCCTAGGAAGCTGCAGTTTGGGGGAGAAATGGATGTGGTCAACAGCACCAGGACGCAGGGGATGCATCAAGGAGGTTGGAAAAGGGGGTGACCCCCTACCCTGCGCCCTAGGAAGCTGCAGTTTGGGGGAGAAATGGATGTGGTCAACAGCACCAGGACGCAGGGGATGCACCAAGGAGGTTGGAAAAGGGGGTGCCCCCTACCCTGAACCCTAGGAAGCTGCAATCTGGGGGGCAGGAGATGTCGTCAACAGCACCAGGGATGCACGAAGGAGGCTGGAAAAGTGGGTGCCCCCCAACCCTGCGCCCTAGGAAGCTGCAATTTGGGGGAGAAATGGATGTTGTCAACAGCACCAGGACGCAGGAGGCTAGAAATGGGGCTGCCCCCCAGGCCCCCCGAGCTTTGGGGAGCAGCAGCAGCCGGGTGGGCGCGTGTCGGCAGCGAGGCGCCCGTGGGCAGGGGCGCACGCCCACACCCCAGCTCACCAGCATCACCACCGCCGCTCGGCACCCGTGGGCGCATCCTCGCTCCCACGCATTCCCCCCACCTCTCCGGCTGCTTCCTCGCAGCTCCCGGAGCCCCCAAAGTGGGTGCCACCTCTTTGTCACCCACAGGCTGGAGCAGAAGGTCATGGATTTGGGGACGAAGCCTGGTTGAGGCGTTGGGGATGAGTTTGGTGGCTGGATGGTGACCCCCCCCACACCAACCCCTTGTTCCCAGTTTGGGTGCAGGAGGTCTTGCGCTGGGACCTTGGGGTTGAGTTTTGTGGCTGGATGGTGACCCCCCGACTCCCCCTTGTTCCCAGTTTGGGTTCGGGAGGTCTCGTGCTGGGACCTCGGTGGCCGGATCACCCCCACCCAGTTCCCAGTTTGGGTTCAGGAGGTCTCGTGCTGGGACCTCGGTGGCTGGATCACCCCCATCCAGTTCCCAGTTTGGGTTCGGGAGGTCTCGCGCTGGGACCTCAGGGGCTGGATCACCCCCTAACCCCTTATTCCCAGTTTGGGTGTGGGAGGTCTTGCGCTGGGACCTCGGTGGCTGGATGGTGACCCTGGTGACGGCTTGAAGGTTCTGCCCTTGCAAGCAGGATCTGCCCAGCTGAGAGCTGCAGATGGAGGGTGAACGTCCCCATGTCCCCATGTCCCAATGTCCCCATGTCCCCGTTTCCCAATGTCCCCATGTCCCAATGTCCCCATGTCCCCACGTCCCAATGTCCCCATGTCCCCAATGCAAAGCAACCTTGAGCCAAGGGCTAAACCACTACCGCTCACCCAACCCCTCAATGTAAGAAATAGAAGCCGATAGCAGTGAGGCCCTTACCTGGCCGTGCCGGAGGGCTGCTGGGAGGCACTGGGAGGCTACTGGGCTGGCAGGACCAGGTGAGCGAAGGCCAAGCCAGGCAGGTAGCCCCAGTGGGGCTGGAGGGAGCTGGAAGAGGAGAGAAGATGCGGGTGACAGGCGATTGCTGCTGCTCCTGCTGCCACTGGGATCCTCCCAGCCAGCTCGGAAATAGCAAACACCCTCCAGAGGAGGGAAGAGACAAGAAAAAAAAAAAAAAAAAGAAGAAGAAGGGAAAATATAGATATCTAGGCAGCTTGAAAAGGGGAGGGGGGGGAGAAAGAAGCCTCCAATCGGGTGGTGGGTTGTGCCCAGCGTCAGGAGGGAGTGGGTGCAGCTTGTGGGCATCTCCTGCCAGTGCATCCCAGTTTGGGGGCTGGGGGGGGGGGGGGTCCCAGACCCCCCCCCAGCCCCCAAACTGGGATGCACTGGGTGAATGGGGATGCTGGTACCCACATGGTACCCACTTGGTACCCATGGGAGCAAACTCCTGAGGGTGTGGGGTTGATTTTTTGATGATGAATGCTGCATTACAGCTGCTCAGGGGGTGGGAAAGGCGTTTTTTCGAGGTGGGGAGGGAGCACCCCCAAACCCCATTCATTTGCACCCAAATCTTGGGGGGGGGGGGGGGCTTCCCCCATGGGGCTAGAGATGCAGGAGGAAGTAGGAGGGGTGGGTGAAGCCCAGGCAGTCGTGGGAGTTAAATAAAAGGGGGTGTAGCCTCCCCCATCCCCAATTTTCCTCCCCTTCCCAGTGCCCCCCCGCAACTGTACCCAGTATCAAGGACTGGGCGCTGCCCGTCACAAAGATGGCGCCGCCGCCTTCCCTTCGGGGACGGGAAGTGCCCAGCGCAAAGATGGCGGCCCGTTGGCAGGTACGGCCGGCCCTCAACAAAGATGGCGCCCCCGCCTTC
>JAUMJK010001370.1:0-135185 GCA_033558105.1 Coccyzus lansbergi
CCCCACGCCCTCCCACTACGCATACGTAACCCGCCCTGCCCTCCTACTGCGCATGTGTAATCCGTCCCCGCCCTCACACTACGGGTACGTAACCACAGCGCATCCTCCTAGTGCGCATGCGTAGTACGTCCCCGCCGTCACACTGCGCATACGTAACAACATCCCGCCCTTTCCGTCCTGTCATTGCGCATGCGCATAGCAACGCCCACTCTCTCCCCGCCCACTCACTCGCGCTGGTGCGCATGCGCATTAGGCCACGCCCTCTCGCTCTATAAATACCGCAGCTCTGAGGCCCTTCGGTCTCTTTCGTCGTGGTCACCAATGAAGCTGCTTGGTGAGTTCTTACCCTGCGCTCTTTCTCCTGTTCCATTCGCTCTGGCGTGTGATCTCTGCAGCTGGGGAGCGGGTGGGTTGGAAGGAACTGGATTAAATGCAAACCCAACGTGGGCATCCGGAGAAGTCGCTCTCTCCAGGCTCTGCCCGTGTGGCGCAGGGGAGCGTAGGCCTTCGGGCCCGTGACGTATAGTCCCTTTCCACGACGTTGGAGATCAAGCCGGGCCTCGAGTCTGCAGCCTGCATATTCCTACCGCTTCTCCGAGCCCTCGGGCGCTGAAGGAGGAGATAAACCATGCAGGAAACACTCAGCCATGTAGATGCATGGGAGGGGAGACGGGCTCTGCACGACATGGGTGGCAAAAGGGAAGGCTAAGCCCTCAAACACCAGCTAAAAATGCCTTTTCTTAATCTTTTCTAGCTCTAAACTTAAGCTTGAAGTGAGGAGAGCACCGATTTGGAAGGTAAGTTAATTTGCTAGTACCTGAGGGCTGGATCTTAAATTATTTTTAAGGTCCCTTCCAACGCGAATCAGTCATAGAATCATAGAACAATCAGGTTGGAAGAGACCCATCGGATCACCGAGTCCAACCATTCCTATCAAACACTAAACCATGTCCCTCAGGACCTCATCTACCTGTCCCTTAAACCCCTCCAGGGAAGGTGAATCAACCACCTCCTGGGCAGCCTATTCCATCAATCATTTGATAGGAATGGTTGGACTCGATGATCCGGTGGGTCTCTACCAGCCTGGTGATTCTATGATTCTAATCCATAATTGTTGATTCTGCATAGTTATACAAGTTTATATTTTAAATAAGCTTGAGATAGTTGAGATTAGGAGGAAGTTTTTCACACAGAGGGTCTTTTGGGCATTGGAATAGGCTGCCCAGGGAGGTGGTTGGTTTCCCTTCCCTGGAGGTGTTTAAGGGACGGGTGGATGAGGTCTTGAAGGACTTGGTTTAGTGTTTGATAGGAATGTTCGGACTAGAAGATCCAATGGGTCTCTTCCAAACTGGTTGTTCTATGATTCTATAGTTAAAAGCCTCTAATGTACTCTTAAGAGGGGTGCTTAACAGTGAAAGTTTGGATTGGGTACTCCCTAGAGTCTTGAGGTTTTATTGGGGAATCATAGAATCACCAGGTTGGAAGAGACCCACTGGATCATCGAGTCTAGCCATTCCTATCAAAAATTTTTGGGTGGACAAAGAGGCTGATCGCTCAGTGTTTTTGAAGACGGGCAGGGGAATCCTTGAAGTGGAAAGTGCAGATACAAAATATAGTGGAAAGCTCGGAGATTTCGGTTTAAACACCCGTAATCTCCATTTTTTTCATGCTAGTTTTCAGAGCATTTTCCAGCCCTGTGAAAGGGAATGTGATCCACATGGGTGGTGAAACACTGGGATCATCCTGTGGGAGGAAGGCACGTGGTGGGCACATGGGACTGGGGATGTGTGACCTGATTCACTTTGATAGGAGTGGTTGCACTAGAAGATCCGATGGGTCCCTTACAGCCTGGTTGTTCTGTGATTCTGTGATTTTATCATATTGCTTGTGGCTTTTGTGCTTCTTGACAAGTGGATTTAAGTTCAATTTTTTTTCTCTTTGTTGCAGGGTACTTGGTGACAGATGTGAACAGAGAATCCTTGTCTCTAGTGGGAGAGGGTGAGCACCAGCCCGAATAATATGTAAAGGTGGTAGCTAAGGCTCAGTTTTTAGAGAATTTGTGCTAAAAATGTGATGAGAGAGGGCTGGAGGCAGAAGCTGCCTGTTTAGTGGCCTTTAGTGGCGTTTGCTGGCTGAGCTGCTGGCTGAGCTGCTGGTCTCTACCACGAAAGGCAGGAGCGCATCGAGTTGTGTGGTGAGTTCCGTGGTGGATGAATTGTGTGGGTGAGCAGCATGGAAAGTGGGTTCAGTCATAGTGAAGTCTGTGTGTGTGTCTGAAAGGGGCCACAGAGCCCAAGGGTGGGTGTTGGGAATGAGAAGGAGAAGCTCCCTCTGTTGCTTTTGACTTGGGGATGAGTAACTGCCTGTTGATGGGTCCACTCTTGGGGGGACCACTTCGGGGAAATCAAGGGTGATTTGTCTCATTGTAAACTGGTGCTTATTCTGGATTAAATTTACTACATGAATAAAAGTGTTTGCGTTGTGTCTAATTTTAAAGTGTGAAATCTCTGCTGCTACTTGATTCCAATGGGTTTGATTCTCACTTTTTATTCTATCAAATAAAAACTGGATTTGAACAATTTTGCTGTCTTGAGTTCCAAGATGGAACTGTGTTCAGTTGTGGGCCCCTCACCACAAGAAGGATGTTGAGGCTCTGGAGTGAGTCCAGAGAAGAGAAACAAAGCTGGGGGTGTTTATCCTAGAGAAGAGGAGGCTGAGGGGAGACCTCATTGCTCTCTCCAACTACCAGAAAGGAGGTTGTGGAGAGGAGGGAATGGCCTCAAGTTCTGCCAGGGGAGGTTGAGGCTGAACATTTCTTTTACAGAAAGGGTCACTGGGCATTATCAGAGGCTGCCCAGGGAGGGGGTGGAGTCACCTTCCCTGGAGGGGTTTAAGGGACGGTGCTGAAGGGACATGGGATAGTGATTGATAGGAATGGTTGGACTCGATGATCCAGTGGGTCTCTTCCAACCTGGTTGGTCTATGATTCTGTGGCTGTAAGGCAGCAGAAAATGCTGCAGCATCGAGCAGGCGTTTGGCTAGGACATGTACTGGTTTGGCAAATCAAGTCCTGCCCTGTCCTCGGCTACCTCAGCTACTTCATTAGCCCCATGACCCACCTTTGCTGGCCCCCTGCTCTCTCGACTACCCCCACTCCAGCTTTTAGCCCCCCCTCCAGCCTGCCCACTCCCTAAGCTCTTGACTGACTCCCCCACCTCCATTTTCTCACCTTCCAGGTCACTGTCCTAATCACTGTTGACCTCTTGCTGCCCACCCACTCCTGCAGCTGCCCCTTACTGCCCCCCTTCATCTCCCCTTGTTGCCCCTGAGTCTACCTGCCCTCCCAACTGCACCTTATTTGTCCTGCTCTCATCACCCCTTATTGCCCCCCTCATCATGGCCTGCGTTTTCTACCCTCCTCTCAGTGTCCCTTCTGCCCCTCTTGCTGCTCTCCCACAGCCTCTTTCCCTGCCCCTTACTGCCTTCTAGCCTGTTTTACTGCCCCTCCAGCTCCTCTTACTGCCCCTTCTACTGCCCTTCATTGTCCCCTGACTGCCCCCTAGTCCCTTTCGCTGTCCCTTACTGCCCCCTAGCCCCTCTCATTGCCCCTTTCCCTGCTCCTCTCACTGTCCCCCCTGCCCCTTCTACTGCCCTTCACTGCCCCCTGACTGTTCCCCAGCCCCTTTCCCTGTTCCTTACTGCCCCACAGCCCCTTTTACTGCCCTTCATTGCCCCCCACCCCTTTCACTGTCCCCCAGACACTTTCACTGCTCCCCGATTGCTCCTATTCCCTTCTACTGGCCCCCACTGCCCCCGGCCCATTTACTGCCCCCTCACTGCCCCCCAGCCTCTTTTTACTGCCCCTTTCACTGCCCCCAGGCCCATGTACTCCCCCCCCCCCCCCAGCCTTTTTTACTGCCCCTTTTACTGCCCTTGGACTGCTCTCCAGTCGGCGCTGTTACCCTGCGGGTCCGGCAGGGGGCGCTGTGGCAGGGGGCGCTGTGGCCGGCGGAGGGCGCTGTGCTCGCTGTGCCAGGCGGACCCTGCTGGGGGCGCTGTGCCCGGCAGACGGCGCTGTGACCGGCGGGTCCTGTTGGGGGCGCTATGCCCCGTGGTGGACGCTGTGGTCGCTGTGCCTGGCGGGTCCTGCAGGGGGCGCTGTGGCCGGCGGGGCCGCGCTGGTGCCGCTCTGTCCGGCGCAGTTGCAGCTCGGCGGGCCCGGCGGGGTGCAGGTTGGAGCGCGGTGAGGCCGTGGGGGTGGCGGCGGGAGGAGTGGGGGACAGACAGACTGACAGACACACGGGTGGGAGCGGAACGGGGAGAGAGGCCTTTGTTGGGGTGGGGAAGGCGAGCCCGGGGTGTGCGGGGCCCGCGGCGCGGGGAAGGGCCGAGGCCACGTGGGGCGCGCGGGGAATTCAAACGCGGGCGGGGGGCGAGTCGGGCCTGGTCGGCCTGGAGATGAGAAGGGTCTGTGGAAACCTCAGAGCAGCTTCTAGTGCAGAAAGGGGCTCCAGGAAAGCTGGGGAAGGGCTCTGGATCAGGGAGAGGATGAGGGGGAGAGGTTTGGGGCTGCAAGAGGGGAGATTGAGATGAGATCTTAGGGAGAAATGTTTTGCTGTGAGGGTGAGGAGGCCCTGGCCCAGGTTGCCCAGAGCAAGGGTGGCTGCCCCATCCCTGGAGGGGTTCAAGGGCAGGTTGGATGGGGCTTGGAGCCCCTGATCCAGTGGGAGGTGTCCCTGCCCATGGCAGAGGAGCGGGACTGGATAAACTGTGAGATCCCTTCCAACCAATTCCTTGATTCTATGAAACGACTTGTTGTCCTGGGGGCTCTTACTCTGCCAGAGAAAGCAGATGCTTGGGGCAAAGTAACAGCAGCTGCGCTCTTGCAAATGCTCAGATTAAAAAGCCTCTTTCTTGAGTGGAGCTTGCGGCTTCTCCTAAAGCTGATGGAGGTGTAAGTTTGGTCGGAGTTACTGCAGGAAAGCTGGGGAGGGGCTGCAGATCAGGGAATGCAGGGATAGGATGAGGGGGAATGGCTTTAAGTTGGAAGAGGAGAGGAGAGGATGAGATGAGATGAGGGAAAAATGTTTTGCTGTGAGGGTTGGGAGGCCCTGACCCAGGTTACCCAGAGCAGTGGTGGCTGCCCCATCCCTGGAGGGGTTCAAGGGCAGGTTGGATGGGGCTTGGAGCCCCTGATCCAGTGGGAGGTGTCCCTGCCCATGGCAGGGGTGGAACTGGATGGGCTTAGAGATCCCTTCCAATTTCTGTGAAAGTGGGAGTGGAGGTGGGTGCTCAAGTCCTCATCCCATCACCAGTCCCTCAGGTGATCCAGTGTGGAAGCCCCAATCCACTGTGGTGCCTCTTACTGGGTGTCTCTCCCACTCAGATCTGAGACACTATGCCAGGCAAGCGCACTGCGAAGAAGAGCCCGGTGCCAGCAGCAGATTCTCCTGGAAAGAAGAAGTTTAAAGGTAAAGATAACCCATATGAATTTTCACTCCACATTGATGGAAACTCCATCGATTGAAACATCGATGGAGTTTCCGCTGTACATTCTATCTGTTATTTTCCTGCTCCACAGTCTCCCACCCATCCCACCGGACACAGCCGGGGCTGGTGCTGACGCTGGGGCAGGGGGATGTTGGCCAGCTGGGCCTCGGGGAAGATGTGATGGAGAGGAAGAAGCCAGCCCTGGTGCCGTTGCCAGAGATGATCGTCCAGGCAGAAGCCGGAGGGATGCACACGGTGTGCCTCAGCCAGACGGGAAAAGTGAGTGCAGTGTGGAGGGGGCTCTGTGTTCAGTTCTGGGCCCCTCAGCACAAGAAGGATGTTGAGGCTCTGGAGCGAGTCCAGAGAAGAGCAACGAAGCTGGTGAAGGGGCTGGAGAAGAAGAGGAGCAGCTGAGAGAGCTGGGGTTGTTTATCCTAGAGAAGAGGAGGCTGAGAGGAGACCTCATTGCTCTCTGCGACTACCTGAAAGGAGGTTGTGGAGTGGAGGGAGCTGGGCTCTTCTCCCAAGTGACAGGGGACAGGACGAGAGGGAATGGCCTCAAGCTCCTCCAGGGGAGATTTAGGCTGGACATTAGGAAAAAGTTTTTCCCAGAAAGGGTGATAGGTCTGTGGCAGAGGCTGCCCAGGGAGGGGATTGAGTCACCTTCCCTGGATGTGTTTAAGGGACGGGTGGCTGACGTGCTGAGGGACATGGGTTAGTGATTGATGGGAATGGTTGGACTTGATGATCCAGTGGGTCTCTTCCAACCTGGTTGTTCTATGATTCTATGTGTCCTGGATCAGGAATCTGACCTTGACTTGCTCTTTCCAGAGTCAGAGCTTGCTGCAGCTTCAAAGCTAAGCTCCATGTGGTCTCCCTGCCACAGACAATGAGATTTTAGGGTGTCAAAGGGATAATTCAGCTTGGTGGGTGTCTGTGTGTTGCCCTTCTGGCTCCCATCCTGACCATCTCGCTTTTCATCCGCAGATCTACACCTTTGGTTGTAACGATGAAGGCGCCCTCGGGCGCGACACCTCAGCAGAAGGGTCAGAGATGACACCAGGGCTGGTGGAGCTGCAGGAAAAGGTGGTGCAGGTGTCTGCGGGGGACAGCCACACTGCCGCACTAACAGACGACGGCAGAGTTTTTGTCTGGGGCTCTTTCCGGGTACGTTGATTTCTCAGATTGCTGCAAGCTGTTTTCACCTTCCCTGGAAGGTTTTAAGGGATGGGTGGACGAGGTCCTGAGGGACATGATTTAGTGTTTGATAGGAATTGTTGGACTCGATGATCCGGTGGGTCTCTTCCAACCTGATTGTTCTATGATTCTAAGCTCTGCTAATGGTTACTGTGTCTGTGACTCACATCCCCACATCTTTCTCTCCACCCAGGATAACAACGGAGTGATTGGCTTGCTGGAGCCCATGAAGACGAGCTCTGTTCCAGTTTTGCTTCAGCTCAGTTCACCTGTCATTAAAATTGTCTCAGGTGAGCAAGGTCCTGGGGTGCTCGCAGGCTGGGCTGGTGCGTTCCAACCCTTGGGAGGAGGTGAATGTCCAGAAGGTCCATGTCCTTCTCCTCCCTCTTGGCTGCTCTGAGCCAGGTACGAGGGTGTGCTTGCTTTCCTCTGGCCCTTGAGAGAACAGACCTTGTCTCTCTTCTGGCCCCAACAGCAGAGTTGTTAATGTTTGACTCAGTTTGATGTAAAATGTCTTACGCGAGTGCCATAACCGCGAGTTTGAGTGCCAAAGCACTCGCTCTTTTCTAGGCTTTGGGAAGCTGCACAGAGCAGCTGATAAACTTGTCCAGGGCCCAGGTGGGGTTGTGGGTGACCTGTGCCCCTAAACCTTCCCAGAGAAACTTCTTTGGAGTTTCAGATGGGGAACTGGGATGAGAAGAGGGAGATCCTGGTGCTTTAAGTTGTGCCAGAAGCTGGCGTCAAGGTATCCAGTGCAGTAAACCCCACTGAATTCTAGAAAAGCTGGGATTTACGTGTAGGATCCCAGCTCATGGGTCTCTTCTGGGCGTTCCGAAGCGTGACTCCTGTTTCTCTCATCTCCCCTGTCTTCCTCCCAGGGAATGACCACTTAGTCATGCTGACGGTGGACGGTGACCTCTTCACATGTGGCTGCGGCGAGCAGGGCCAGCTGGGGCGAGTGCCGGCGCTCTTTGCCAACCGAGGAGGAAGGAAAGGGCTGCGTGAGTTCCTTTGGTGCCCAGAGTTGTGCGGTTGCTGCATCCTTCTCTGCGCTTTGCAGAGGAGCAAAGAGGATCGGTCTCTTCCTCTGCAGCTCAAGGGCTTCTGTGTAAATCAGTTGCTTGGATGCAGTGGGTCTAACAGAGGGAAGGAGAGGGTGGAGATCATTAATCCTCATATCATAGAATCATAGAACAACCAGGTTGGAAGAGACCCATCGGATCTTCTAGTCCAACCATTCCTATCAAACACTAAACCAAGTCCCTCAAGACCTCATCCACCCGTCCCTTAAACACCTCCAGGGAAGGTGACTCAACCACCTCCCTGGGCAGCCTATTCCAATGCCCAATGACCCTCTGTGTGAAAAACTTCCTCCTAATCTCCAGCCTAAATCTCCCCTGGCGGAGCTTGAGACCATTCCCTCTCATCCTGTCCCCTGTCACTTGGGAGAAGAGCCCAGCTCCCTCCTCTCTACAACCTCCCTTCAGGTAGTTGTAGAGAGTAATGAGGTCTCCCCTCAGCCTCCTCTTCTCCAGGCTAAACACCTCCAGCTCTCTCAGCCGCTCCTCATAGGGCCTGTTCTCCAGCCCCTTCCCCAGCTTCGTCCCTCTTCTCTGGACTTGCTCCAGAGCCTCATGACGCCTCATCTCTTGCCCTCAGAGCGCCTGCTGGTCCCCCAGTGCGTCCCTGTCAGAGGCAAAGGCAACAGAAGCAAAGTTCGCTTCCAGGATGCCTTTTGCGGAGCTTACTTCACCTTCGCCGTCACGCAGGAGGGACACATCTATGGGTTCGGCCTCTCCAACTACCACCAGCTGGGTGAGCTTCACTTTACATCCCTCCAGACCTCCTGCCGGCTTTGGTCTGGCTGCAGACTCCGCAGTCCTTTGTGGGGATGCTGCTGGGCACCCCACACCCTGAACACCAAGGCCGGACACACCAGAGCTGGAAGTCGCGGTGGGGGCTGCTTAGCCTTATGTCCCAGCCACACCAGCCAGTGAATTTGAGCAGAAATTTGGTTCTGGGGGGCTTGGGAACCTGTGTGAGGTCTGGTGGGTTGAGATCCGAGGGTGGATGGCTCGGTGCTCGTGCATGGCCTGGACTTCGCGTGACTGCAATCCTGATAGGATTTGATAGGAATGGTTGGACTAGAAGATCCGATGGGTCCCTTCCAACCTGGTTGTTCTATGATTCTATGATCTGCCTGGCTTTGTGCATCCCGCCTCGCAGGGACCCAGGGCACAGAGCCCTGCTTCTCCCCGCAGAACCTGACGTGCTTCAAGAACTCCACCAAGTCCTGGGTTGGATTTTCTGGCGGGCAGCACCACACAGTGTGCGTCGACTCAGAGGGTGAGCACCAGCCTGACGGCGGGAAGGGAGTTGCACAAAGTGGGATGGAGGAGGCTCCCGTGGTCCTTGTCTTGGGCTGGGGAGGTGCTGGGCTGAGGGTGATGTGCTGGGGACCTTCTGTCGGAAAAAGACCTGGAGATGCTGGTCGACAGCATCAGAATATGAGGCAGCGGTGGCCCAGGTGGCCAAGAAGCCCATCAGGATCCTGGTGGCCAGCACGAGTAGGGCAGGGATCGCTGCACCTTGAATCTTGGGTTCAGTTTTGGGCCCCTCACTCCAAGAAGGACATTGAGGGGCTGGAGCGTGTCCAGAGAAGGGGAAGGGTCTGAAGTCCGATGTCTAAAGGCACCTGAGGGCCCTAGGACTGTTTAGCCCTGAGAAGAGGAGGTTGAGGGGAGACCTCATTGCTCTCAGCAGCTCCCTGAATGGAGTATGTGGGGAGGTGGGTGCTGGTCTCATCTCCCAAGTAACAAGTGGTAGGACAAAAGGAAATGGCTTCAAGATGTGCCAGGGGAGGGCTAGATTGGATTTTAGGAAAACTTTCTTTCTTGACAGAGTGGTGAAGCCCTGGCAGAGGCTGCCGAGGGTGGTGGTGGAGTCTCCATCCTTCGAGAGGTTCAAAAAATGTGGAGATTTGGCACTTCGGGACATGGTTTAGTTGGCACATTGGGGTTGTGCTGATGGGTGGACTGGATGAGCTGAGAGGTCTTTTCCAACCTTAATGATTCCATGATTCTAAATCCTTGGTGTCTGACGCAGCAAGGGCAGCATGAATTTGCAACAAAGGACAGGGAGGATGATATAAACATGGAATCACTTGTGAACTCTGCTCTCACAGGCTGTGGAGTCCCTGGCTTGGGTCTAGGGTGTAGTAGAGAGAGGTGATGCTCCCCTAGGAGTCAGACCCAGCAGAGGAGGTTTGGTTATGACCCTGTGCAAGCTTCTATCCCCTCAAATCACCCCTCCCGTGTGTCTGTTGTGCTGCAGGTAAAGCCTACAGCCTGGGCAGGGCCGAGTACGGCCGGCTGGGCCTCGGAGCAGGAGCTGAGGAGAAGAGCACACCCACGGTCATCCCAGAGCTCCCCAAAATCTCTTCTGTCGCGTGCGGCGCATCGGTCGGCTATGCTGTCAGCACTGATGGTGAGTGCCAAGGGTTTTCATGGGCTCAGAAGCGCTGCCCTCTGTACCCTCCCCATCCCTCAGCTCCCATCCTGGATCCAGCTGGCCCCACACAGCTTCCTCACACACTGCTGGCTGGGCCGGGACCGGAGCCAGGTACTGTTTGACCTCCTCTTTGCTGGGGCAGCCGGGCAACAGCTGCTCAAATATTTTTATGGGGCCTCGGTAGCAAGGTTTGCACCAGAGTGTTGCTCAGGAGTGGGTCATTGGCCTGCTGGTCCCTCTCCGCACCCTGAACTCTGTTGCTGTGCACAGTTTGCACAGCGTTTCTGAGTCCACTGCTGCAGGAAGGAGTGTTTCATAGAATCATAGAACAGCCAGGTTGGAAGGGACCCATCGGATCTTCTAGTCCAACCATTCCTGTCAAACACTAAACCAAGTTCCTCAGGACCTCATCCACCCGTGCCTTAAACACCTCCAGGGAAGGGGAATCAACCACCTCCCTGGGCAGCCTGTTCCAATGCCCAATGACCCTTTCTGTGAAAAACCTCCTCCTAATCTCTAGCCTAAATCTCCCCTGATGGAGCTTGAGGCCATTCCCTCTTGTCCTGTCCCCTGTCACTTGGGAGAAGAGCCCAGCTCCCTCCTCTCTACAACCTCCCTTCAGGTAGTTGTAGAGAGTAATGAGGTCTCCTCTCAGCCTCCTCTTCTCCAGGCTAAACACCCCCAGCTCTCTCAGCCACTCCTCATAGGTTCTGTTCTCCAGCCCCTTCACCAGCTTTGTTGCTCTTCCCTGGACTCGCTCCAGAGCCTCAACATCCTTCTTGTGGTGAGGGACCCACAACTGAACACAGTATTCAAACATTCTTTCACCCATTGATTCCTCCATGTAATTTATTCAGTTTACTGAAACTCTGTGAGATGCCCAGGGAGGTGGTTGAGTCAACTTCCCTGGAGGTGTTTAAGGCACAGGTGGATGAGGTGCTAAGGGACATGGTTTAGTGTTTGATAGGAATGGTTGGACTCAATGATCCAGTGGGTCTCTTCCAACCTGGTTATTCTATGATTCTATGTAACCCCTCTTCGAGTTGCCGAGTGCTGGCTCCTCTTCCTGCGTCTCTGGCACCATCGCTCATCCCCCTTCCTGGGAGCCAAATCCGCTTGGATTGTCCGCTGGGTTCCCTTTCCGTGTGGCCACCTGGCAGCCAAAACTCACTGTGGCTTGTGTTGCAGGGCGAGCGTTTGCCTGGGGCATGGGCACCAACTACCAGCTGGGCACAGGGGAGGAGGACGACGTCTGGAGCCCTGTGGAGATGACGGGCAAGCAGCTGGAAAACCGCACGGTCCTGGCCGTGTCCAGCGGCGGCCAACACACGGTGCTGCTGGTCAAGGACAAGGAGCAGAGCTGATGAAGCCGCACAGCCCAGCCCAGCGGGATGCCGGGGATCCATGCACACCCCCCACCTTCCTTCCGGATCGGGCAACCAGTTTCCAACTCTGCTTTCCCTCTGGTGCCGGTGGGGAGGGCAGGAGGCTCCCGGGCCCTGGCAGCATCTGCATGGCTGAAGGGCTCTTCAGGGATGCTTTGTGTTTTCTCCCTGCGAGCATATGTCTGTCTTCCCATGGCGCCCGGTGCTCTTGTCAGCTCCCCTGGGTCTGCTTGGTCCTAAACTGATCTCAGTGCTGCGGCTGGATGGGTTTTCCACTTCTCATTTGTGTTTTTTTCAATAGTTCCTGCCCTGGCAAAGCCAAGAGCCTTGTTCTTCACTAAACAAAACAGTTTGGGCATTAGCCTTTCTGAGATCCCATGTTTCCCCGGTTTTTGGGTGCTCCCCCCATCCCTTTAACCCGAACATCTTTTACCTCTGACTCAGATTTGCCTCTTCCATCCACCAAACCCCTCTGGGCTCAGTCTGAGAGAGATCTCAGGCCGGCAGAACCGCTCCCAGGGAGCTCTCTTCTCACACTAGAGCCTGCGGTGGGGAGAGGCATTCGAGCTGCTGGGGAATGCCCACACAGAGCTGCGGCTACTGGAAAAGGGGGAGCTTCTGCCTCCCACCCATCACCTCTTGTGGGTCTGAGCCAAAATCCCCCAAGCAGCGTGGCCGGAGACGGTTCCTCTGCTCCCTCCTGCCTGGAGCAGCCACTTCCAGCGCTGCTTTTTGCAGTCCCAGCCACTTTTGCTGTTTTCCCGTTGCCTTCAGAAAGCTGAAAACCTCCATCCCGTGTGTGGGGACTTTGTTATTTTAACTTATTCGCTTTCCTTTGCTGAGGAAAGAGCTTCGTTTGCTGTTAGGGTCTCACTGAGAAGACAGAACCAAAACCCAGCTATGCAGTGACTCGCTTGGAACAACAGGGATTCCTCTTCCCCGTCGCCTCGGAGCTCACTCCCTGTGCCCGGCCTGCCCCATCTTCTCTTTCCATGCTGCCTTCCAGGTACCGGGAGCGAGAAGTGGGTCTGCAAAGTTTCGATTTTATACGTTAAGTTTCAGCAGTAAGGGGAAAGGGGGAAGGTGTGTGCGGCGCTGGGGCTTGTACAATGGATCAGAATAGGTTGGATTTTTTTAAAAGAAAATGTAAAGTTATTTTGGTTGATTAATTGAGAAAGAGAGGAGAAAAAACCTGTACTCTTTTAACATTTACAATAAATTCAGTTTTGATAAACCCTGGCTTCCCCTGGGGTTTGGAGGGGTGGGTGACCCTCTTGTGGGCACCGGTCTGAGCAAGGGCTGCTCGTGTCCCATCCTGCTGTTTGCAGGTGGCCAAGAAGGCCAATGGCATCTTGGCTTGGATCAGAAACAGCATGGCCAGCAGGGCCAGGGAGGTTCTTTTCCCTCTGGACTCAGCACTGGTGAGACCACTCTTCGAATCCTGTGTTCAGTTCTGGGCCCCTCAGCACAAGAAGGAGGTTGAGGCTCTGGAGCGAGTCCAGAGAAGATAAACGAAGCTGGGGAAGGGGCTGGAGAACAAAAGGAGCAGCTGAGAGAGCTGGGGGTGTTTATCCTGGAGAAGAGGAGGCTGAGGGGAGACCTCATTGCTCTCTGCAACTCCCTGAAAGGAGATTGTGGAGAGGAGGGAGCTGGGCTCTTCTCCCAAGGGACAGGGGACAGGACGAGAGGGAAAGGCCTTAAACTCCACCAGAGGAGGTTTAGGCTGGACATTAGGAAAAAATATTTCCCCGAAAGGGTGATTGGGCAGTGTCAGAGGCTGCCCAGGGAGGTGGTGGAGTCATCATCACTAGAGGTATTTGAAAGACAAGTTACTGAGGGACGTGATTTAGTGTTTGATAGGAATGTTTGGACTCGATGATCCGGTGGGTCTCTTCCAAGCTGGTGATTCTGTGATTCAATGAATGATCTCAGAGGTCTTTTCCAACCTGTTGATTCTACAATTCTCGATAAACCTTGTCTCCATAAACCCTGCTCGTGTACCATCCTGCCGCTTCTCCATGAACCCTGCTGGGTTCTTGTCCCTGAGCTGCCACAGGAGCTGTGCCACCAGCCAAGCTTTGGGAACTGCACCCAGGTGGCTGTGGAGAGTGGAACCCAGGGCTGAGCGGAGGCTCAGGATCCTTCAGCTGTTGCTTAACAGGGAAACAGGAATGGACAGGGGACACTTTGACCCTCTGCTACCCCCGGGCAAGGGGCAACTGTGGATGCAGGACCACCCTTGGGTGTTGCGGCTGTGTCCGGTGCTGGACACGGGTGTGCAATTGTGAGACACAGCCACGGGATGGCAGCAGGAGAAGGTGCTGGAGACTGATATGAGACAGGGAGATGAGATGGTCCCCATGGCGCCCTTCTTGTCCCCGTGGCACCCTCCCTGTCCCCATGGCGCTGGCAGATGCTGCCCAGGGAGGTGGTGGAGTCGCCTTCTTGTTTTTATCAAGAGAGATCTCATTGCTCTCTCCAACTACCTGAAAGGAGGTTGTGGAGAGGAGGGAGCTGGGCTCTTCTCCCAAGTGACAGGGGACAGGACGAGAGGGAATGGCCTCAAGCTCCACCAGGGAAGGGTCAGGCTGGACATTAGGAAAAAATATTTCACAGAAAGGGTCACTGGGCAGTGTCAGAGGCTGCCCAGGGAGGGGGTTGAGTCGCCTTCCCTGGAGGGGTTTAAGGGATGGGTGAACGAGGTGCTGAGGGACATGGGTTAGTGATTGATGGGAATGGTTGGACTCAATGATCCGATGGGTCTTTTCCAACCTGGTGATTCTATGATTCACCAGATTTCATTGCCAGGACATCCCATCCCAGTGCTTCCAGTTGCTCCCATCCCCGTAGCATGGGCTGGTTTTTACATTGCAATTCCCCAATGGGACAGGATCGTTCCCATCCTTCCGTCAGCGCGGGGCTGGTCCTGCTCCTGGGAAGGGGAAAACATCCCAGTGGGAGTAGGGAGCCTGTTGAAAGAGAGTTAAAAAGGGACTGGGAAGAACAATAGAACTTAAAATATTTGGAGATGATGAATCAGCCGGAGTTGTCTTGGGAGCCGGAATGACACTTGAATAGGAAGTTGCTGGAAATTGGGGGAAGGCTGAGCCCCCGCACAGCGGGAAGAGGGTAGACGAAGGAAAAACAGCTTAATTGAGGATTGGGGAAATATTAATGAGGTTTTGTGCCAACAGGGCGAGGCTACCAGTGGCATTTGGGGGAGGAGGAGGAGGAATTTGGATCCTGTGGTGGGATTTCGGGGGGGACCTCGGAGAACGGGGGTGGAACAGCTCAGCTAGACCCTTTCCCAGTGCTGGGGGACCCCAGCTCTGCTCCCCCTCTCCCAGTCTCCATCTGTTGCTACTGGAAGTGCCTAAAAGCCTTTTAATTTACAGCCTAAATATGGGAACATAGGATTTGAGGCTTTTAGCATCCGGGGAGGATGAGCTCTGCTTCTGGCATTTTAAAAGCACTTTGTGCATTGTTTGAGCGATGGGTGGGATGGATTTTTTTCTTGGTTTTTTTCCTCTTTTTTTTTTTTGTTTTTTTCTTTTTTAACATATTGCTTTCTTGGGGCACAACAACCCTATGCAGAGCTACAGACTGGGAGAAGTCTGTCTAGAAAACTGCCAGGAGGAGAGGGACCTGGGGGTGTTTTTCAACAGCCGACTGACCATGAGGCAGCAGTGTGCCCAGGTGGCCAAGAAGGCCAATGGCATCCTGGCTTGGATCAGAAATGGTGTGACCAGCAGGGCCAGGGAGGTTCCTCTCCCTCTGGACTCAGCACTGGTGAGGCCGCTCCTTGAATCCTGTGTTCAGTTGTGGGCCCCTCAGCACAAGAAGGATGTTGAAGCTCTGGAGTGAGTCCAGAGAAGAGCGACGAGGCTGGTGAAGGGGCTGGAGAAGAGAACCTATGAGGAGCTGCTGAGAGAGCTGGGGGTGTTTATCTTGGAGAAGAGGAGGCTGAGAGGAAACCTCATTGCTCTCTCCAACTACCTGAAAGGAGGTTGTGGAGAGGAGGGAGCTGGGCTCTTCTCCCAAGGGACAGGGGACAGGACAAGAGGGAATGGCCTCAAGCTCCACCAGGGGAGATTTAGGCTGGAGATTAGGAGGAAGTTTTTCACACAGAGGGTCATTGGGCATTGGAATAGGTTGCCCAGGGAGGTGGTTGATTCCCCTTCCCTGGAGGGGTTTAAGGGACGGGTGGATGAGGTGCTGAGGGACATGGTTTAGTGTTTGATAGGAATGGTTGGACTCAATGATCCTGATGGGTCTCTTCCAACCTGGTTGTTCTATGATTCTATGATTCAAGAGGGTTTGGGGGGATATTGAGTGGATTTCTTGTCCTCTTTTTCCTGCCTTGAAGAGAAAACGAGCTTTAATTACTGCCAAGTTGCCTGCTGGCAGGGCCCTGTGCTTTTCCCTGGGCTAATTAAACAGCCTGCAGCCGCGTGCCAGGTCGGACGGGTCGGTAATGATGGGTCTGCACGCAAAGAAAAGGGTTTGGACTTTGCACCGGCCACTTTGCCTCCTTGAGTCTTGTTGTTAAGGCTGGAAACCTGGCCAGTATCTCCCAGTAGAACTGGAGTGTGCAATGGGCTGATAGAGAAGCATCTCATGGGGATGGGAATGGGGCTGAAATAGTGACATGTGGAGCTCTACCCCTCCTGAAACAGCTGAACTCTTTGTTGAACTCCTTTAACAGCCCAAAAGATAGAGGAAATTTCACACCCAGCTCAGGACATCCTTGGGGAGCTGGGGAACGGGAGCTGGAAGTGGGAGCTGCAAACAGGAGCTTGAAATGAGAGCTGGGAACTGGGAGCTGGGAAATTGGAGCTGGAACTGGGACCTGGGAAATGGGAGCTTGAAATGGGAGCTGGGAAATGGGAGCTCTGGAACAGGAGCTGTAACTGGGAGCTTGGAAATTGGAGCTGGAACTGCAACCTGGGAAATGGGACTTGGAAATGGGAGCTGGACATGGTTCCTGGAACTGGGAGCTGGGAAATGGGAGCTTGAAATAGGAGCTGGAAATGGGACCTGGAAACAGGAACTTGAAATGGGAGCTAGGAAATGGGAGCTCTGGAACAGGAGCTGGAAATGGGAGTTGGGAAATTGGAGATTGAAATGGGACCTGGGAAATGGGAGCTTGAAATAGTTCCTGGAAATGGTTCCCAGAACTGGGAGCTGGGAAATTGGAGCTGTGGAAGGGGAACTTGAAATGGGAGCAGGAACTGGGAGCTGGGAAATGGGAGCTGGAAATGGGACCTGGAACTGGGAGCTGGGAAATGGGAGCTCTGGTAATGGGAACTGGAAATGGGATCTGGGAAAAGGAAGCTGGGGAATAGGAGCTGGAAAATTGGAGCTGTGGAAGGGGACGTTGAAACGGGAGCTGGAAATGGTTCCTGGAACTGGGAGCTGGGAAATGGGAGATGGAAATGGGAGCTGGATGTGGTTCCTGGAACTGGGAGCTGGGAAATTGGAGCTGTGGAATGGGAGCAGGAACTGGAAGCTGGGAAATGGGAGCTCTGGAATGGGAACTGGAAATGGGAGCTGGGGAACAGGAGCTGCAAAATCAGAGCTGTGGAATGGGAGGTGGAAAATGAGAGCTGGAAATTGTTCCTGGAACTGGGACCTGGGAAATGGAAGCTTGAAATGGGAGCTGGATGCACATGGTTCCTGGAACTGGGAGCTGGGAAATGGGAGCTTGAAATGGGAGCTAGAAATGGGAGCAGGAACTGGGAGCTGGGAAATGGGAGGTGGGAAATGGGAGCTCTGAAATGGGATCTGGAAAAAGGAAGCTGGAAAATCGGAGCTGTGGACTGGGAGGTTGAAATGGGAGGTGGAAAGTAGGAGCTGGAAATAGTTCTTGGAACTGGGAGCTGGGCAGTGGGGAAGGGGAACCCACCCCTGGCTGATCCTGGGGCTCTGCCTGCTCCTTCCAGCCCCACTCCCAGAGGGAATAAAATAGCACAAGTTGAGCAAAATTCGTAACTATGAAAAGAGGAAAAAAACCCAAGGCCCTGGTAATTATTCATAGCGAGATATTTTCTTTTCCTTTTTAAATGATGAATCGCAAGTCAAGCGGCATCTCCTCAGGGCTGAGAGCCTGAATCCATCCCAGGCTGCTCCGGAGCAAGGGCACTGGGAGATATCACCAGGAAAAGCAGATTTAACTCATTTCCATATGCATAATAATGCAATTACAGAGTCAGCCTAAACCTGTGGTGCAGACAAAGAAACGGGCAGCTTGGTAATTAATCACACGTGTAAGAATAAAGCCTCCGTTACATTAGGGTTTGTTATTTGGTGGATTAATTAGGGAAAAAAAAAAAAAGAGTTTTCACTGCAGTGAAACCCTATGCAGAGCTACAGACCAGGAGAAGTCTGTCTAGAGAGCTGCCGGGAGGAGAGAGATCTGGGGGTGTTGGTTGACAGCGACTGACCATGAGGCAGCAGTGTGCCCAGGTGGCCAAGAAGGCCAATGGCATCCTGGCTTGGATCAGAAATGGTGTGACCAGCAGGGCCAGGGAGGTTATTCTCCCTCTGTACTCGGCACTGGTGAGGCCGCTCCTTGAATCCTGTGTTCAGTTCTGGGCCCCTCACCACAAGAAGGATGTTGAGGCTCTGGAGTGAGTCCAGAGAAGTGCCACGAAGCTGGTGAAAGGGCTGGAGAACAGGCCCTATGAGGAGCGGCTGAGAGAGCTGGGGGTGTTTATCCTGGAGAAGAGGAGGCTGAGGGGAGACCTCATTGCTCTCTGCGACTACCTGAAAGGAGGTTGTGGAGAGGAGGGAGCTGGGCTCTTCTCCCAAGGGACAGGGGACAGGACAAGAGGCAATGGCCTCAAGCTCCACCAGGGGAGATTTAGGCTAGAGATTAGGAGGAAGTTTTTCACACAGAGGGTCATTGGGCATTGGAATAGGTTGCCCAGGGAGGTGGTTGATTCCCCTTCCCTGGAGGTGTTTAAGGGACGGGTGGATGAGGTGCTGAGGGACATGGTTTAGTGTTTGATGGGAATGGTTGGACTCAATGATCCTGATGGGTCTCTTCCAACCTGGTTGTTCTATGATTCTATGATTTTCAGGGCCTGAGAGTCAAAAGGGAGCTGGAAAGTGCTTGCTATCTCATTTATTTTTTTTAGAAAGCGTGGTTCCTATACAGAAGTGCTTCCAAAGCCCAAAATCCTGAGGGTAGGAGCTGGGAATATTGGCTGACGCAGTTTTTGAGGTCCCGGTCAGTGCTGCTGACCTGGAAGATTCGGAGCCAGAGCTCCGTCACACACAGAGAGCACAGGGAGGGATGGGGTGACCTGGGGGTCACTTTAATTCCATACAACTATAGACAGATATACAGAGAGAGAGAGAAAATATACAGAGAGGACCCTCTCCCAGTGGTGTTTCCTTGGATCAGAGTTCAGCCTGGCTGCCCCATCCCTGGAGGGGTTCAGGGCCAAGTTGGATGGGGCTTGGAGCCCCTGATCCAGTGGGAGGTGTCCCTGCAAGTGTGGAACTGGAGAGGGTTTGAGGTCCCTTCCAACCCAACCCATTCCATGATTCTATGATCCTGGTTTCCCAGCTCAAAGAAGGGTGATGGAGCTGTGGGGGTTGGGCGGTGCCATTGTGGGGAGTTGCTGGTTCAGCCCTTGGGCACCTGCTGGGACGTTGCAGGCAGGTGATGCTCTAGGTCCATGTCTTTGTGAAGGCTCTGGTGTGGGGGTTTTGCCACCAGTGTCCCCGTTTCCTTAGGAATAATCTTGATTTTTATTTTTTTTTTTTTTGTTATTCAGCAAAACCTAAGCTAAGAAAAGCCCCGATTCTCACCGCGTCCTGGGCTCTGAGCAATGCCTGAATGTGGCCGCTTTTAACAAAAAAGAAATAATTGAAGCATTTTAACCTCCTTTAAGGTCATCGCAGGCACATGTCCCAGCAGGTTGGGAACCTGGCAGGGCTCTCCTGGGTGGAAAAATCCAGTGGGAATGGGAAAAGGGGTGGCTGAGCTGACCCAAGAGTCCTGAGCCAACCCACAGCCTCAGTGCTCGTGGCTCCGTCCCCTCAACACATCCTTGAAGGGACTGAGATGTCTCATGGCTCCATCCCCTCAACACATCCTTGAAGGGGCTGCTTGGAGCTGAGTTGCCTCATGCCTTGGTGATGAGGTTCACCTCCTCCGTGTCCCCAAGTTCCTTCATTGTCCTCTCAGCAGTTGCCGCTGCTGTGGTTGGAAATGCCGCTCTCCTTGACAGGAATGGTTGGACTTGATGATCCGATGGGTCTCTTCCAACTTGGTTGTTCTATGATTCTATGATTCATGCCTGGATCCCAGGGTCACGATTTCTCAGGGACACTGAGGTACAGACTAAGGCAGGTTAGAGAGAGCAATGATTTTGGGTCATCAAACTCAGGCTGCCCAGGGAGGTGGTTGAGTCACCTTCCCTGGAGGTGCTTAAGGGACGGGTGGATGAGGTATTGAGGGACTTGGTTTAGTGTTAGATAGGAATGGTTGGACTAGAAGATCCGATGGGTCCCTTTCAACCTAGTTGTTCTGTGATTCTGTGATTCTGTGAAAAACTGAGACATTGAGCTGAAATACAAAGCCTGCAGTGAAACTCAAGGTGTCCTGGTCCACAGCTTGGGGCATCCCACCCTCCCTATGAACCAGCTCCAAACAAGAGCCTTTCCCACCACATGCCCCCAGGGTGGGTGGAGGTGGAGAGCTGAAGGGTGGTCTCCAACTCCTTCTGGCCACTTTAGTCTCTCTTCTCATGGAGCTGAAACTCAGTTTCCTGGGGATTTTCGCTCCATTCCTGCCCTGGGGTCAATCCTTCTTGCCCTCCCGCACCCAATGCTCCATGATGGTTGGACCCGATGATGTGATGGGTCCCTTCCAACCCGGTTGTTCTATGATTCTATGATTCTATGAGCAGCTAGACGTGGGGTGGTAGGAGGTGAGCAGCCCAAGCCTGGCTCTACCTCTTGTCCAGGACTCCATCTGTGCCTGAAAAGGGATCTTTTTGCATCCCTGGAGATGTCCGGGATGAAGACACTGAGCAAACCCCTCAGGCTTTGGCTCAGGGCAAAAGAGACAAGGAGGATCTAGATAGGAATGGTTGGACTAGAAGATCCGATGGGTCCCTTCCAACCTGGTTGTTCTGTGATTCTGTGATCTCTCGCACGCTTTGCCTGCGATTGCTTTGAGACCCCCAACAGGCAATTTCACCCTATTTTGGTTCCTTTGGGGAAAAAAAATAAACAGGTTTGGGTTGCTTCATCAGCTCTGCCTTCCTAACAGGGGAGGCTGCAGTTTGCACAGGCTCCGGAGAAAGGTAGGGCTGGTCAGGAGAGGTAATGGCCTTGATTAGGCTAAATTGATGCAACTGGAAAAAACCAGAGATGCAACCCAGGCTCCTCCATCCAGCCCACGAACCCCAGGTGCTCCCAGGCACTCGTCTGCTTCCTCCAGCTGCATCAATTTGTCCACTAAATGCTATTACGGCTCCTTCCGAGCCACCTCCTCCTCGGCCCCTTTGACCTCCTGGCTGCAGCCACGGTGGTGGGAAGGCGAGTGGAAGGGGAAATTGTGGTTCCCAGATGTTGTTTGCGGCCGGTGCGGGGCTGGTGGCAGAGATTTAGGGAGCAGAAAGCCAGGAGGACCCATCAGTCATTGTTTAGCAGCAGATAATGTGGTCCAGAGGTCCCTGGATGGCGGCTCCTGCAGGATGCGCTGCCTTGGGGCTCGGATGCTCCTTGGAACTTGGCTGCTCCCTGGGGCTCAGCTGCTTCTTGAAGCTTGGCTGCTCCTTGGGGCTCAGATTCTCCTTGGAATTTAGCTGCTCCTTGGGGCTCTGATGCTCCTTGGAACTCAGCAGCTTCTTGAAGCTTGGCTGCTCCTTGGGGCTTGGATGCTCCTTGGAACTCAGCTGCTTCTTGAGGCTTGGCTGCTCCTTGGGTCTCGGATGCTCCTTGGAATTCAGCTGCTCCTTGGGGCTTGGCTGCTCCTTGGGGCTCGGTTGCTCCTTGGGATTCAGCTGCTCCTTGGAACTCAGCTGCTCCCTGGGGCTCGGCTGCTCCTTGGGGCTCGGATGCTCCTTGGAATTCAGCTACTCCTTGGGGCTCGGCTGCTCCTTGGGGCTCTGATGCTCCTTGGGGCTCGGCTGCTTCTTGAAGCTTGGCTGCTCCTTGGGGCTCGGATGCTCCTGGGAATTCAGCTGCTCCTTGGGGCTTGGATGCTCCTTGGGGCTCTGATGCTCCTGGGAATTCAGCTGCTCCTTGGGGCTCGGCTGCTCCTTGGGGCTCTGATGCTCCTTGGGGCTCGGCTGCTTCTTGAAGCTTGGCTGCTTCTTGGGGCTCGGATGCTCCTGGGAATTCAGCTGCTCCTTGGGGCTTGGATGCTCCTTGGAATTCAGCTGCTCCTTGGGGCTCGGCTGCTCCTTGGGGCTCGGCTGCTCCTTGGAATTCAACTGCTTCTGGAAACCTGGCTCCTCCTTGGGGCTCGGATGCTCCTTGGAGCTCAGCGGCTCCTTGGAACTCAGCTGCTTCTTGAAGCTTGGCTGCTTCTTCAGCAGGATGGTTGCTCCGTTCAGATGAGTTTTGAGCATGAAACCCCAAATCTCTGCCTCTCTCACAGGCTGTGGGTCCATTCTCAGTGCTTGCATGAGCTTTGTCCCTGCTCAGGGCATTGTGGAACGACAAGGAGATTTTTCCCATCTTCCCAAACCATCCCTACGGTTGGACTCGATGATCCGATGGGTCCCTTCCAACCTGGTTGTTCTACGATTCTATGATTCTTTTTGTTAGAGAAGAAAAGGAATCTTACACTTTTCAGCTTTGCTGAAGGAAATCTGGGCAGCGCTGCTGCTCATCCATCACCCCACGGGCAGGGGAAGGCAAACCTGTTAGTCCATCCTAATCGCTTTAGTGCTGCGAGAAACTCCTCGAGTCTTCACAAATTGCTCCCTGAATGAGATCTTTCTCAGGTTCAATGTCTTTGGATGACGAGGAGCAGTTCCCTGTCACCCTGATGGATGCCGGGCTGCGGGAATTTGGATCAGCATATGGATAACGGGGAGAACTTGGGATGTGCCGTATCCCATCCCCTGGATTTATCCATATTCCCAGCATCCCGTCCACGTCCAAGGCTGCTCTGGCTGCAGTCAGGGGTCTCTAAATAATACAGTAATGACATTAACAGTGACAGATTGTCCCCTGGGACCAAGCCCAGCTTGAAGGACTCCAGTGGAATTTCTCCTATGGATCTGGAGCTCTTTGCTCACTCTGTCTCTGCAGCAGCATCGTTTTCTCTTCCCACCTCTGGCTGTTTTTTGGACACAGCCTAGAGGGAGATGGAGTGAAGTTCCAGGATGCAGCATCACATCCCAGTTCAGTTCCTTTTTATCTCAGGAGCGTTTCTCCTCTTGCCTGGGACTGCCAAGTCATCTCGGCCCTTGCAGGAGAGGCAGGTGGTCATTGAGGTCACGGTGATGCAAGATGCTTGGGCTTTGCCAGCAGAGACGTCCTGGAGAATGACACCCATTGGGTGTACAGGGCTGCCAGCTCTCCCCGTGGTGGCAGCAACGACAGCGGCATCACCGCTTTGGTCCCTACACCGCTTGGTGAGTCCTTATTCTCTCATCCTGGCTTCTCCGGGATGAAAAAAATTAAAATAGTCTTTGCAGTCACTCGCTTTCAGCTTGAACAAAGCCCAGCGCCCAGGCCCCCGCTCTCCGCTAGAGCTCCGTGGTGGTGACCTGGGTGACTTCCGAGCGCAGGTCGTCCCCTTCGTGGCCCCGGCAGCCTCGCTGGAGGCTGCCCACGGCTAGTCATGCCGGCTTGTTGTGAGCTTCGGAAGGGGTGCAGGTGGAGACGCGCTCCCGCGTGGTGTTCCTGGCACGGGAGAAGCTGTTCTGGTCCCCGCGGGCTCGGAAAGGCAGACAGAACTCTCGGAAACACCTCTTGAAGTTCTCATCCAGGAAAGCGTAAAGGACGGGGTTGAGGCTGCTGTTGGTGTAACCCAGGGCGATGCAGAAATGCAGACTGGCCACCACGTAGGGGTTCTTCTTATCGATGTCCACCAGCGTCCAGACGATGACAAAGATGTGGATGGGGGTCCAGCAGATGATGAAAGCCGCCACCACCACCAGCACCATGCGCGTGATGCGCCGCAGGTTGCGGTCTTTCTCCTTGGAGCCCGAGAGGAGGCGCACGCTCTTCAGACGGAGGATCATCAGCCCATAGCAGATGGTGATGACCAAGATGGGGACCATGAAGGCAAAGATGAAGACGCAGATCTTGGTCACTGTGTCCCAGTAGATGGGAGGATCAGGAAACTGGAGCGTGCACAGCACCATCCCATCTGTGGGAGAGAGGACGATCAAAAAGGAGCAGGTGAAGTGTCTGCCTGGAATCATAGACTCATAGAATCACCAGGTTGGAAAAGACCCACTGGATCATCGAGACCAACCATTCCTATCAAACACTAAACCATGTCCCTCAGCACCTCATCCACCCATCCCTTAAACACCTCCAGGGAAGGTGAATCAACCACCTCCCTGGGCAGACTCTGACACTGCCCAATGACCCTTTCTGTAAAAGAAAATTTCCTAATGTCCAGCCTGACCCTCCCCTGGCAGAGCTTGAGGCCATTCCTTCTCGTCCTGTCCCCTGTCACTTGGGGGAAGAGCCCAGCTCCCTCCTCTCCACAACCTCCTTTCAGGTAGTTGCAGAGAGCAATGAGGTCTCCTCTCAGCCTCCTCTTCTCTAGGATAAACACCCCCAGCTCTCTCAGCTGCTCCTCTTCTTCTCCAGCCCCTTCCCCAGCTTTGTTGCTCTTCTCTGGACTCACTCCAGAGCCTCAACATCCTTCTTGTGCTGAGGGGCCCAGAACTGAACACAAGATTCGAGGAGCAGTCTCACCAGTGCTGAGTCCAGAGGGAGAAGAACCTCCCTGGCCCTGCTGGTCACACTGTTTCTGATCTAAGCCAGGATGCCATTGGCCTTCTTGGCCACCTGGGCCACTGCTGGCTCATATTCAACCAACACCCCCAGGTCCTTCTCCTCCAGGCAGTTTCCAGCCAGACTTCTTCTAGTCTGGAGCTGCTCAGGGTTGTTGTGCCCCAAGTGCAGGTCCCACCATTTGGCCTTGTTAAACCTCATGCCAGATCACCCCTGGGATGGATACTACCAGAGGGGCCAGGAGATGACCTTTCCCCAGAAGCCACTTGCCTTTGGACTTGGTGACCGCCATGACCATGATGGGCACCCCAATGAGGGAAGAGAGCACCCAGATGCAGACGTTGATAATCTTGGCCTTGGCTGGCGTGCGGAAGTCCAGAGCCTTCACCGGGTGGCACACAGCGACGTAGCGGTCCACGCTCATCATGGTCAGGGTGAAGATGCTGGTGAACATGTTGTAGTAGTCGATGGAGAGGACGACTTTGCAGAGCAGCTCCCCAAAGGGCCAGGTCTCCATCAGGTACTTGGCGCTCTGGAAGGGCAGTGTGCTAGTGGCCAGTGCGTCTGCCAGGGCCAGGTTGAAGATGTAGATGTTGGTGGCTGTCTTCATCTTGGTGTACCTGGGGGTGGCAGAGAAGGAACAGTTAGAGCAGCTTCCAGTGGTGAAAGGGGCTGCAGGAAAGCTGGGGAGAGGCACTTGACCAGGGAGTGTAGAGAGAGGAGAAGGGGAAGGGTTTTCAGCTGAAAGAGGAGAGATTGAGATGAGATCTTAGAAAGAAATGTTTTGCTGTGAGGGTGAGGAGGCCCTGGCCCAGGTTGCCCAGAGCAGGGGTGGCTGCCCCATCCCTGGAGGGGTTCAAGGGCAGGTTGGATGGGGCTTGGAGCCCCTGAGCCAGTGGGAGGTGGTGGCATAGCCTTGACCTCAGCCTAGCAAACAACCTGGAGGTGGCTGCAAAGGCCTCATCCAGAGCAAACCCCATAGCGTTGCCCTTTGGGGCAGGGGTGGGACTGGATAGGCTTTGAGGTCCATTCCAACTCAAACCATCTGAAAGGAGGTTGTGGAGAGGAGGGAGCTGGGCTCTTCTCCCAAGGGACAGGACAAGAGGGAATGACCTCAAGATCCTCCAGGGGAGATTTAGGCTGGAGATTAGGAGGAAGTTTTTCCCACAGAGGGTCATTGGGCATTGGAATAGGCTGCCCAGGGAGGTGGCTGATTCACCTTCCCTGGAGGTGTTTAAGGGACAGGTGGATGAGGTGCTGAGGGACATGGTTTAGTGTTTGATAGGAACGGTTGGACTCAATGATCCGATGGGTCTCTTCCAAACTGGTTGTTCTATGATTCTGTGATTCTATGATTCTATGATTCCATGATCCAGCACCTGCAGAAGATGGCTTAGCTCGTGCCGAAGCGCTTATCCTGCCTTTAGTCAAAGGAAAGATCAAGAGATTTTTTCAGAGAAGTAACTTCTCCAATTAAATCGATTTAATCCATTTTCCTAAATCAGTTGCGTGATGCCCTTTGAAACCTCCTTTATCTGATTTTCCACCCAGTAAATCGTGATTATCTAGCTTGCTTCCCTGACGCGTTTACTTGGAGAAATTGGATCGATTACTCCGGAAACAGGCCATCTGGAAGCAGCCCAATTAGCTAGGCTGGAGAGCCAGAGCCTTTGGGGAAGCCTGGCCGCCTCGACCACCACACGTGGTTCAGGGGGACACTGCTGCTTCTCCCAGGACATTCAGCAAGGGACACAGCCCCCCGCAGCTGGCACAGCAGCTCTGGTCCTTGTCACATCACGGTAACACCCAGTCCCAAGTAGGCAACCCTTCCTGAAGGGATGAGGCATTGGTGGGTGCTGGAGCTGGCAACCGCAGTGGTCGATGGGGATGGATGTGTCCTAGGAGAACCCAGCCCTGCAGGTGTTGCTCAAGGTGATCTTAGAACCAATTGGTTGGAAAAGAAAAAAAAAAAAAAACCTTAATCATAGAATCATAGAACAACCAGGTTGGAAGAGACCCATCGGATCATCGAGTCCAACCATTCCTATCAAACACTAACCCATGTCCCTCAGCACCTCATCCACCCGTCCCTTAAACCCCTCCAGGGAAGGTGAATCAACCACCTCCCTGGGAAGCCTATTCCAATGCCCAATGACACTCTGTGTGAAAGACTTCCTCCTCATCTCCAGCCTAAATCTCCCCTGGTGGAGCTTGAGGCCATTCCCTCTTGTCCTGTCCCCTGGCACTTGGGAGAAAAGCCCAGCTCCCTCCTCTCCACAACCTCCTTTCAGGTAGTTGTAGAGAGTAATGAGGTCTCCCCTCAGCCTCCTCTTCTCCAGGATAAACACCCCCAGCTCTCTCAGACACTCCTCATAGGGCCTGTTCTCCAGCCCCTTCACCAGCCTCGTGGCTCTTCTCTGGGCTCTCTCCAGAGCTTCAACATCCTTCTTGTGCTGAGGGGCCCACAACTGAACACAGGATTCAAGGAGCAGCCTCACCAGTGCCGAGTACAGAGGGAGAATCACCTCCCTGGCCCTGCTGGTCACACCATTTCTGATCCAAGCCAAGATGCCATTGGCCTTCTTGTCCACCTGGGCACACTGCTGGCTCATGGTCAGTCGGCTGTCGACCAACCCCCAGGTCCCTCTCCTCCTGGCAGTTTTCCAGCCAGACTTCTCCCAGTCTGTAGCTCTGCATAGGGTTGTTGTGCCCCAAGCGCAGGACCCACCATTTGACCGTGTTAAACCTCATCCCACTGGACTCTGCCCAGAGGTCCAGCCTGTTCAGATCCCTTTGCAGAGCCTCCCTACCCTCCAGCAGATCAACACTTGCACACAGCTTTGTGTCATCTGCAAACTTGCTAAGGGTACCCTCAATGCCTTCATCCAGGTCATTGATGAAGACATTGAACAGGGCTGGACCCAGCACTGAGCCCTGGTGAACCCCACTTGTCACTGTCCTCCAGCTGGACTTAACACCATTTACCACCACTCTCTGGGCCCGGTCAGACAGATGTACCTGTCCGCTACTAAACCCTGAGAACCTCATCCACCCATCTCTTAAACCCCTCCAGGAATGGCGGCTCAACCACCCCCCTGAGTTTCCTCTTCCAGTGATGCTTTGAACAGCACAGTTGGTTTGAAAGATTAGGAGGAAAAGAGATTAGGAGAGATTTGGAGATTAGGAGGAAGTTATTCACACAGAGGGTCATTGGGCATTGGAATAGGCTGCCCAGGGAGGTGGTTGATTCACCTTCCCTGGAGGTGTTTAAGGGACGGGTGGATGAGGTCTTGAGGGACTTGGTTTAGTGTTTGATAGGAATGGTTGGACTCGATGACCCGATGGGTCTCTTCCAACCTGGTTGTTCTATTATTCTATGAAAGAGAAGCTGCTGAGGGTCCCCAAAGGGCAACGCAATGGGATTGGTTCAGGATGAGGGCTTTGCAGCCACCCCCAGGTTGTTTGCTAGGCTGAGGTCAAGGCTATGCCAGCAGCTCCAACCCCTCCCTGTGCACTGCCTTCCAGCAAGACCCTGTTGCTCAGAGCATCCTCCGCAGCCTCAAGCTCATTTTGATGCACCCTAATTAACTAACAAAAGTGTCAGTTTGAACACAAGCATCTCTCTGCATGACTAAACCTGCCTGTAGCATCACTGGGATGGGCTCTGGCTGTTGAATTCATGGGTGTAGACAACCCTTGGTTGCCGGATACAAAGATGCTCACAGGACCCCATCGTGTGATGGGGTACACGGAGAAACTTCGGGTGAAAGGATTGAGTAGCTCCCATCTCAGATGGTTCCCAATCTGCTGTCTTGGCTGGACACCAGGTTGGTGTAAGAAAGAGCTTTCTAGGTTTTCATGACCTTGAGGATGTCTTGTTTTTGTCAAGAGAGAGACCTCATTGCTCTCTCCAACTGCCTGAAAGGAGGTTGTGGAGAGGAGGGAGTTGGGCTCTTCTCCCAAGGGACAGGATGAGAAGGAATGACCTCAAGCTCCACCAGGGGAGGGTCAGACTGGACATTAAGAAAAAATATTTCATGGAAAGGGTGATTGGGTAGTGGCAGAGGCTGCCCAGGGAGGGAGTTGATTCACCTTCCCTGGAGGTGTTTAAGGGACGGGTAGATGAGGTGCTGAGGGACATGGGTTAGTGATTGATGGGAATGGTTGGACTCTATAATCCAATGAGTCTCTTCCAATCTGGTGATTCTACAATTCTATGACCATGTTCAGCCCCTTCACTTTCCCCTTTCCTCCATCTCAGCAGGGGCAGGAGAGCGAGCTTGTGGGGATGGAGACCCACCAGGATACGCTGTTGGTAGAACTGGGAAACAGAGGCTCAAACCCCATTTCTCTCTAGGAGAAAACAGTCGCTTGGACCACCCCCCAGCTCCAAGAGCATTCTCTTCTCACTCACTAGCCTGGAGAAGAGGAGGCTGAGAGGAGACCTCATTACTCTCTCCAACTACCTGAAGGGAGGTTGTAGAGAGGAGGGAACTGGGCTCTTCTCCCAAGTGACAGGGGACAGGACAAGAGGGAATGGCCTCAAGCTCCACCAGGGGAGATTTAGGCTGGAGATTAGGAGGAAGTTTTTCACACAGAGGGTCATTGGGCATTGGAATAGGCTGCCCAGGGAGGGGGTTGAGTCACATTCCCTGGAGGTGTTTAAGAGACCGATGGATGAGGTCTTGAGGGACTTGGTTTAGTGTTTGATAGGAATGGTTGGACTAGAAGATCCGATGGGTCCCTTCCAACCTGGTTGTTCTATGATTCTATGGTTCTATGATACTCCAGCTGCAAACGGCAGCCCCTTGCCCAGGGGTGGAAACAACCGAGTTGAACATTTCTTTTTTATTTCAAATACTGCATAAAAAAAAAAATGTCCTTTCCTTGAAAAGTCCTTTTCAGTTCTCCTTAGTGTTATTTTCCAAGCATCTGCATTTGCATCGCAGGAAAGTTTCACTCCAGGTTAAACAAAAAAAAACCTGAGAATTTGTGTTATTTTCTCTTAGGTTAAAATATAGTGGGTTTGGATAGATTCACACATATTTTTTTTATTTTTTTGATCTGTGCTTTTTGAGTTAAGTGGAAAAAAAATGAGTTACTCACGCTGTGCTCTGCCAGGCGTGCTCGGCCGTGCTGGGTCAGCACTTCCCAACCCCTGCCAGATGCGCCGGGGTGGTGGGGCCGGATCCCCTCGCCAGGAAGGATGGAGCTGGCCAGGATGATGGGAAACGAGGGCTGGGGAAGGGTCTGGAGCCCAGGGAGCTGGAATTGTTCAGCCTGGAGAAGAGGAGGCTGAGGGGAGATGTCATTGCTGCATACAACTACCTGAAAAGGTTGTGGTGAGGTGGGTGCTGGGCTCTTCTCCCAAGTAAGTGTGATAGGATGAGATGAAACGGTCTCATGTTGTGCCAGGGGAGGTTTAGATTGGATCTCGGGAAAAATTTCTTTGCTGAAAGAGTGATGAAGCCCTGGCAGAGGCTGCCCAGGGCAGTGGTAGAGTCTCCATCCCTGGAGGGATCCAAAACACGTGTATCTGTGACGCTTTGGGACATGGATTTGTAGGCAAGGTGGGGTTGTGGTGATGGTCACACTGGATGGTCTCGGTGGTCTTTTCAACTTGAACAGTTCTGTGGTTCTGTGGGTGATGGGGATGACAGAATTTATCCCCTGGAGATGTGGGTTGCGGTTCAGCTCCCTCCAGGATTAAGCTGAGGATCAAACCCACTGCATGGGGTGGATGGAGGGGTTTAAGGGACGGGTGGACGAGGTGCTGAGGGACATGGGTTAGTGATTGATGGGAATGGTTGGACTTGATGATCCGATGGGTCTTTTCCAACCCGGTGATTCTCTGATTCTCTGATCCACCATGGTGACCTCCAGTGCTGCAAACGGAGCCTCCGCTCCAGAAAAGAAACTTCTCCTCTGCAGCAGAGTGAACTGGCTGCTTCTGCTGATGGAGCTCCCTGGGCTGCCAACCTCGTTGCAATTAAGTGAGTGCCTTGATTGGGAAGTTACGCACTTGAACGAAACAATCTGGAAGGTGTTGACGGAGAGATGAGGCTTGAGGTGATGGAATGAGGGTGGCTCAGCATCCACACCAGCATCTTGCGTCCCACGTAGGGACCTCTGAGCCCTCCA
The DNA here is from genome assembly GCA_033558105.1 of Coccyzus lansbergi. NCBI lineage: Eukaryota > Metazoa > Chordata > Aves > Cuculiformes > Coccyzidae > Coccyzus > Coccyzus lansbergi. The sequence goes on from JAUMJK010001370.1 coordinate 30,669, forward strand.
AACCTCTTGGATAATAAAATAAGTGAAGGAAAACTCTCACAAAACTCCTGGAGCTGCTAAAAGTGACCACCTTGGGCTGGTTTAACAAATCCTGCACTCGGCAAAGGGCTGTCCCCACTGGTTCTGAAGGAGCTGGTAGGGGGTTGATGGGCTCGGTGGGAACATGGGCACTCGCACGCCCGAGCTTGCAGCTGCAAATTGCTGCCAGGGGTGTTTTTAAAGGCTCCTGACGAGGCAGCAGTAATTACAGCACTGGTCAGGGCTGTCAGCCGCACTGGTGCTGCTGCTGGAGGGTACTGGGGAGGTCATAGAATCATAGAATCATAGAACAACCAGGTTGGAAAGGACCTATCGGATCATCGAGTCCAACCATTCCTATCAAACACTAAAACAAGTCCCTCAGGACCTCATCTACCCGTCCCTTAAACACCTCCAGGGAAGGGGAATCAACCATCTCCCTGGGCAGCCTGTTCCAATGCCCAATCACCCTCTGTGTGAAAGACTTCCTCCTAATCTTGCTGCTCGCTGGCATCTCTACAGCATCCTCTGCACTGCATCCCCAGCGACTCTGAGGTCCCCAAGCCCCACGGGACAAACCCCAGCTGGGCTTCCAGGTTGCCCAAGGGCAGCAGGAGGTGACAGCAGGAGATGTCCCCAGGGCCACAAGGCACTCAGCATCTCCCCATCACCGAGACGTAAATCCAAACGGATGCCACTTCACAGCCTCATCCTGTACTGATACCAGTTTGCCCCAGTGGAGCCTAACTGGTCCCAGCCTAAACCCTGCAGACACAGAGCGACTCTGCCGAGGAACCCTTGTGAGTCGGAAAATGAGGGGGCTAGAAACCACGGTGATGGGCTCTGTGGCTGCCGTGGAGTCAGGCTTCCTAAAGGATAACCTTTAACTTCCTTTAACGTTAGATTCCTCAGCGGGTTAAATAGGGAGGATGCTGTTTGCACATTAAATCCTTCTCTTTGAAATGCCTTCCCTCCTGCCTAAGAGCAGAACCAGCTGGAGGGGGGTCTAATAACACTCATCCTTCACCGTGACACGCTACGTGGCGTATGTCTCTGCAACAATTACCTTAATTTGCTTTTTCAGGCTAGGGCTGATTATTTTCAAGCTGCTCCGAGTCGATGAAAAATCCCATCGGATGTCGGGTAGCGTCAGTGAGTGACCCTCCCGCCCCCCCCCTGCCCATCCGTCCTCTGTCTTGGGTGGTTAATAAAGCTCCTCAAATTGCGAGGAGCCAGGCACGAGGGTGATGGGCTCATGGACCTGGTTCAGGCTGGTTTCCTTCCCCCCCCCGTGAGTCACTGCATTTATTTTGTGCACAGGCAGCGCTGCCCTCCTGGAAGGATCCCTATGGACTGGGAGAGCTTGAGGAAGGGATGGAAATGGTTAAAAATGAGGATTCTTAGGATTTGCCTAAATCAAGCTACAAGAATAGAATCATAGAACCATAAAACAACCAGGTTGGAAGGGACGCATTGGATCATCGAGTCCAACCATGAGTCCATCGAGTCCAACCAATAGGTTTAGCCTTGAAGTTTTGGCCCCGGCTTGGGGGTTACAGCAACCCTTGGGGTGAAGGGAACTGAGTAGGGTTGGTCCTGGAACAGGTTGCCCAGAGCAGGGGTGGCTGCCCCATCCCTGGAGGTGTTCAAGGGAAGGTTGGATGGGGCTTGGAGCCCCTGATCCAGTGGGAGGTGTCCCTGCCCATGGCAGGGGTGGGACTGGATGGGCTCTGAGGTCCCTTCCAACCCGACAAACCATCCTATGGTTAACCCCAGGAGTCCTGCCCTGTGCCAGCACGAACCCTCTCCAGGTGGCAGCCAGGCTGGAGGTGGTGAAGCCTCAGTTCCATTGCTGACAGGGGTGTGAGGGTGAACACAGCTCCTGCCTCTGCTGCCATCCAGCCCCATTCCCTGCTGCTGGGGGGTCACAGAGGGCTCTGGCAGCCCCTGCTGCTGGGGATGCTCCCATTGTCTGCAAGGCTTGGCTTTATTCATAGAATCACCAGGTTGGAAAAGACCCATCGGATTATAGAGTCCAACCATTCCCATCAATCTCTAACCCATGTCCCTCAGCACCTCATCCACCCGTCCCTTAAACCCTCCAGGGAAGGTGACTCAACCCCCTCCCTGGGCAGCCTCTGCCAGTGCCCAGTGACCCTTTCCACGAAATATTTTTTCCTGATGTTACCCACTTTGCTGCAGCCCTAACCAGGTTAACCCGTCTTACCCAAAGGGGACCGAGCAATATCTCAGACAAAGAGGTGGCAGGAAACTTTGCTCGGCCCTGGTGCGAGGTGGGCGACGCGAGCTCCTGCTCTTTGTTAGAGAAAACAGGAGCCAGGCGGCTGCGGTTGACGTGAACACACATGAACACGAGCTCGCAGCTCGCCTGGGGTTGGAGAATTGGCTCTCAGCATCTCAGTGATGGAGCAAGGTAGGTAACCGGTGGGACCCCAGGGCTGCAGAGTTGGGGGGCATGGAGGGGATTTCATAGAATCATAGAACAACCAGGTTGGAAGAGACCCATCGGATCATCGAGTCCAAGCATTCCTATCAAACACTAAGGAGCCTCCCTGCAAACAGGGCAGCTCTTAGCGGTGGCATTTGTGGTTGGACTGGATGATCCGGTGGGTCTCTTCCAACCTGGTGATTCTATGATTTGTCCCTTGGAAATAAATACCTGTCACCTCTGCAGCCCTGCAGCTCCTCCTCTGCTCCCCATGCAAGGAGACAGGTTGGGGTGTGCCCTCAGCTCCCCCCTAACTCCCAGCTCCCCGCGTCCTGCCCTCGGTGCACACGCAGCCTTTGCTTCTCTTCTTCTTCGCGTGTGCAAGCACAGATGCTGCTCGCACGTGCCTCACACCCATCTCGGGGCTACCTGCTCACAAGCGTCCGGCGCACGCTCGCTCTTGCTCCTGCTGCTGGCACACACCCTGTGCATGCTTACACCTGGATCACACCCCGTGCACACTCACACCTGGATCACACCCTTTGCATGCTCACACCCAGTCCCAGTGCATGCTTACACCTGGATCACACCCCATGCACACTCACACCTGGATCACAATCTCTGCATGCTCACACCCAGTCCCAGTGCACGCTTACACCTGGATCACACCCCGTGCACACTCACACCTGGATCACACCCTCTGCATGCTCACACCCAGTCCCAGTACATGCTTACCCCTGGATCACACCCCGTGCACACTCACACCTGGATCACACCATTTGCATGCTCACACCCAGTCCCAGTGCATGCTTACACCTGGATCACACCCCATGCACGCTCACACCTGGATCACACCATTTGCATGCTCACACCCAGTCCCAGTGCATGCTTACACCTGGATCACACCCCATGCACACTCACACCTGGATCACACCATTTGCATGCTCACACCCAGTCCCAGTGCATGCTTACACCTGGATCACACCCCATGCACACTCACACCTGGATCACACCCTCTGCATGCTCACACCCAGTCCCAGTGCATGCTCCCTCCTGCTGTCTCATCCCTGGTGCGCACACACACACACTTCCATTGTGCACACTCGCTCCTGCTCCTGTCTCACCTCTGGTGCAAACCCATTTCTGCTGCTGGTTTGCTCCTGGAGCACACACACCCCTGGGGCACACCCACCGCTGCTGTCTCACGTGCACTGCACACTCATTCCTGGTGCACAGCCACTTCTGCCGCTGGCTCACATGCAGCACACGTTCACTCCTGGGGCACACTCACTCCTTGCACACACTCAGTCCTGGTGCACATTCAGTCCTGCTGCTGGCTCACTCTTTGCACACACTCACCCCTGAGTGCACACTCAGTCCTTGCACACACTCACTCCTGGTGCACACTCACTTCTGCCACTGCTTCACATCTTGCACGAGGTGCACACTCCTCTCCGGTGCACACCTGCTCAGGCTGCCTTCTCGTACCTGGTGCATACTCACTCCTGGTGCACATGCTGCCCCGATGCACACTCACACCTGATGCACACTTGCTCCTGCCACTGTCTCACATCTTGCACGAGGTGCTCACTCACTCCTGGTGCACATTCACTCCTGATGCACACCCACTCCTGGTGCTGGCTCACTCCTTGCACACACTCACTGCTGGTGCACACTTGCTCCTGATGCACACTCAGTCCTGCCACTGCCTCGCGTCTTGCACAAGGTATGCAATCCTCTCCAGTGCACACCAGCTCTTGCTGCCCTTCTCATACCTGGTGCACACTCCCTCCTGGTGCACGTTCATTCCTGGTGCACACTCACTCCTGGTGCACACTCAACTCCTTGCACACACTCGCTCCTGGTGCACATTCACTCCTGATGCTGGCTCACTCCTTGCACACACTCGCTCCTTGCACACACTCGCTCCTGGTGCACACTCGCTCCTTGCACACACTCGCTCCTGGTGCACACTCGCTCCTGGTGCACACTCGCTCCTGCCACTGCCTCGTATCTTACACAGGTTGCCTGCTCCTCTCCAGCACACACCAGCCCCCACTACCCTCTCACACGCGACACACACTCCCTCCTCACTGCAGACCCCCTTCTCTCCACGTGTCACACCCTCCCAGGTGAGCTCTTCCCACCCCCCCCCCCGCCTCACCTGACGATTCCGTACATGACCAGGACGTTGCCCAGCAGCCCCACCACGCACACCACGGAGTAGAGGGCGGTGATGACGATGGCGATGAGGATGGAGGTGGCGTTCTTGGCTCGCGGGGGCCCCGTCTCGTTCAGCCCATAGCCGGGCAGGGGGGGCCAGGAGGTGCTGTTACCCCAGGCGGTGCCCGAGGGCAGCTCCGAGGGCAGCTCCATGCTCGGCCACTCGCACCCGAGGGTCGCGGGTTCGAGTCCCGCCCCCGAGGCTTCGAGCCCCGTCCCTGCACCCGGGGGGGTCGCAGGTTCGAGTCCCGCACCTGAGGGGTGGCGGGTTCGAGCCCCGCTCCCGGCGCCGCCGCCTCCGCACCTGCCCGGGGGGTGCCTTATAAACCCTGCCTGGCCCCCCGACACGTGGGGACGGCCCTGCCCGCCCCCTCCCCGCCTTCTCCCCACCCCTGCCTGCTCTCTAGCTGTCCTCCCTCCCCCCCATCTACCCCCCCCCCCCACCACAGGACGTGTCTGCCTTTCTCCTCGCGACAGGTCCTTGTCACCCTCCTCGGTCTCTGCCTCCCCCTATTCCTGCCTTCCTTCCCCCATCAGGTCCTTGTCACCATCCCTGCTTTCTGCCTTTCTTCATTTCCTTCATCTCTTTATTCCTTCCCCCATCAGGTCCTTCTCTCCCCCCTCCCCTTCCCCCCCAATCAGGTCATTGTCACCGTCCCTGCTTCCTTTCTCCCCCATCAGGTCCTTGTCACCCTCCTGGGTCTCTGCCTTCCTTCATCCCTTCCTTCCTCCTCCCAGCCCTTTCTTCCTCCCCCATCAGGTCCTTCTTCCCCCCCCATCAGGTCATTGTCACCGTCCCTGCTCTCTTCCTCCCCCCATCAGGTCCTTGTCACCCTCCTGGGTCTCTGCCTCCCCTCATCCCTGCCCTCCTCCCCCCATCAGCTCCTTGTCACTCTCTCCAGTCTTTTCTTCCCCCCATCAGGTCCTTCTTTTTCCTTCCCACATAAGGTCATTGTCACCATCCCTGCTTTCTTCCTCCCCACATCAGGTCCTTGTCACCCTCTTGGGTCTCTGCCTCCCCTCATCCCTGGCCTCCTCCCACCATCAGGTCCTTCTTCCCCCCCCATCAGGTCATTGTCACAGTCCCTGCTTTCTTCCTCCCCCCATCAGGTCCTCGTCAACCTCCTGGGTCTCTACCTTCCTTATCTCATCCCTCAGTTCCCTCCCATCAGGTCCTTGTTACCCTCTCTGGTCTTTTCCTCCCACCATCAGGTCCTTCTTCCCCCCCACGTCAGGCCACTGCCACCATCCCTGCTCTCTTCCTCCCCCCATCAGGTCCTTGTCACCCTCCTGGGTCTCTGCCTTCCTTCATCTCTTCCTTCCTCCTCACATCCCTTTCTTCCTCCCCCCAGCAGGTCCTTCTTCCCCCTCTCCATCAGGCCACTGCCACCATCCCTGCTTTCTTCCTCCCCCCATCAGGTCCTTGTCACCCTCCTGGGTCTCTGCCTCCCCTCATCCCTGCCCTCCTCCCCCCATCAGGTCCTTATTACCCTCTCCAGTCTTTTCCTCCCACCATCAGGTCCTTCTTCCCCCCCTATCAGATCATTGTCACCGTCCCTGCTCTCTTCCTCCCCCCATCAGGTCCTTGTCACCTTCCTGGATCTCTGCCTTCCTTCATCCCTTCCTTCCTCCTCCCCCCGTCAGGTCCTTCTTCCCCCCCACATCAAGTCATTGTCACCATCCCTGCTCTCTTCCTCCTCCCATCAGGTCATTGTCACCATCCCTGCTCTCTTCCTCCCCCCATCAGGTCATTGTCATCATCCCTGCTCTCTTCCTCCCCCCATCAGGTCATTGCCACCATCCCTGCTTTCTTCCTCCCCCCATCAGGTCCTTGTCACTCTCTCCAGTCTTTTCCTCCCACCATCAGGTCCTTCTTCCCCCACCACCATCAGGTCATTGCCACCATCCCTGCTCTCTTCCTCCCCACACCAGGTCCTTGTCACCCTCCTGGGTCTCTGCCTTCCTTATCCCATCCCTCAGTTCCCTCCTATCTTCCTCACTCCAGATCCCTACCTGCCTCCCCCCATCCCTGCCTGACCTCCCTGCTCCCTATGTGCATCCTCCCCCCACCTCATTCCCTACCTCCCTTCCCATCCCCAGGTCTCTACCTGCATCCCCCTCCTCCATCCCTCCCTCCCCCCCCTTCCAGCCTTCCCGCCCCAATCCCTGTCTCTCCCTGCTCCCCATCCCTGCCAACTGCTCTCCCCCAGGACCACCAAGCGCTTACAGGGGCGGCTTCGAGCATCCCAGGGGACCCCACACTTGGGGGGTGTGGGTGTGATGTGTCTGATTTGGGTTTTCTTTGTCTGGAAGCAGAGGGGACGACGACACACAAACAGCCCCCTTGTTCCCAAAGCCAAGCTGGGGGGGGTCTCTCTGATCCCCCCCCACCCCACACACACACCCTGTGCCTTTTCTCCACCCGATATGCTGGGGTGGGGGGTGCTGGGTGGATTCTGGGGGTACTGTGGGGTGTTGCAGTGGGATTTGGGAGTGGGGAGGGGGCTTGGAGGAGGGAATAGGAGAGATACGGTGAGTGGGGAGCTCTGGAGGGATGCTGGGGGGGACACTCAGGAGGTTGGTGAGGGGGTAGGAGGGAACTGGGGGGATTGGTGAGGGATTTGGAGGGGGGGATGTAGAAGATTCTATGATTTAGCAAGGAGCTGGGGGATTGGTGAGGGATTAGGGGTGCTGAGCACCTTTGAGGGATGTTGCAGTGGGATTTGGGAGTGGGGAGGGGGCTTGGAGGAGGGAATTGGAGAGATACAGTGAGTGGGGAGCTCTGGAGGGATGCTGAGGGGGGACACCCAGGGGACAACAACCCTATGCAGAGCTACAGACTGGGAGAAGTCTGGCTGGAAAACGGCCAGGAGGAGAGGGACCTGGGGGTGTTGGTCGACAACCGACTGAACGTGAGCCAGCAGTGTGTCCAGGTGGCCAAGAAGGCCAATGGCATCCTGGTTTGGATCAGAAATGGTGTGACCAGCAGGGCCAGGGAGGTGATTCTCCCTCTGGACTCGGCACTGATGAGGCCGCTCCTTGAATCCTGTGTTCAGTTGTGGGCCCCTCAGCACAAGAAGGATGTTGAGGCTCTGGAGTGAGTCCAGAGAAGAGCCATGAAGCTGGTGAAGGGGCTGGAGAACAGGCCTTATGAGGAGCGTCTGAGAGAGCTGGGGGTGTTTAGCCTAGAGAAGAGGAGGCTGAGAGGAGACCTCATTACTCTCTACAACTACCTGAAAGGAGGTTGTGGAGAGGAGGGAGCTGGGCTCTTCTCCCAAGGGACAGGGGACAGGACAAGAGGAAATGGCCTCAAGCTCCACCAGGGCAGGTTTAGGCTAGAGTTTAGGAGGAGGTTTTTCACAGAAAGGGTGATTGAGCATTGGAATAGTCTGCCCAGGGAGGTGGTTGATTCACCTTCCCTGGAGGTGTTTAAGGGACGGGTGGATGAGGTCCTGAGGGACATGGTTTAGTGTTTGATAGGAATGGTTGGACTCGATGATCCGATGGGTCTCTTCCAACCTGGTTGTTCTATGATTCTATGATTCTAAAGAGGTGTTGGAGGCACCCAAAGCACAGGTGCCCCCAACACCTCTTTGCTTTGGGGGTGGATTCATTCACCCCCCAGTGTCCTGGGACAGAGCTGCCTTGGCCAGGGAGGATGGTTTGCAGCAATTTTAGGTTCTTTTGGCCTAGGAGGGATGGAGTGGGAGACGCAGGACGTGAAGCCAGCAGCTGGTTCAACCCTGGAGATGTATTTTTTTTTTCATCCGCTTTGTGCTCTGCCAGCATAAAACTCCTGCAGTGTCATAACATGCAGATACTTCATCAAGAGCCTCATAAAACCGCCGAGGAAGGAATTAATAGCTCTTCATTCATCTGATGTTTCAGATGGTAAACAGCTCCTGGGCCACTGACCGAGAAGGCAGCGATGACGCGTTGGCGCCTTTCAGCTGTCACGGAGCGAAGGGTTTTGGTGGCAGCTTTGTCCTGGAGGGGTCATGGGATGGAGACAAGCGGAAACTGGGAGCACTGGGATGGCTTGAATGTGTTATATATGCCTTGGGTCCTGCGCTTTGCATCCTCATGTACCAGACTCTCTGCCTGGAGGGTGTTTCTCATCCTGGGCCAAGGAGGCATGGAAAGCGCAGGAGGGATGAAGAGCTACACCCTCCTCTGGGACATGGGGCTTAAACACCTTCTCGGGGTGCAAACAGCCTCCCAGGCTCCGAGCGAGGTGGTGAGTCTCTGCTGTGCACAGCTCTGACGCAGTCTGGCTGCCGATCGCTCCCGGCAGGAGGGAAACGTCGGGTCAGGGAGTGCAAAATAGCTTTTAGTGTGGCTGAAGACCTCGTTGGAAACGGGCTTCATCCCTTCGCTCGGCTCCCGGCGCAGCCAGAGACCCCACACTGACCCTTTTCCAAGGGGTTCTTTGCGAAGGACTAATCATCCTGGCAGGTTCCAGCAAACACGTCCTCTCGGCTCAGCTCTGGCATTTATTTATTTGTTTCAGCTGGAATGTTAAAAATAAACCCAGCGGATACATAAAACAAATGGAAAAATCTTTAAAGGGCTTTACTGTTCATCCGCCTGCGTTCGGTCCTCGCTGCTCCACCTGCTGAGCTGGGCTCCTGCCAGCCATATCATTCCCAAACCTGGGGAAACTGAGGCAGAGAGAGATCACTTTGGAGGGGAGAGCATCACCTCAGTGCCCAGTTTCATAGAATCATAGAACAACCAGGTTGGAAGGGACCCTCCAGATCATCGAGTCCAACCACTCCTATCAAACACTAAACCAAGTCCCTCAAGACCTCATCCACCCGTCCCTTAAACACCTCCAGGGAAGGTGAATCAACCACTTCCCTCGGCAGCCTATTCCAATGCCCAATGACCCTCTATGTGAAAAACTTCCTCCTAATCTCCAGCCTAAATCTCCCCGGGTGGGGCTTGAGGCCATTCCCTCTTGTCCTGTCCCCTGCCCCTTGGGAGAAAAGCCCAGCTCCCTCCTCTCCACAACCTCCTTTCAGGTAGTTGTAGAGAGTAATGAGGTCTCCTCTCAGCCTCTTCTTCCCCAGGCTAAACCACCCCAGCTCTCTCAGCTGCTTCTACAAATCTTCTTTAAGTCTTCAGGCTTCTACAAGTCCTGACCCCTTTTCTGGGTCCCAGGGCAGGAGTGAGGGCACCCAGGCTGCTGGGACCTCTCTGCACCAAGTTTTATTGATGCCACTTTAGCATCAGAGGTGAGAATCATAGAATCCTGTGGGAGAGCTGTGCTGAGAGCAAGGCACGAAGAGCAGTGGGGAAGCTCCCAAATGAATCCACTGTGGTTAATGAAGCTGCCAGGTCCAGGCTGAGTGTGGCTGTGCTGGAACTGCACGGTCCCTGGTCCCCATCTGAGAATCCTGGAGTGCTGGGACCAGCATCGGCCTCAGCAAGAGGCAGAGAGCAGGTTATGTGTTGTTGAGAGAAATCTTGTATGCAAACACTCTCTTCCCAAATGGGAGTTTGTCTGTTTACCCCTCTCTCTCCCCCTCATAGAATCGTAGAATCATAGAATCTCCAGGTTGGAAGAGACCCACTGGATCATCGAGTCCAACCATCATTTATCTTCGCTCGAGTCCTACTCTCCTACAGGAGATTCCTCCTCCTAGGAAGTTCTCCCCCAGCATCGTATTTTCACCTGGATAACAGGGGGATGCTGCTTTTCCCACCCTCTCCAAACAGCCCCTGCTCAGAGAGGCATCAAATCAACTCGAGGTGGCTTGAGCGGCACTGTCGAGGAGGAAAATTCATGCTGCTCCTCTGCTTGAAGAGCTGGGGTCCTTCCAAGGGGATTTACAACCAGAGCTGCCGAGGGTGGCGGTTTGATTTATTTGGAGCCTGCAATCTTGACAAAGTGTGTTTCAACGCGGGAAGACCCTCTTCCCCTTGGGAATTTATTGGTTTTAATTAAAATGACCATAAAAATAACAACGCCGGAGCCGTGAAGCTGCTCTGGCAGGAATCCAGTTGAAATCCAAGGGAATGTCTAGTGGTTAAGTGGGGGAGGGAAGGGGGGAGATGCTTTCTCCCCAGAGGTTTTTGGGCTCTCAGGGGGAGGCTGAGCCACTCACCTTGTCTTGTTGGAGAAAGCCTTGAATCAGGGGGTCCAGCAACACTGGGAGATGTCTCATACTGGTTGTTTCAGGGCTGAGGTGTTTGCTGAGATGGGAGCTCTACCAGGTATATAACTAGGATATAAATACAAATCTATAAACCCACACATCAATATTTTTATATTGATATATTCCCAGTTTGGCTGAGCTTTGCCTGTGACACTTCAGGGCTGTGATGCACGATGAGAAACTCTTTTTATTCCCCCTCCTCGGTGATTAAATTCCCTTTCTATTCATTTTTTTTTCTGCCGCAACAGGGTTAAGTTGGGCTCCTCTCGAGCTCCAGGGATGCAGTTCTCCATCAGCAAAGAGCCACAACAGGGTTATTTGGGCTCCTCTCGAGCTCCAGGGATGCAGTTCTCTATCAGTAAAGAACCCCACAAAGATATTGTTGTGGAGGGTGAGTGGAAACACAGGCCAAGGGAAAGCCAGAAGTCAAAAATCAAAAGTCAAAGAAGTCAAAACTGGAAAGTTTCCCGCATGTTTCATCTCTTCTTGCAGAGGCAAAGACTTTATTTGCATGACTTTGCTCTTGGTGGCAAATACAACCCCTACTGCAGGGAAGGAAGGTGGCGAAGGGAGGCACCGGGTCCTGTCAAACCCACCAGCTCCGTTCCCTTCTGCTCAGCGACGCCGTCTGCCCTCGGGGGCGCGAACCCGTCATGGGGTCTGAGGGCGAAGCCTAAAAATAGCAGGATGCATCAGAGGGAGCTCGGAGGGGGGATCATCACGCGAGGAGGCAGCTGGGCTAAGCCAGGCAGACAGCAACCTGGGCTGAGCAGCGCCAGCTAAACCAGCTCCTTCTGCTGCGAGGAGGAGCCTCCAGGCTGAGCCGCTGGGCTTTGCCAGGTCAAAGATGGGAAGCTGGAGATGGGCTCCAGGCTTCCACGAGGCTGGGAATTCAGGCGGGTGATGCAGCACCCAAAAAATACCACGTGTGAAAAAGAGCAGGGCTGTGTTTGCACTAGGTGGGTGCTGGGGGAGGGCTGATGGGGTGTCCTGTCCTGAAACCTGCTGAGAAACGGACCCCAGCGCATCAACCACAAGAAGGATGTTGAGGCTCTGGAGAGAGTCCAGAGAAGAGCCACGAAACTGGGGAAGGGGCTGGAGAACAGGCCCTATGAGGAGCAGCTGAGAGAGCCGGGGCTGTTTATCCTGGAGAAGAGGAGGCTGAGAGGAGACCTCATTGCTCTCTACAACTACCTGAAGGGAAGTTGAGGAGAGGAGGGAGCTGGGCTCTTCTCCCAAGGGACAGGGGACAGGACAAGAGGGAATGGCCTCAAGCTCCACCAGGAGAGATTTAGGCTGGAGATTAGGAGGAAGTTTTTCACAGAAAGGGTCATTGGACACTGGAACAGGCTGCCCAGGGAGGTGGTTGATTCACCTTCCCTGGAGGTGTTTAAGGGACGGGTAGATGAAGTCCTGAGGGACATGGTTTAGTGTTTGATAGGAATGGTTGGACTCGATGATCCAATGGGTCTCTTCCAACCTGGTTGTTCTATGATTCTATGATTCTATGATTTAGTTGGACTCGATGATCCGGTGGGTCTCTTTCAACCTGGTGATTCTATGATTCTATGATTTCCAAGAGCTGGAGAACAAACAGGCTGTAAGCAGCCTCCAGTCTCCCATGGGAGAGCTGCACTGAGAGCAAGGCACGAAGAGTAGTGGGGAAGCTCCCAAATGAACCCCCTGTGGTTAACAAAGCTGCCAGGTCTGGGCTGAGCATAGCTGTGCTGGAGCTGCACTGTCCCTGGTCCCCATCTGAGAATCCTGGAGTGCTGGGACCAGCATCAGCCTCAGCGAGAGGCAGAGAGCAGGTTACGTGTTGTTGAGAGAAATCTTGTATGCAAACACTCTCTTCCCAAATGGGAGTTTGTCTGTTTGTCCCTCCCTCTCTCCCTCATAGAATAATAGAATAATAGAATCATAGAATCACCAGGTTGGAAGAGACCCTCTGGATCATCGAGTCCAACCATTCCTATCAAACACTAAACCATGTCCCTCAGGACCTCATCTACCCGTCCCTTAAATACCTCCAGGGAAGGTAACTCAACCACCTCCCTGGGCAGCCTATTCCAATGCCCAATCACCCTTTCTGTGAAAAACTTCCTCCTAATCTCCAGCCTAAATCTCCCCTGGTGGAGCCTGAGGCCATTCCCTCTCGTCCTGTCCCCTGGCACTTGGGAGAAAAGCCCAGCTCCCTCCTCTCCACAACCTCCTTTCAGGTAGTTACAGAAAGCAATGAGGTCTCCTCTCGGCCTCCTCTTCTCTAGGCTAAACAACCCTAGCTCTCTCAGCCATTCCTCATAAGGCCTGTTCATCCATCCATCCATCCATCCATCCATCCATCCATCCATCCTTCCATCCCTCCCTCCCCTTATATAAACAATGGGATTTACCCATCACAGCTCGAGGCGACCCACCCTTTGAGGGCTCCGTTTGCACCCAGCTCCCCTTTTCTCAGGGCCACGTGCAGACTCACACCTTGGGGAATCACAGCATTTCAACAAGACGGACAACATTCTGTTTTCTGTAGCTCTGAGATGTTTTGGGGCTTGCGAGAAAGGGAGCAAATGAACCACAAGCATCAGTCCAACTGCACTGGTACCCACTGTGGGTCCAGGCTGCTCCCCTCGCCTCCCCGAGACTCATCACTCCCCATTCTTCCGATGACAGCTTCGGGTAAATTGGCCTTGAAGAGGAAAATGGGCTGATTTGTGTGTTTTGTTTTCCCACGTCAACAGATCTGAGTGTTTTCATACCTTGCAGGGCAGCTGCTGGGAAAGAACAAATCCCGTCCGTCATGGGAGTTAAAATTAGATGAGATTCTTCTCTGCCTCACCATTATTCGTGGCTGAATGGCAAGGGAGACGGGTGGATTGGTTTTTTTGTTTTTTTTTTTTTTTTCCTCTCAGCGTTAGTTTCTCAGCATTGTGTGCGGGGAGCCTGTCTCCCAGGGCAGGGGATTTGCATAGCGGTTGATGTGCTGCGAGATGGTCAGGGATGGATGGAAAAATAGCCTCATGCTTTGCAGGCACTGATCCTGGTCCTGGAGATCAGCAGTGTCCCTAGGGGTGATGCCACCAGCATCCCTGAGGTGGTTTTGGTGACCCTGGGATGTTCTTGGTGCCCCTAAGATGTTCTCAGTGTCCCTAGGGTTGATGTCACCAGCATCCCTGAGATGGCTTTGGTGACCCTGAGATGTTCTTGGTGTCCCTAAGATATTCTCAGTGCCCCTAAGGTGTTCTCAGTGCCCCTAAGATATCCTTAGTGTCTCTGAGATATTGTCAGTGTCCCTGAGATGTTCTCAGTGCCCCTAAGATGTTCTCAGTGTCCCTGAGATGTTCTCAGTGCCCCTAAGATATCCTCAGTGTCCCTGAGATATTCTGTGTCCCTAAGATTTTCTCAGTGTCCCTAAGTTATTCTCAGTGCCTCTAAGATATTCTAAGTGTCCCTAAGATGTTCTCAGTGCCCCTAAGATATTCTCAGTGTCCCTAAGACATTCTCAGTGTCCCTGAGATGTTCTCAGTGCCCCTGAGATGTTCTCAGTGTCCCTGAGATGTTCTCATTGTCCCCAAGATACTTGCAGTGTCCCAGGGACACAAGGAGACTCTCCTCTCACCAGGTTCCTACTGGTGACACCCCCAGCTTGCCCCAAGCCCCCCGCTCCCATCCAGGGCTGGGTGCTCTGAGGGTCCTCACAGGTCTGGGTCATCCTCTTTCCTTGGATAAAATAAAGCCTCCAAACAGATTATTTGATTTGAGGAGTTACTGAAACCTCTTCCTTCACCCAGACTTGTGGGGACAGGGGTGGGATGGAGCCAGCGTGTGGCTCACGGACACCTCCAGCCTCCTCGAGCGATGCTTACAGCAAAGGATGCTGCACCATAACCCATGCCCAGGGGACTCAGTCCCCACAGGAGCCTGGTTTTTTTTTTTCCCTGAATGTTGTTTATTTAGATATTTTCACCGCTTCCCCCCACCTCCTTCTTCCTTCGGCTGACAATGGAGCATTGATTGGGAACTGGCAGCGTCTCCCTGGATTTCAGGGAGCTGTGAGGCCAGGCTGTCCCCCCCTCTCCGGGCTGGTTCTCGGAGGTGGCATCACTGCTTTCCACCCGATGCGCGTCGGGAGCGTTAACAAGCTGTGAGTCATCTCATAAATGAACCGTCTTGGGGAGGGAGGGGATGGGGATCCAGGGCAAGACGCTGCTCGGAGACAGGAGGAAGCTTGGAGCTGCTGGTGGAGGGAATTGATGGCAATCGATGAGCCTCGGACTCCCCAAAAGGGCTGGAACTGGGGGTTCTGGGGCAGGGAGCAGGTGTCTTCAGGTTGGGAGACGTGGACCATGTGTCCCGGTGCTTGTGACCTGGGGATTGCGTGTCCTGGTGACTCTGACACTCCCGTGTCCTGGTGCTTGTGGCTGGTCGTGACATGCTGGAAGGACAAGAGTCCTTATGTCTGTGTGTGTGTGTGTGTGTGTGTGTGTGTGTGCAGACACACATGTTGACTGAACATGAGCTAACAGTGTGCCCAGGTGGCCAAGAAGGCCAAGGGCATCCTGGCTTGGATCAGAAATGGTGTGACCAGCAGGGCCAGGGAGGTTATTCTCCCTCTGGACTCAGCACTGGTGAGGCCGCTTCTTGAATCCTGTGTTCAGTTGTGGGTCCCTCACCACAAGAAGGATGTTGAGGCTCTGGAGCAAGTCCAGAGAAGAGCCACAAAGCTGGTGAAGGGGCTGGAGAAGAAGAGGACTTCTGAGAGAGCTGGGGGTGTTTATCCTGGAGAAGAGGAGGCTGAGAGGAGACCTCATTGCTCTCTACAACTCCCTGAAAGGAGATTGTGGAGAGGAGGGAGCTGGGCTCTTCTCCCAAGGGACAGGGGACAGGACAAGAGGGAATGGCCTCAAGCTCCTCCAGGGGAGATTTCGGCTGGAGATTAGGAGGAAGTTTTTCACAGAAAGGGTCATTGGGCATTGGAACAGGCTGCCCAGGGAGGGGGTTGAGTTACCTTCCCTGGAGGTGTTTAAGGGACGGGTAGATGAGGTCCTGAGGGACATGGTTTAGTGTTTGATAGGAAAGGTTGGACTCGATGATCCGATAGGTCTCTTCCAACCTGGTTGTTCTATGATTCTATGTTGTACTATCACAGGTTGGGAGGAGTTTGATATCTGGGTTTCTTGAGGGAATTAGGTCCATTTTTCTGTCTCCCGTGAGTCTGACAGGGGCTTTGCTGGTGTCTGTTGCTGCACCAGCAGAATAGGGTTAGACCTTCAACCATCTTCAACCATCCAGGTGATGAGGGAGGCAGTTTTCCTTCTCAGTAGGTAAAGCACTTTATTTTCTGCAGGCTTTTACCTTCCTATCACAACACTCGGAGCAAGGGGATGCTCCTGCCATGCCCCACAGTCCCCAGACAAAGCCACCACCAGCACATCCACTGCGGAGCCAGTGCTGGGACAAGAGGGACGCGTAGGCTTGCAGCCCATTGATTCACCTCCTCCACGGGCTCCGGGGCCACTGGGGAAGAAGCGGGTGTTGCCTTTGATGTTGTGAATCCAGGTCAGCGCTAACTCAGCTGCAATCGCGTTGCTCTCAGTCTGCACCAAATTGCAGATCTCAGGCTGCCTCCTCTCTCCCAGCAGCTTTGGTGCCTCTTGTTCCATGCACAGAGCTCCAGTCCCCTCTCTACTTGTTCCCATCTCTCCAAATGTGTGTGGGATGAGTTGGTTTGGGGTGGGAGAGGAAAAGAGACCTCCGTGTGGTGGAAACCCTGTGGAAAATGAACCTTACGAGGCCTTATGAGGAATGGCTGAGAGAGCTGGGGGTGTTTAGCCTAGAGAAGAGGAGGCTGAGAGGAGACCTCATTGCTCTCTACAACTACCTGAAAGGAGGTTGTGGAGAGGAGGGAGCTGGGCTCTTCTCCCAAGGGACAGGGGACAGGACGAGAGGGAATGGCCTCAGGCTCCGCCAGGGGAGATTTAGGCTGGAAATTAGGAGGAAGTTTTTCACACAGAGGGTGATTGGGCATTGGAATAGGCTGCCCAGGGAGGTGGTTGATTCCCTTTCCCTGGAGGGGTTTAAGGGACGGGTGGATGAGGTGCTGAGGGACATGGGTTAGTGTTTGATGGGAATGGTTGGACTCGATGATCCAGTAGGTCTCTTCCAACCTGGTGATTCTATGATTCTATGATTCTATGAAAAGAACAGGAGAGTTTGGCTAAGGTTTGTGTTTGTGTCTCATACCTGGAGACATCATCAGCAGGAGCTGCAAAAAGAGCATCTGACACCAACTGGCACTTGGCTTTCATAGAATTGTAGAATCATGGAATAGTTTGGGTTGGAAGGAACCTCAAAGCCCATCCAGTCCCACCTCTGCCATGGGCAGGGACACCTCCCACTGGATCAGGGGTTCCAAGCCCCATCCAACCTGCCCTTGAACCCCTCCAGGGATGGGGCAGCCACCTCTGCTCTGGGCAACCTGGGTCTCCTCACCCTCACAGAAAAATATTTCTCTCTGTGTCAAACACAACCCTAAAGTGAGAGCTTGTCTTGTTTCTCCTTGTGTGTCCCCCTTTCCCAGGTTCTGTGAAGGTGTGCAAGCCCCTGGCGAGGAGCAGGAGGTGAGAACATGCCCCTAAATCTTCAAATAAGGGAATGAACATTCCCACCCTCACCAGAGAGCTGCAGAAGATGCTTGTCGCCGTTCCCAGCGATGCCTCCCTTGCTATGGCCAGTCCCTCCTTCTCCTCTTCGCCAGCACCTGGGATTTTGCTTTGTGTCACTTCCCAGCCTGAAAAATTCAGAAGCTTGCTGCCATCTGTCCTCGGCTTGTCCCGATGGCCTCGGGAGAGCACCTGGGGAGAGCAGCACCTCCTCTCTCCGACGGGACACAGATGGTGGATGCTCAGCGCTGCGTCTCTTCAAGACAAGCCACCTGCTTCCCTTCGCCGCTGCTGGGAGCGATGCTGAGCACTGGGACAGAACCGCTGCCGGCGTTCCTGGTCCATCAGGCAGCACCAGGAATCTCTGGAGACCAGCAGGATGGTCTGTGGTCATGGTGTTAAGCAGGGAAAACCAAGCAGTGATGGGGAACCGAGTGGGAATGCCAGTGAGTGCTGGGCTGGGGGGAACCTTGGAGGGTGTTAGAACCTCTGGTTTGGTCATTACTAGGGGTGATGGGGAACGGAGTGGGAATGCCCGTGAGCACTGGGCTTTGGGGAACCTTGGAGGGTGTTAGAACCTGTGGTTTGGTCTTTACTAGGGGTGATGGGGAATGGAGTGGGAATGAGTTGGTTGACAACCAACTGACCATGAGCCAGCAGTGTGCCCAGGTGACCAAGAAGGCCAATGGCATCCTGGCTTGGATCAGAAATGGTGTGACCAGCAGGGCCAGGGAGGTGATTCCCCCTCTGGACTCAGCACTGGTGAGGCTGCTCCTTGAATCCTGTGTTCAGTTGTGGGCCCCTCAGCACAAGAAGGATGTTGAGGGTCTGGAGCGAGTCCAGAGAAGAGCCACGAAGCTGGTGAAGGGGCTGGAGAACAGGCCCTATGAGGAGCGTCTGAGAGAGCTGCGGGTGTTTAGCCTAGAGAAGAGGAGGCTGAGAGGAGACCTCATTACTCTCTCCAACTACCTGAAAGGAGGTTGTAGAGAGGAGGGAGCTGGGCTCTTCTCCCAAGTGACAGGGGACAGGACAAGAGGGAATGACCTCAAGCTCCACCAGGGGAGATTTAGGCTGGGAATTAGGAGGAAGTTCTTCACACAGAGGGTGATTGGGTATTGGAATAGGCTGCCCAGGGAGGTGGTTGATTCACCTTCCCTGGAGGTGTTTAAGGGACGGGTGGATGAGGTCCTGAGGGACATGGTTTAGTGTTTGATAGGAATGGTTGAACTAGAAGATCTGATGGGTCCCTTCCAACCTGGTTGTTCTATGATTCTATGATTCTATGCCAGTGAGCACTGGGCTGGGGGGGAACCTTGGAGGGTGTTAGAACCTGTGGTTTGGTCTTTACTAGCATCGAGGAGCTATCCAGGCAGATCCAAGCTGAGGTGGTTGTCTCCCATGGGTCTGACGGGGGCTTTGCTGGTGTCTGTTGCTGCACCAGCAGAATAGGGTTAGGCCTTCAACCACTTTCAACCATCCAGGTGATGAGGGCTGTGAGCTGAATCCCATCAGTGATGGGATTTTATCTCTTGGAGGAGATAAATCCCTGGTGCTGTGAGGGCCTGGTGTGCGAGCGTCACCGAGGTCACACGGGACGCTGGGCACCCCTGAAGGAGGATTTTGGCCATCGCAAGGGTTGGCTGCGAGCACAGCAGTGCCAGGCAAGGGCAGGGAGCAGGTAGGAGCTGGAGGAAGAGGAGCAGCTCCAGCCAAGGCTGCTGCGTCGCCTGTCAGTGCTTTTCCCAGCTTCAAAGGCAGCTCCCCCTCCTCCAGCCTCTCCAGCCTGCAAAACCTGCGACAGCTGATCAGAGGCAGTGATTTATCTCTCTTTTCTTTTTTTTTTTTTTTTTGCTTTCTTCTTCTGAAAAGCACAAACAATTAAAAGAAATCTCACCCCTCTCCTGCATCTCCCAGATGTGCAGGATCCTCCACCCGCTCCCATCCAAGCCGTCACGGCCCTGCGCAAAGTCAGGGGCAGACTCCGCTCGGGGCCATCGTCTCAACCCTCCAGCCACGTCCCTGTCCTCTTCCCACCCGCTTCAACCTTGGGAAGGCATTCGCAGGGAAGATTTCCTCCCCGATTATCACCTTGGGGTTGTTTATTTTGCTGGAGAACCCTTTTCAGGGCTGCGCTTCTGCGGGTCTCAGCTGGGCTGCCCAGGGGAGCGGTTGGGAGCCCAGCCTGCAGTAGAACGAGAGAGAGTAATAAAGAAAAATTGAATGCGGTGGTTTAATGATTGGAAAAAAGCTCTTCTTCCATATCTTTCCGTCTGCCTATCTAAATATAGACGCGTGTTTTCTAAACGCAAAATGCCAGCATCCCCACTCAGGGCCAGGTGAAGTGGCCGGGAGCCAGGCACAAGTGTTTAAAAGCAATATTAAATGACCGATGCCGAACAAAACCCTTGGACTGGAGGCAGCTTTCTGATGATAGGACGTGTTTACTCATGGGGGAGAGAGAAACAGGCTGGAAACAGATCTCTCTCCCCACCCCCCCCTCCTCCTCTCTCAAGTTTTTGGCTGCAGCAGCGTGGAGGAGAGGACGCATTTGATGTGTAAATCCCTTCTCGCTCCTTGGTTTGGTGGAGGCAGAGGTGCGTCGGGAGGCAGTTGCTGCTCAAGGAGGTGCTGGCTGAGCTAAAATGCTGTTGATTTAAGGGATATTTTTATTCATAGAATCATAGAACAACCAGGTTGGAAGGGACCCATCGGATCATCGAGTCCAACCATTCCTATCAAACACTAAACCAATTCCCTCAAGACCTCATCCACCTGTGCCTTAAACACCTCCAGGGAAGGTGAATCAACCACCTCCCTAGGCAGCCTATTCCAATGCCCAATGACTCTTTCTGTGAAAAACTTCCTCCTAATCTCTAGCCTAAATCTCCCCTGGTGGAGCTTGAGGCCATTCCCTCTTGTCCTGTCCCCTGTCATTTGGGAGAAGAGCCCAGCTCCCTCCTCTCTACAACCTCCCTTCAGGTAGTTGGAGAGAGTAATGAGGTCTCCTCTCAGCCTCCTCTTCTCTAGGCTAAACACCCCCAGCTCTCTCAGCTGTTCCTCATAGGGCCTGTTCTCCAGCCCCTTCCCCAGCTTCATTGCTCTTGTCTGGACTCACTCCAGAGCCTCAACATCCTTCTTGTGCTGAGGGGCCCACAACTGAACACAGGACTTGAGGAGCGGCCTCACTAGAGCTGAGTCCAGAGGGAGAATCACCTCCCTGGCCCTGCTGGTCACACCATTTCTGATCCAAGCCAGGATGCCCTTGGCCTTCTTGGTCACCTGGGCACACTGCTGGCTCATGGTCAGTCGGCTGTCGATCAACACCCCCAGGTCCCTCTCCTCCTGGCAGTTTTCCAGCCAGGCTTCTCCCAGTCTGTAGCTCTGCATAGGGTAGGTTGATGTGTAATTCCCTTCTAGCTCCCTGGTTCAGTGGAGGCAGAGCCGCGTCGGGAGGCAGTCGCCACTCAAGTAGGTGTTGGCTGAGCTAAAATGCTGTTGATTTAAGGGATATTTTTATTGTTTGGGGTTTAGCTCCTTTCCTTTCTGTGGGAACGTGGCTGGGAGCAGAGCTCGGTCAGGGCTGTCTGGGAGCTGGGAGCTGAGGACCATCCCGTCCCCATCACTGCGGCAAAGCACACGGGATGCACGGATACGGCTGAGCAACCAGGACTGATGGAGCAAAGATGCTGCCGTGGGCGAAGGGAGGCAAAAAAAACCCTTCGCGATCTTGCTCCAATCTCATTCCCAGCCCCAGGGTGGTTTTTCTCCCACCAGCCTGGTGGAGACACCCATCCTCCTCCTACCCATAAAGATGTACCTGCTACCGGGGGGGAAGAAAAAAATACTAATAATTGTGCTCCGTTAATGATTTGAAATGCTCACAGGCTAAGTGCTCCCATTTCTCTGCTAAATGAGCCTCTCTCCTCGTCCACACCATCCTCCTCCCTCCCCGAGGCCCTGGGACGGGAGCTGTGGGTGGATGACAAAGGGGACGGTTTCTTTTTCCTTGATGTAGCCAAGATATCCTGTGAGCGAAGCAATTTTTCCTCTCGCCTTCCTCTTCTACCTTCTTCCGTATCCAAGCGCAGCAGCCAGGATCCTCGGAGGGCCTGGATGACTCACCGCAGCAGCGACGTGAGGGCATTAGCACACGATTCCTCTCATCACCAGGAGTTTTTTTCTATTCAGAGCAGCTCTCCTGGCCCGAGGAAATATCACGTTTACCTGCAAAAGAGATGGGCAGAGGGAATAAGTCCTCGTGACGGAGGGGACAGTGATGGAAACGGGCGCTTGGACCAGGGCGGGTGATGCAGAGACTGGAGGGATGTGTGTACGAGCAAGAGTTCAAGAGGGTTCTGGCCCCTCACAACAAGAAGGATGTGCTGGGGTCCCGGTGCAACCCAAGGGTGGTGCTGGAGGTCCTGTGGCAGTGGGATGGGTCTCTCCTACCTCTCCTCCTTGCAGTCGCTGGAGTTCCTCCGGGAGCCAGTGGGAGCTGGTGAGGGGCTAGTGCCCACAGAGGGTCTCCTGGGGGTGGCACAGTGGGGATGACACCAGAGGTGGAAGGACCTCAGGCACCAGCGCATCAATGCGACCACTGGGAAGCCAAGAGGAATCTCCCCAGGGAAGTATTTGCTCCTCAGGGGGAACATCCCAGTGCCCATGGCAGGATCCTTAAATCCTGGGGTCAGTTGTGGCCCCCTCAGCACAAGAAGGATGTTGAGGCTCTGGAGCGAGTCCAGAGAAGAGCAACGAAGCTGGGGAAGGGGCTGGAGAAGAAGAGGAGCATCTGAGAGAGCTGGGGGAGTTTATCCTGGAGAAGAGGAGGCTGAGGGGAGACCTCATTACTCTCTGCAATGACCTGAAAGGAGGTTGTGGAGAGGAGGGAACTGGGCTCTTCTCCCAAGGGACAGGGGACAGGACGAGAGGGAATGGCCTCAAGCTCCACCAGGGCAGGTTCAGGAAAAAATTCTTCACAGAAAGGGTCATTGGGCCGTGTCAGAGGCTGCCCAGGGAGTGGGTTGACTCACTTTCCCTGGAGGGGTTTAAGGGATGGGTTGATGAGGTGCTGAGGGTCATGGGTTAGTGATTGATGGGAATGGTTGGACTCTATGATCCAGTGGGTCTTTTCCAACCTGCTGATTCTATGACTCTAAGGGCATCATAACCTCATCGATACCCACATTTGCAGAGGGACACGAGCATCCCCGACACAAAGTTTTCACCCTGAGTTATTGCTGAAACAGGTTCCTCCCCAACGCAGCTCGATCACCCCTTTAGCCACAATCCCAGGGCAGCCAGCGGCTGCAGTTAACTCTCTAATTGCACACACTGTGCTCGGCCAAGCTGCTTTGCAGAGCACAATTAATTAGCGTTTTTCTTCCCCGACCGTTGCTGACCCTGCCAGGCTCGGGAGTAAATTGGCTACTCTGGGTAATGGGTTTGCTAAGAGCGGTGGTGGCACAGCTCCTGGGCAATCTCTTCGCTACAGGACAAGCTATTTATAAGTTCATTTTGGAAAGACAAGGCGGCGCGTGGGAAGAATGTGGCCCTCAGTGCCAGCTGTTCTCAGCTTTCGGGCTTACTAGGACCTTGGAGAAAGGAGGTACAGACGTGGTGGGGGGTGAAGCTGAGCTTGGACAAAACCCCAACCTGCCATCCTAGGGCAAGTTTTATTGAAGAAAATCATTATCCAGGGTCTGTGTGTGTGTGTGGGACGTGCTGGAATGGGGCAAAGTGTGTGGAGAGATGCTATAAGGATGCTGCAGAGAAGGTAATTGGGGTTAGAAAATATGCAAAGGTCGTTTTTCTTCTGCAGTGCAAAGGCTGCTTGATCTATGCGGTGAGATGCAGAGGAGCAGGGACAGATGAGGCTTGAATATCCAGCAAAAACCCATCCTGGTCCGTGCAGTGGGATGCAGAGGACCAGGAGCTGGAATGAACCTTGAATATCCAGCAAAAGCTCAATCTGATCCATACAGAGGGATGTAGAGGACCAGGGACTGGAATGAACCTTGAATATCCAGCAAAAACCCATCCTGCTCAGTGCAGTGGGATGCAGAGGATCACAAGCTAAGATGAACCTTGAATATCCAGCAAAAGCTCAACCTGATCCATGCAGAGGGATGCAGAGGACCAAGGGCTGGAATGAACCTTGAATATTCAGCAAAAACCCAACTTGGTCCATGCAGAGGGATGTAGAGGACCAGAAGTTGGGAACAAACCTTGAATATCCAGCAAAAACCCAACCTGATCCACGTGGAGGGATGCAGAGGACCAGGGGCTGGGAATGAATCTTGAATATCCAGCCAAAGCTCAAACCTGGTCCATGCAGAGGGATGCAGAGGACCAGGAGTTGGGAATGAACCTTGAATATCCAGCAAAAACCCAACCTGGTCCATGCAGTAGGATGCAGAGGACCAGGAGACCAGGACTTGGGAATGAACCTTGAATATCCAGCAAAAACCCAACCTGATACATACAGAGGGATGCAGAGGACCAGGGGCTGGAATGAATCTTGAATATCCAGCAAAACCTCAACCTGGTCAGTGCAGTGGGAAGCAGAGGAGCAGGGGCTGGGAATGAACCTTGAATATCCAGCAAAAACTCAACCAGGTCCATGCAGTGGGAAGCAGAGGAGCAGGAGTTGAGAATGAACCTCGAATATCCAGCAAAACCTCAACCTGATCCATGCAGTGGGATGCAGAGGATGAACCCTGAGCATCCAGCTGATCTCCCCAAACCTCCTCCTCTTTCCTCCCATCCTGGGAGCTCTCCCTGCACCCAAGCCCAGCTCCAACCCTGCTAATTTCGAGAACAACCGGCCCCTGTTGGCCAGCCCTTTCCTCAAGCCGCCCGGCACTTCATTATATCACTCAAGATTAATCTGCTGCTCCTAATTGCCGAGCGCCCGAGAGCTCCTGGCAGGGAGAAAAATAAGCAGTACTTTTTTTTTTTTTTTTTTAAACTCCGTAATATTTAGGTCGACTTCGCGATGTGGGAAGTGCAGGGATGGGAACTCATGTGGTTTAGGGGATCGGGGAGCGGTTTTATAGCATTTCTTTGGGTTTTTTTATCCTGGTGTCTCCTCCATCCTGGTCCCCAGAGTTAAGAGCATCCTCAGCTCTGGTTGAATGTCAAGAAATGTTGCTTTTTGTGGGTTTATTTTCCTTTTAACTGGGGAATCTTTGCTCAGTTCTTCCTCCTCTGCCTGTTCAGCCCCAGCAGGGGGAAAAAAACCTCCCTGCCAAGTGCTGCGATTTGAGGAAGGCTGAGATCAAAGTTCTCTGCAGACTCAGCAAACCTCTTCAGCCAGGAAAACAAAACAGGCACAGATTTTCCTTTAGGAAAAGTCTGTCCCATAGTTCTTTCCATGCAAGATATTTCACGATAGGAGCAAGGCTTTGCGTCCAGTTTGGCCTCATTTGATGCATTTCATCCTCAAAAACCTTGGGGTGATTTAGGATTCTGCAGAATTGGCTCCTCTACAACTCAACCAAACCTTTCCCTCCGATGAATTGAGAACGTCGGAGATGCAAATGGATTTTTTTTTCCCTTCTCCCTCTTGTTTTGCAGGAAAACTGAACCTAAAGAGCCAGTCAGCACAAATGCATGGCTTTGCTCCCAGTATTTTGGCTTGGCCAGGGGAGAACTGGGCTGGCGCGGGCACTCTCTGTGTTGTTTTCGGAGCTGATTCACTCGCATCAACACAGAAAAAAATGAAGGAGAAGAAAGGAAATTCCTTGATTTGCATCCCAGACCTGGCACTAGAGGCTCAGCAATGTTTGCCTCCTGTTTTAGCAATATCTGTGCATTATTTTGATAGGAATGGTTGGACTCGATGATCCGGTGGGTCTCTTCCAACCTGGTGATTCTATGATTCTGTGATTATTCAGTGCCCAGACAGTCCTGCTGGGATTACCCTGCTGGGTTTCTCAAGGTATTTAAGGACCCACCACAACCCAACATCCTTTCATAGAATCATAGAACAGCCAGGTTGGAAGAGACCCTTCGGATCATCGAGTCCAAACATTCCTATCAAACACTAAACCAAGTCCCTCAAGACCTCATCTACCTGTGCCTTAAACACCTCCAGGGAAGGGGAATCAACCACCTCCCTGGGCAGCCTATTCCAATGCCCAATGACCCTCTGTGTGAAAAACTTCCTCCTCATGTCCAGCCTAAATCTCCCCTGGCGGTGCATGAGGCCATTTGATCCATGGGATCCATGGGATCCAGCCCCCGAATCCCCCCACACCCCATCTTCTGTGTCCATTCTGCTCAGGAAAACCAGAGCTTTGGCATTTAATTCGAACCAAAAGCTGATAAAAAGCCCATCATCAGAGCAACCGAGTGGTTGGAAGCTTCCAGCTCGAAGGAGATGAAGTAGACAGGGTCCCCCCTAAACGATTTAGGGGCCACTACAGCTCTTGATTCCCCTTCCCTGGAGGTTTTTAAGGGACGGGTAGATGAGGTCCTGAGGGACATGGTTTAGTGTTTGATAGGAATGGTTGGACTCGATGATCCGATGGGTCCCTTCCAACCTGGTTGTTCTGTGATTCTATGATTCTATGATTCTTCCAACCTGGTTGTTCTATGATTCTATGATTCTATGAATCAGCTCAATTCCTGAGCAGAGCTGGCTCCTTCACCTGAAGGAATAGTCCCTCCTCCTCACCAGGGATGATCCCTGCATGATACATCAAGTATCACCTCGGAGATGTCACCCACGAGAGTATCTCCAACGCAGAAGGCAGGAGCGACGCGGTTCAGCGCCGATGGAGCTGTGGCTCTTGTCTCCGGAGAGCTCAAGCCCGTCCACTGACATGGCAAAGCGCATCTGTTGGGCGGATAAATATTGCCTGTGGTTTTTGAGGTCTGGGGAGGCAGCAAGTGCCTGGTGGATAATTAGCTATTGATTGCTCAGATGGCAAAATAAGCAACTCCGCACAGGGACCTGCCCAGCCTTGCCAAAGAGCTGGGACGAGAGCACCAGGCAAAGAGCTGGAGGTGTGGAAATAATATCTATGATTCCTTCTGGTTACAAAAGGGGAAGATGTTCCCTCAGGAGGAGAAGGTTTGTCCCTTCAAACAGGAGCTCGAGCAGCCACGATGGGAGGTTTGGGGTCTGTTCTTCACCTTGTGCATCCCCCAGATTTTACTGCAGAGGTTACAGGCTCAGATTTTCCCTCTGTCCTTGCAGCAGCTCTGACATGATTCTCTAGTTTTTGAAGGCTAATCCTTCCTTGGGGCATCCCTTCAGCTCATGATCCTGAGCCTGGAGCCGATGGAGGGTCTGTATAAGCCATTTAATGCGCATTTTCTTCCTTCACCGCTAATTCAAGCAGCCCTGAAATGCAGGAGGATGAAGCAGGATTACACCACAAAGCTAAAAACTGGGTTTGGGGATGGTTCTTACTATGCTGGATCCTTACTTAAGTTGTCAATTACCTGAAAGGAGGTTGTAGAGAGGAGGGAGCTGGGCTCTTCTCCCAAGGGACAGGGGACAGGACAAGAGGGAATGGCCTCAAGTTCCATCAGGGGAGTTTTAGGCTGGAGATTAGGAGGAAGTTTTTCACATAGAGGGTCATTAGGCAGTGGAATAGGCTGCCCAGGGAGGGGGTTGATTCCCCTTCCCTGGGGGTGTTTAAGGGACGGGTGGACGAGGTCCTGAGGGACATGATTTAGTGTTTGATAGGAATGGTTGGACTCAATGATCCAATGGGTCTCTTCCAACCTGGTTGTTCTATGATTCTATGATTCTATGAACCTAGACATTTGGCCCCAAGGCTGTCACCTGGATAAGCTGCTCTGTCCCACTGCCAGTGACTGGAGAGGACAATCCCCGTGGTTCTGCAGTGGGAAGACCAGGCAGAGCCTCCTGATCTTGAAGGAGAGGGAGAACCAGGCGGCTGGTGAAGATACAGACAAACATCACTTGGGTTTCCATTTGCTGCAGGGAAGGTGGCTCAGGAGGTGCCAGCAGCTGACGGCTTATGGTGGAGCAGCCCTAATGAGGGTCCAACTCAGATCTTTGGGTGCAGATGGTGTGACCAGCAGGTCCAGGGAGGTGATTCTCCCTCTGGACTCAGCACTGATGAGGCCGCTCCTTGAATCCTGTGTTCAGTTGTGGGCCCCTCAGCACAAGAAGGATGTTGAGGCTCTGGAGCGAGTTCAGACAAGAGCGACAAAGTTGGTGAAGGGGCTGGAGAACAGGCCCTATGAGGAGTGACTGAGAGAACTGGGGTTGTTTATCCTGGAGAAGAGGAGGCTGAGAGGAGACCTCATTACTCTCTACAACTACCTGAAAGGAGGTTGTAGAGAGGAGGGAGCTGGGCTCTTCTCCCAAGGGACAGGGGACAGGACAAGAGGGAATGGCCTCAAGCTCCACCAGGGGAGATTTAGGCTGGAGATTAGGAGGAGGTTTTTCACACAGAGGGTCATTGGCTATTGGAATAGGCTTCCTAGGGAGGTGGTTGATTCCCCTTCCCTGGAGGTGTTTAAGGCACAGGTAGATGAGGTGCTGAGGGACTTGGTTTAGTGTTTGATAGGAATGGTTGGACTCGATGATCCGATGGGTCCCTTCTAACCTGGTTGTTCTATGATTCTATGATTAATGGGCCAGATGTAGTCCCCAAAACACTGTCAGTCTCCTGGCCGAGGGGGCTGTGGAGCCACAGCATCACCCCAGAGAGATCCTGACCTCTCCACGATGCTGAGGGAGAGGGAGCATGAGGACCTGGACAGAGGGGTAAAGGTCATCTCCGAAACTGCTTTAATCTAGTTCCATTCCAACATGATTCACCCTCAGCTGCTCCATCCCCTTGCCAAGAAGCCCAGGGGCTCAGTGAGCCTTGGCCAAAGGTCTCCTCTACAGGACCAGCCCTGGCAGAGGAGGGCAGGACACCCCACCTCCCACTCCATCCGTGCCACCATGCTCTGGGGACCAGCGACCTGGGGGTTAGCGAGGCATCGAGTGAGAGGATGGGGAAATGGGGTTGCCATGGAAACCGCTGAACAGCAAAAGTGATGATTTTTATTTTTTTTTTTCCTTTGTCAAGACTGGGAAAAATGCGGGGGAGAAGGGCAGCGGCGAAGTCCCCGAGATGGGAACGAGCCCAAGGGGCTGAGGAGCAGGGGGGTTGATCTCTGGGTGAGCTGGGATTGCGAAGGAAAAGGTGGATGCGCAGGGGTCTGCCTGCTGGATTCTGCCCCCAGGGGACTGTGTCCCCAGGAGATGGCTCAGGACAAGCCACGGAGAAGGGATGGGGGCTGGTGGCACCGTGGGGGCTGTCCCCATCACCACAGGGGCCTGGGGGAACCCAGACAGGGAGAGGAACATCACATAAAAATATTGGAGGCTTACAAAGGGATGGAGTGATAGGACGAGGGAGGATGGCTACGAATTGGAGAGGGAAGATTTAGATTAGATATTAGGAGGAAATTCTTCACCATGAGGGAACAGGTTGGTGGCTACCCCATCCCTGGAGGTGTCCAAGGCCAAGTTGGAAGGGGCTTGGAGGCCCTGATCCAGCAGGAGGTAACACAGAGGGGTCAGAATTAGATGACCTTTAAGGTCCCTTCCATCTCAGATCATTCTATGATTATTCTATTATTATGATTCTGGGGTTGTTTATCCTGGAGAAGAGGAGTCTGAGAGGAGACCTCATTACTCTCTACTACTACCTGAAAGGAGGTTGTAGAGAGGAGGGAGCTGAGCTCTTCTCCCAAGGGACAGGGGACAGGACAAGAGGGAATGGCCTCAAGCTCCACCAGGAGAGATTTAGGCTGGAGATTAGGAGGAAGTTTTTCACAGAAAGGGTCATTGGGCATTGGAATAGGCTGCCCAGGGAGGTGGTTGATTCCCCTTCCCTGGAGGTGTTTAAGGGACGGGTGGATGAGGTCTTGAGGGACTTGGTTTAGTGTTCGATAGGAATGGTTGGACTAGACAATCCAATGGGTCCATTCCAACCTGGTTGTTCTATGATTCTATGATTCTATGATTATCTATAACATCTCCATCACAGCAAGAATTTAGCATCTTGTGCAGGGAAAGGCAGGTACCAACCTCCACTGGAGCTCTGGAGCATCTTAAGCCTGGAGGTCCGGGGGTGGCAAAGCCACCGTGGGAGCCCTCCAAGCTCTCCGTGCACCCTACAGGGACTGTATCAGCCTCTCCATCATTGCAAGGTCACGAACAGCCCCAGCTCAGCCCAGGGCTGCCACAGAGCCCCAAAACTCTTGAGGGCTCTTGTCTGAGCAGAAGGGCAGGGGATGGAACCAGAATTAGCGTTCACCGGTTGAAGCCACGGCTACACCTCTCGAGCACTGATGAAAAATCAGAATTGAAGTGCCCACTTCCCCCAAAGTTCAAGAGGGGCTCCTGGGTTGAGTGCTGGCAACACTGGCAGCTGCCGGAGGTTCTTGCCTCTACTTATTCCTCACGGGGGTGGCGGATGCGGAGAGAAGGAGGGGAAAGGCCTGGGGACATGGCAGATCTGGGGCTGATGAGTGGGGAGAGGATGGTGACATCTCCTGGGGGGTCTCAGCCAGACCCCAAACGTCACCACCCATCCCAGTTTGAAGTCTGGAAATCTGGGAACTGGGGTCTTTGCGACATGCAGCTGTGTTTGTACCATCCCTGTGCAGCAGCTTGGAGGCTCAGCCACCCGAAGCCTGTTTCAAACCCTGGAAAGAGTTGGATGTCAGCGAGAATTATGGGTCTAAATTCCCCCAGTTTGGGTTTGTCCCACTCAAACTTGCCCTGTGGTCCCTCGGGGACAGCACTCGAGCCCCGGTGCTGCCCATCTCGTCGCACAAGGTCACATTGAGAGAGCTGGTGGTGTTTATCCTGGAGAAGAGGAGGTTGAGAGGAGACCTCATTGCTCTCTACAACTACCTGAAAGGAGGTTGTGGAGAGGAGGGAGCTGGGTTCTTCTCCCAAGGGACAGGGGACAGGACAAGAGGGAATGGCCTCAAGCTCCACCAGGGGAGATTTAGGCTGGAGATTAGGAGGAGGTTTTTCACACAGAGGGTCATTGGGCACTGGTAGAGGCTGCTGAGGGAGGTGGTTGATTCCCCTTCCCTGGAGGTGTTTAAGGGACGGGTGGATGAGGTCCTGAGGGACTTGGTTTAGTGTTTGATAGGAATGGTTGGATTCGATGATCCAATGGGTCTCTTCCAACCTGGTGGTTCTATGATTCTATGACTGATGATTTATTCATCCCCCACAATCCACTCCATTCCTTAACTGCAGCCACACATGCTTTGCAAGTGTAAATAATTGCCTTGGAGGCTCATTAATGATTTTTGCCATGCTAATGAGTGCTAAAAACGCCCTCCCAGGGGTGTCTAACCCTTCCCTGGGCTATCAAGAACCCCAGAGACTGAGGCTTTAATACCCAAATCTGGGGGCAATTTGCCTTGAGCTCTGCCTGGAGAAAAATTCACACCTTAGCTCAAGGTTAATAAAAATAATGATCAGTTGACCCAACAACTCCACTCTTCTCTAGTCCTGCCTGTCGGCTCACGCAGGAGCAGCACCTTTCACGGTCACCGTGACCTTACCTGTGTCCCCATCATATCTCGCTGCCTCCAAACAGAGCTACTGGGAGAGCCTGGTGGTGGTGAAGGACAAGCTTGGGGTAACAAGGCTCCATCCTGCACCTCCTGCAGCCCAAGGTGCCTCTCCCGGCTGGTTCCTGATGTCCTTTCCTTGGAAAACCCTCTTGGCTGTTGATGGAGCCATGGGGTAGCCTTCAGCATGCGGATCCAGCTAGAGAACCACTCCAGACTGCATTAGAGGGCTTTAATCACTGGGTTTTAATAATCAAGTCACCATTAGGTGTAGGCTACAGAGAATGGTGGTAAATGGTGTTAAATCCAGCTGGAGGCCAGTGACAAGTGGGGTTCCCCAGGGCTCAGTGCTGGGTCCAGCCCTGTTCCATGTCTTCATCAATGACCTGGATGAGGGCATTGAGTGCTCCCTTAGCAAGTTTGCAGATGACACAAAGTTGTGTGCAAATGTCGATCTGTTGGAGGGGAGGGAGGCTCTGCAAAGGAACCTAAACAGGCTGGACCACTGGGCAGTGTCCAACGGCATGAGGTTTAACATGGCCAAATGGTGGGTCCTGCACTTGGGGCACAACAATCCTATACAGAGTTACAGACTGGGAGAAGCCTGGCTGGAAAACTGCCAGGAGGAGAGGGACCTGGGGATGTTGGTCTACAGCTGACTGACCATGAGGCAGCAGTGTGCCCAGGTGGCCAAGAAGGCCAATGACATCCTGGCTTGGATCAGAAATGGTGTGACCAGCAGGGCCAGGGAGGTGATTCCCCCTCTGTACTCAGCACTGGTGAGGCTGCTCCTTGAATCCTGTGTTCAGTTGTGGGCCCCTCAGCACAAGAAGGATGTTGAGGCTCTGGAGAGAGTCCAGAGAAGAGCAACGAAGCTGGTGAAGGGGCTGGAGAACAGGCCCTATGAGGAGCGGCTGAGAGAGCTGGGGGTGTTTAACCTAGAGAAGAGGAGGCTGAGAGGAGACCTCATTGCTCTCTACAACTACCTGAAAGGAGGTTGTGGAGAGGAGGGAGCTGGGCTCTTCTCCCAAGCGACAGGGGACAGGGCGAGAGGGAATGGCCTCAAGCTCCGCCAGGGGAGATTTAGGCTAGAGATTAGGAGGAAGTTTTTCCCAGAAAGCGTCATTGGGCATTGGAATAGGCTGCCCAGGGAGGTGGTTGATTCACCTTCCCTGGAGGGGTGATGAGGTCCTGAGGGACATGGTTTAGTGTTTGATAGGAATGGTTGGACTCGATGATCCGATGAGTCTCTTCCAACCTGGTTGTTCTATGATTCTATGATTACATCCCAGTCTGGGGGCTGGTGGATCCAAGGCGCATCCTGGAGCTGGCTGGGGGCTCTTGGAAGACCACGAGAGCCGAGCGGTGCAAACCGAGGAAGCAGGCTGTGCCACAGAGACAGCTCACACCTTTATTGCTCTAGCTGGAGGGCTCTTCCCACTCCTTTCCACCTCCTTCTTTCCTGGGGACAGAGTTCCCTCGAGCCGAGTCCCCGTGTCACAGAGCAGAGGAACACAGTGGTGTTTCTCCAGCAGTCAGACACCTTCCAACCACCATCTTCCCCTCTGTGCTCTCCCACTTAGGTGAAGAAGAATGTATTTCAGGGTAAAAACTAGCCCAGGGTAAAAACTAGGCCACCAGGATAGCAGCACAGCCCCATATCCTCCTGCCCCCAGATCATCCAAGTCCAACTTTTTCACGGGGAAGGGCAAGTTGCTCAGATCAGAGCAGTCTCCTCTCCCAGGGGGTTCCAGCACACCCCAAACAAGGGGTAGGTGTTTACAGGGAAGAACCTCTTGAATCCACCCAGCTCTTCCCAAGCAAACCCACCGACCACCAGAACCAGGTTTCCTGGGATGTTCAAGGGAGCCCAGTGCAAGGAAAAAAGGGAGTCGGGATGCAGGGACTGGCTCCCCCCCAACCCTGGCCCCTCCGTGTGTCCCTCGCAGCATCGCATCTCACGCTGCTTCCCTCCAGACTCGTCGCTGGGCGTCATCAGCAGAACTGCAGGAGAAGCAGAGCCGGAGAGAGTGGGTGAGCCCTCCACCAGCCTCCCAGCATCCTTCTGGGGGGGCTCCTCTGCCACCCCTCTAGGCTGGGAAAGGGTTGGAGTGCCCCTCCGGTTGGGTACAGACCTTCCAGCGGTTCCCGCACTCATTGCACAGCACGAAGGTTGTCATGGGCTCATCAGCACTGCGTGTCTGCACCTAGGGTGGAGATGGGTCAGCAGAGACCCCTCCAGTGTCCCCCAAATTGGAATCCCCAAGGGGTGTGGGGGGGGAGTTGCGGAGCTGACCTGGTTGTAGGTGCAGTTCTTCTTCTTGCACTTGCCACACTGGAAGAGGTCGGTGACGGTGCCGCCCGTCTTGGCCATCTGGTGCTCACGGATGGCCTCCTGGGTCATGGCGTTCCTCAGCTCCTTCAGTTCGTCGCTGGCCATCTCCTGCCACCGGCACCAGCCCAGCAGGGTCAGCGTCACCGTGGCTTCACCAGCACAAGGTGCAAACCACCACCGGGCCACCACCCTCCCTCCCCAAGACCAGGACTGAGCCTGCTCTCTGTGCTTGCTGAAGGATTCAGGCTCATCTAGATGAAAATTCAGCTCATCCTTAAACCAAAACTGGTACCTCCCCATGGAGGGAGCTGGGCTGCTAGGAGCATGAAGAGGAGGCTGAGAGGAGACCTCATTACTCTCTACAACTACCTGAAAGGAGGTTGTAGAGAGGAGGGAGCTGGTCTCTTCTCCCAAGTGACAGGGGACAGGACGAGAGGGAATGGCCTCAAGCTCCACCAGGGGAGATTTAGGCTGGAGATTAGGAGGAAGTTTTTCACACAGAGGGTCATTGGGCACTGGCAGAGGCTGCCCGGAGAGGTGGTTGATTCACCTTCCCTGGAGGTGTTTAAGGGATGGGTGGGTGAGGTCTTGAGGGACTTGGTTTAGTGTTTGATAGGAATGGTTGGACTAGAAGATCCGATGGGTCCCTTCCAACCTGGTTGTTCTATGATTCTATGATTCTATGACTTGAGGTCCCTGGTTGAGGAAGAGGAGTGAGGACCCTCTTCCCTGATTCCTACCGATGTCTGATCCCCATATGGCTCTTTGATGGGTTTGGGGGCTGCAGGGCTCTGGGGACACCAGGCAGTGTCCCCTTTCTCCCTGTACCTGATGCTCCCCAGGGTGGGATGAGGAGATACTGGGACAAACCCAGTGTGGGCATCACCAAGCAAAGATCCAGGCAGCTCTTAGACACCAATGTCGTCTCCAAGAGCAGAACCTTAGGGAGAATCTCAACACCGCGGAGACAACATGGATATGGTTCAGGAGAGCCCCGAGCCCCCACCCCACTGCCCACCTCGGCAGTCATGCGGGCGATGAGGCTGGGTGGGATGGCCCCACACAGCACGTTCTTCCTCAGGTTGGGGTTCTTGGGGTCCTTCAGGTTGCTGATCCTGCTCCGCACCCGGTTGCGATACTTCATGTCGGTGCTCTTCAGCTCCTGGAAGATATGTGGGGATCCGTCAAGGAATCAAGAGGAAAAAAAAATTTCATGGAAAGGGTCATTGGTCACTGGCAGAGGCTGCCCAGGAAGGGGGTTGAGTCACCTTCCCTGTAGGGGTTTAAGGGACGGGTGGATGAGGTGCTGAGGGACATGGTTTAGTGATTAATGGGAATGATTGGACTCAATGATCAGATGGGTCTTTTCCAACCTGGTGATTCTATGATTCTGTGAAAGGTGGGAGGTTATCAGTCCCACTGCTGCTCTGGTCTCGGTGATGCTAATTGTCACCAGGGCCAGTGGTGATGTGCATTTGGAGGTGGCCAATATCAACAGGGCTTTGTTCCCAGGAGAACCACAGGAGGGGAGCTTGGGTTTGGTAGGATGAAGCACAGTTTGGGTTGTGAGGAGGGAAACCACTTTGCCTCTCCCTACTGTGACACCCACAGGCTGTCAGGGCACAGGGGCTGTCACCAAGTCCTGTGCTGGGACGTGAGTTCATTATGAAGAGGGCTCAGCAGCTGAGGTGGCAGTGTTGAGGTCCTATGAGGCTCCAGACACACATGGCAACAGTTGGGGATGCACTAAAATTCGAGATGTACCCAGGAGGGGGAACCACTATGGTCTTGAGGGACCACCAGGAGACCCCAAACTGGGGACAAACAGAGCTGGGAAGCCCAAGCACTGTGACGGACCAGGGCTGGCAAGAGGCACAGGCTAAGAAAAGAGACCTTAGACAGGTTTAGGGTTTATTTCTTAGGGGTGAAGGCTTGTCCCTGATGTCTAGGTGGGACACAGACCCTTTGGACTAAGGCAGCTGCCCAGTGGCTGGATGCTCAGCACCAACATCAGCATCAGCCTCTAATTGGGGTCTGGGCTCCCTCTGCAGGCAACAGGGACAACAGAGCCAATCACCCTCTGTCCTTGTCCCCATCACCTTCTGGCCTTGTCCCCATCACCTTCAGTCCTTGTCCCCATCATCCTCTGTCCTTGTCCTCATCACCCTCTGTCCTTGTCCCCATCACCCTCTGCCCTTGTCCCCATCACCGCTCTCGAACCCCCACGTATCCCCCCAGCAGCCAGAGCCTGGGCACTTGCAGCTCCCCCAAAGGATATGGTCTTCGATCTCCGATGCCATCTTCTCACAGTTGACACCGAACTCCTTGTAATCATCTAAAGGGCAGAGAGGCCGAGGGGTGACTTCTGGCTGTGAAACCAGCTGGGACTCACTGTGCTCTGAGAAACTCCCCTAAGAATCCCACCTCTTCCCTTCAACTTGTCCCGGACTCCTCATCTCTCAAAAACACTGCTTTTACCCAACTTGAGCCCAGAATTAACTTCCTCGTGAAGATCTCAGCCAACATCTTCCTGGGAACCTTATCAACATCCTTCTCTTTCGTTTTTGGGGCTCAACGCTGAGCTCTGAGCTACAGCTGCAGTTTGTTTGCAAGCCCAGGCTGAGTTTGCTGTCACAGGGCTGCAGGTGCCCCATGATGCAGAACCTGGCTTGTTATTGGAGGGTTGGTCCTCCAAACGCCAGCATCCCCAGATCCAGCATCCCCCAGACTCCAGCATCTCCAGCTCCAGTACCCACCAAATTCCAGCATCTCCAGCTCTAGCACCCACCAAGTTCCAGCGCCTCCCAAAAACTCCAGGACCTCCCAGAGTCCATCATCCTCAGCTCAAGCACTTCCCAAACTCCAGCATCTCCAGCACCCCCTAAATTCCAGCACCTCCAGCTCCAGCACCCACCAAATTCCAGCACCTCCCAAACTCCAACATCCCCACTTCTAGCACACTCCAAATTCCAGCATCTCCAGTTCTAGCACCCACCAAATTCCAGCATCTCCAGCTCTAGCACCCACCAAATTCCAGCATCTCCAGCTCTAGCACCCACCAAGTTCCAGCACCTCCCAAAAACTCCAGCATCCCAGCTCCAGTACCCACCAAATTCCAGCATCTCCAGCTCCAGCGCCCACCAAACTCCAGCATCTCCAGCTCCAGCACTCACCAAATTCCAGTATCCCAAACTCTAGCACCTCCCAGACTCCAGCATCCTCAGCTCCAGCACTTCCCAACCGCCAGCATCTCCAGCTCCAGCACCCCCAAAACTGAAGCATCCCCAGCACTCCCTAAATTCCAGCACCTCCAGCTCCAACAGCCACCAAGTTCCAGCACCTCCCAAACTCCAGCATCCCCACTTCTAGCACCCCTCAAACTCCAGTACACCCCACCTCAGCACCCCACAAGCTCCAGCAACCCCCAGGTTCACTCACCATCCATGCGGAGGGCAGCCGTCAGCATCTCGATGCACTTGTCCCTCACCGAGTCTCCTGTGAGGTAGCAGGGGGCCAGGAGGCAAGGGCTGGGTGAGACGGTGGGGCTGGTGGGAGTCCGTGGGGTCTCCGCTCTGGCTTTACTGCTGTTGGCTCTGCTGGGACACACAGGGAGGACAGGCAAGTGCTGGAGTCCAGGTG
Source organism: Coccyzus lansbergi (assembly GCA_033558105.1). Lineage (NCBI taxonomy): Eukaryota > Metazoa > Chordata > Aves > Cuculiformes > Coccyzidae > Coccyzus > Coccyzus lansbergi. The sequence continues at coordinate 67,728 of JAUMJK010001370.1, forward strand.
CAGCCCAAGGGTGGTGCTGGAGGTCCTGTGGCAGTGGGATGGGACTCTCCTACCTCTCCTCCTTGCTGTCGCTGGAGTTCCTCCGGGAGCCAGTGGGAGCTGGTGAGGGGCTAGTGCCCACAGAGGGTCTCCTGGGGGTGGCACAGTGGGGATGACACCAGAGGTGGAAGGACCTCAGGCACCAGCACATCAATGCGACCACTGGGAAGCCAACAGGAATCTCCCCAGGGAAGTATTTGCTCCTCAGGGGGAACATCCCAGTGCCCATGGCAGGATCCTTAAATCCTGGGGTCAGTTGTGGCCCCCTCAGCACAAGAAGGATGTTGAGGCTCTGGAGCGAGTCCAGAGAAGAGCAACGAAGCTGGGGAAGGGGCTGGAGAACAGGCCCTATGAGGAACGGCTGAGAGAGCTGGGGATGTTTATCCTGGAGAAGAGGAGGCTGAGGGGAGACCTCATTGCTCTCTCTACAACTACCTGAAAGGAGGTTGTAGAGAAGAGGGAGCTGGGCTCTTCTCCCAAGGGACAGGACAAGAGGGAATGGCCTCAAGCTCCACCAGGGGAGGGTCAGGCTGAACATTAGGAAAAGATTTTTCACTGAAAGGGTCATCGGGCAGTGTCAGAGGCTGCCCAGGGAGGGGGTTGAGTCACCTTCCCTGGAGGGGTTTAAGGGATGAGTGGATGAGGTGCTGAGGGACATGGGTTAGTGTTTGATGGGAATGGTTGAACTCGATGATCTGATGGGTCTTTTCCAAACTGGTGATTCTATGATCAGGGCTCCTGGACATCTCTACCCATCCCAGACACGAGCCCCATGGCCAGAGCATCCCCAAAGCCTTCCCAGGGACACCCCTCCTTACCTCTCCCCCGACGGTCTCTTTTGTGGGGAGGAAGAGGAGGAGATGGCTGAGGTGGTGGAGGACCTCGAGTCAGCAGAGTCTCTCCTGGCAGGACGAGCCCCATGTCAGAGAGCAGCAACAGGGACCAGGAGCAGGTCCAGACCCCCATCTGCAGCCTGGAGAGAGGCTGAGATCCAACCTCTCCCATCCCCATCCAGCCCCGGCATCCACCTCTCTTTCTTGCCATCCAGAGATGACTTCTTCGAGGACGCAGCAGGGCTCCTGCCGTCACTGGAGACTCTTCATCACAGAAACCCAAAGGATGGAAGGAAGGATGCTCTCAGCGAGCCTGGTCCCAGCATCCACGCTCTGAACTGGTGATCCAGACCCTGTCCCTCTGCATACCCCACCCCTGACCACGTCACCCCCAAACCCCACCAGTGCCCAGGCTGCTGCCCAAGCCTCCCCAAGGCTGGAGGTGTCTAACAGAGCCTTGACGTGCCCTTCGGCAGGTACCTCTCTGAGCTGGAGTCGGCAGGGTGGCCTCGAGGGGTGGTGGTATGAGAACTGGACTTGCTGGGCTTCCTAGGGACAGAGAGAGAGAGGGGCAGGGTCAGACAAGCACCATCCAAGCAGCCCTCACCTGGGGAATAAATAGCTCTAGGGAAGGGAGAAGAAGTAAATGCCATTTCATTTTGTAAGGAGTGAGCTCCTTGAATCCTGTGTTCAGTTGTGGGCCCCTCAGCACAAGAAGGATGTTGAGGCTCTGGAGTGAGTCCAGAGAAGAGCCACGAAGCTGGTGAAGGGGCTGGAGAACAGGCCCTATGAGGAGCAGCTGAGAGAGCTGGGGGTGTTTATCCTGGAGAAGAGGAGGCTGAGAGGAGACCTCATTGCTCTCTACAACTACCTGAAAGTAGGTTGTAGAGTGGAGGGAGCTGGGCTCTTCTCCCAAGGGACAGGGGCCAGGACGAGAGGGAATGGCCTCAAGCTCCACCAGGGGAGATTTAGGCTGGAGATTAGGAGGAAGTTTTTCACACAGAGGGTCATTGGGCATTAGAACAGGCTGCCCAGGGAGGTGGTTGATTCACCTTCCCTGGAGGTGTTTAAGGCACAAATAGATGAGGTCCTGAGGGACATGGTTTAGTGTTTGATAGGAATGGTTGGACTCGATGATCCAATGGGTCTCTTCCAACCTGGTTGTTCTATGATTCTATGATTCTATGAGTGGAGGTGGTTTTTTGTTGGCCTCGGCCACATGGCTGGTGCCCCAGCAGTGGGCAGGAGCCCCCACCTCTCCCTGTGCTTCTCCTTGTGCTTCTCCGTTGGGCTTTTGGGGTGTTTCACCCCTTCACTGGGGCAGCCGGCAAGTCCCAACCACTTCTCCTTCTTCTCCTTCTCCCCATCTGCGTCCTTCTCTTTCTTCCCATCCACGTCCTTATCCTTTTTTGGGGTGCTGGAGGACTCTGGAAGAAGGGTAGGACAAGGGGGGATGACTTTACATTGGAAGAGGGAAGGTTTGGGGTAGATATTAGGAAGAAATTCTTCACCATGAGGTGGGGGAGGCCCTGGAACAGGTTGCCCCATCCCTGGAGGGGTTCAAGGGCAGGTTGGATGGGGCTTGGAGCCCCTGATCCAGTGGGAGGTGTCCCTGCCCATGGTCAAGGGTTGGAACTAGATGGGCTTCGAGGTCCCTTCCAACCCAACCCATTCCATGATTTGGGTGACATCAACTGTGACACATGGGATCCTCTTCCCCTGACCTCAGCACGGATCCCACCCTAAGAACCTTCGGGGTTCTGGAACAGCCTGAAGAGAGTTGGGGCTTAGAGGAGGTCCTGCCTCTCCTGGCATCGCTCACCCAGCAGCCGCTTCCAGTTCTTGATGAGGATTTTGGCCGAGGCCACCACCTCTTCATCCGAGCAGTGTTTCCTCACCGAGTTGACGGCCACCCCGATCCGCGTGGTCTGGGGACGCAGGGCAGGGATGAGCCCTCAGGGCTGTGTCGGCTTGTACAGGGAGGGGAACAGGATGAGCTGCCCCGTGGTCTGTCCCCACCCAGACCTCCTTACCTGGAGCAGCGGGATGGTCATGGTGTAGCCAGTGAGGGACTTGAGCAGATCCAGTGCCCCTTCCTAGAGTGGGGAGAGGCCACGGGGATCCTTGAGGAGCCAGGAAGACTTGAGGGGGGAAATCAAGGCAACCTACACCTCTTTTTCCCTCTCACCAGTGCTTGGGGGGGCAACCCAAGGGGACACAAAGTGGTCCTGGGTTTGTCCCCAGGGAGCACTGACTCTTCACAGTGACCCCAAACCCTCCCAGATCATCTTGGTTACTCTCCCAGCTTGGAAACAGGAGCTTCCCTTAAAGCTTGGGAAAAGCACTTATTGTCCTCTCCAACAATCTGAAAGGAGGTTGTGGAGAGGAGGGAGCTGGGCTCTTCTCCCAAGGGACAGGGGACAGGATGAGAGGGAATGGCCTCAAGATCCTCCAGGGGAGGTTTATGGTGAACATTAGGAAAAAATATTTCACGGAAAAGGTCATTGGGCATTGGAATAGGCTACCCAGGGAGGGGGTTGAGTCACCTTCCTTGGAGGTGTTTAAGGGACGGGTGGATGAGGTGCTGAGGGACATGGGTTAGTGATTGATGGGAATGGTTGGACTCGATGATCTGGAGGGTCTCTTCCAACCTGGTGATTCTATGATTCTACAATTCTATGATTCTATGATAAGGAAACCTTGGGAGCTGGGGACATATCGGGGACATCCCAGTGCCCCCACAGAGGGGTGTGAGGGTCTTCAGGACATGCACCCATCGGGTTTCAGCCCAGGGCTAAACATAACCCTGACATAGAGCCCTCCTCCTCCTTCTCCAGGGTATTTTTAGAGCTGCAGCAGCCGCCGCCAGTTCACAGGTATCCCCGCTGCAGGGGACACATCTCCATGATGGGCTGGACCCCATCCCACCCTGAAGGGCTGGATCAGACCCTCTGCGTGCAGAGGGTGCAGGGACATCCCCACACTGCAGCCAGACTTGGACTCCATCCCCTCTCTAAAGCACAGGCACGGAGAGATCATAGAATCATAGAATCACCAGGTTGGAAGAGACCCATCAGATCATCGAGTCCAACCATTCCTATCAAACACTAAACCATGTCCCTCAGCACCTCATCCACCCGTCCCTTAAACACCTCCAGGGAAGGGGAATCAATGCCCTCCCTGGGCAGCCTCTGCCACTGACCAATGATCCTTTGTGTAAAAACTTCCTCCTAATGTCCAGCCTGACCCTCCCCTGGTGGAGCTTGAGACCATTCCCTCTCATCCTGTCCCCTGTCCCTTGGGAGAAGAGCCCAGCTCCCTCCTCTCCACAACCTCCTCTCAGGTAGCTGGAGAGAGTAATGACGTCTCCCCTCAGCCTCCTCTTCTCCAGATGGAACAGGATGGCTGGGCAGGATCAGTCCTTTGATCCTGGGGGGATTCTTTGGGGGAAGCCAAGCCCGTGTGGCTCCCAAGAGGTCTGGTTCACCTCCGAGTGTTGGTGCCCCACAAAGTCACCGAATCTGGGGAGGCAGGAGTGTTTTTTCCCCAACTCAGCCAGGCCCCTGCACATTATCAGGGCAAAGTCCATCAGAAATGGTCAAATATTAACTTTAAGGGCTGGGCCCAACTCTGCTCACCCATGCACAGCCACAGCACCAAGATCCCTGGACGGATCCTCATCTGGCGCAAAGCATGGCAGGGCCACACCGTGGCTCTTCGGCCATCACCAAAGCCACTCGGGAATCACCACTTGGCCCCTTCCCCTTTGCACGAGCGTGTGCAACAGGCAGGGCTGGGGCTGGGGCTGGGGGGGTCCTTGTCCCTCCCTGTCCCCCCACCAAGGGGAATTCTTCCCTTGCACGGAGCTGAGCCTGCAGCACCGACCCCAGCCCTGATCGGATGTTGGTAGCCGGGCTGGTGGCCAAGCACCTGTCACCCACATTCACCCTCCGTCCCCTGATGCCAAGGGGTGGCCGGAGCTGCCATCCCTGTGACAGACGGCCCCTTGCCCCCAGATCCCAACAGCCAGGAGCGATGGGGAGCAGAAGAACCCCAAAACTGGAGGTAAAATCGAATCCCCCTGAGTGCCAGCTCTGAAATTTCAAGGCTCAGCTCCGGTGCTGCAGGCAGTGCCCTGGGTGCTGAGGGCACCTATGGGTGCTCAGCACCCCTCGGACATGCTCAGCCTCTCTGGGACAGTGAGCAACAAGGACTGGGGGTGCAGGAGAGCTCCAATTTAGAGGTAAAATTAAATCCTCCTGAGTGCTGCTCCTGTCCTGCTATCACAAGGCTCAGCTGTGGTGACGCAGACAGTGCCCTGGGGGCACCTATGGGTGCTCAGGACCCCTCAGACGTGCTCAGCCTCTCCAGGACTGCAAGCAACAGGGGTTGGGTGTGCAGGAGAGCCCCAGTTTGGAGGTAAAATTAAACCCCCTGTGTGCTGCTTCTGTCCTGCTATCACAAGGCTCAGTTGTGGTGATGCAGACAGTGTCCTGGGGGCACCTATGGGTGCTCAGCACCCCTCGGACATGCTCAGCCTCTCCGGGACAGTGAGCAAGAGGGGCTGGGAAGAGAGCCCCAGTTTGGAGGCAAAATTAAATCCCCCTGCATGCTGGCAAAGCACCACAAAGCTTGGCTGGAGCAGTGCAGGCATCCACCAGGGTGCTGGTAGCACCTGTGGGTGCTCAGCACCCCTCGGACAAGCTCAGCCCCTCCAGGACTGTGAGCAACAGGACATCTCCAGTTTGGAGGTAAAATAAAATCCCCCTGGGTGCTGGCAAAGCTTGGCTGGAGCCGTGCAGGCAGCAACTGGGGTCCTGGTGGAACCCATGGGTGCTCAGCACTCCTCAGACGTGCTCAGCCTCTCCAGGACTCTGAGCAACAGGGGCTGGGGGTGCAGGAGAGCTCCAATTTAGAGATAAAATTAAATGCCCCTGAGTGCTGGTCTTGTCTTGCTATCACAAGGCTCAGTTGTGGCGACGCAGACAGTGCCCTGGGGGCACCTATGGGTGCTCAGCACCCCTCAGACAAGCTCAGCCCCTCCAAGACTGTGAGCAACAGGAGCTGGGGGTGCAGGAGAGCTCCAATTTAGAGGTAAAATTAAATCTCCCTGCATGCTGGTCTTGTCTTGCTAGCACAAGGCTCAGTTGTGGTGACACAGACAGTGCTCTGGGGGCACCTATGGGTGCTCAGGACCCCTCGGATATGCTCAGCCCCTCCAGATCTCTGAGCAACAGGGACTGGGGGTGCAGGAGAGCCCCAGTTTGGAGATAAAATTCAATCCCCCTGAGTGCTGGCGAAGCACCATAAAGCTTGGCTGGAGCAGTGCAGGCGGCACTCGGGGTGCTGGAGGCACCTGTGGGTGCTCAGCACCCCTCAGACATGCTCAGCCCCTCCAGGACTGTGAGCAACAGGAGATCTCCAGTTTGGAGGTAAAATAAAATCCTGCTGTGTGCTGGTAAAGCACCACAAAGCTTGGCTGGAGCAGTGTAGGTGTCACCCAGGGTGCTGGTGGCACCTGTGGGTGCTCAGCACCCCTTGGACAAGCTCAGCCCCTCCGGGACTGTGAGCAACAGGAGCTGAGGGTGCAAAGCAAACCCGTGTTTTCCCTCCCTCCTCTGTCCTGACATTGCACCATCCAAACACTCGTGCACACGCACACACACACAGAGGTGCATGTAAATACAGGCATGCACACGCGTGCAAATTTGCACACCATCCCCGAGCGGCTCGGCTGCCTTACCGTGCTCTTCCTAGCCACCATCTTATCCAATTTCTTGGCAATCCGGACCAGTTCCTCAGTGGGCCCCATGCCGGCGGCTCGTTGCTCGCCAGCCTTCGGTGCCCAGTGCAAGGAAACCAGACCAGCTCCAGGGAGAGCTCGGGGCTGTCAGCATGAGGGGTCCAGCTGGGGGCCAAGAAGTGACCAGGCTGGAAAGGAGCAAAGAGTAGGGGAAAAGGGGGAAAAGAAAGGGAAGGGAAGGGAGAGAAAGCAGAAAGGAGGTGGGGCTGTCCCGACCAGTTATAAACTCCTGCCAGGCAGGCGAAATAGCACGGGGAAGGGCTAAATATAGCTGGGAGCACCAGGCAGGGCTGCGATTGCAGGAGCTGGGGGAGGCACGGAGCGGGGTGCACTCTTGTCCCCACCGGAGGGGACCCTGAGGGTTTGGGGAGCTGCCCACCGTGGGGCTGGAGCCTGGTGTTGACAGGGAGAGCGCCCGGGACGTGGCTTGGCCACCAGGATGGTTCAACAAGGAGTTCCCGATAGGTGAGAGGCAACACAGCGCAAGCTTTGCAGGTGCAGGGGTTGCTCTTTCCAAACCCAGCATCCTTAGGGGAACAAGTTGCAATACCAAATGATGCCCCGAAACCTCCGACAGCCTTTGCAGCCGAGCAGGAAAGAAGAACGCATTGGAGTTCGCTCTGCTGAACCCCTCAGGAGCAGGCATGGCAGCCCAGGGGCCAGGAGCCAGGTGGATGGGATCACAGAATCATAGAATCATCAGGTTGGAAGAGACCCACTGGATCATCGAGTCCAACCATTCCTATCAAACACTAACCCATGTCCCTCAGGACCTCATCCACCCGTCCCTTAAACACCTCCAGGGAAGGTGAATCAAGGAGATGGGAAGTGTGTCACCCTTGCTTGTCCCTGCTCCACCACCCAACGCAGAATCATAGAATCATTTGCTTGTAAAAGACCTTTGAGATCATCAAGCCTAATCTTACCAGTCTACTGCTACACCAGATCCCTAAGAATTTCACCTAGTTCTCTTCAGAACCCCTAAGAATTTCATCTAGTTCTCCCTAAGAATCTCATCTAGTTCTCTCCTCCACTCCGGAGCGTGTTGTCCACACCTCCAGAGAGTTCCATGCCTCTCACTGGGTGGGCTCACCACTAGCTGTGTTTAGATGGTCCCTAGAAGAATTCCATGGGGTGTAAGCTCATGGTAGAGGCGAGAATGAATATACAGTGCGTTAAATCTGTGGCCTGATGTGATGCATCCTTCATATTTGTCTCTCCTGTTAACAGGCTGCCCAGGGAGGGGCTTGAGTAACCTTCCCTGGAGGTGTTTAAGGCACAGGTGGACAAGGTGCTGAGGGACATGGTTTAGTGTTTGATAGGAATGGTTGGACTCAATGATCCGATGGGTCTCTTCCAACCTGGTGATTCTATGATTCTATGATGATTCTTTTAAATACCTCCAGAGATGGGGACTCCACCACCACCCTGGGCAGCCTCTTCCAGGGCTGAGAACCCTTTCAGTGAGATTTTTCCTGAAGTCCAGTCTGAACCCGCCCTGGTGGAGCTTGAGATCATTTCCTCTCAGCCTATCGCCTGTCATGTAGGAGAAGAGACCAGCTCCCACCTCTCCACAACCTCCTCTCAGGTAGTTGGGGAGAGCAATGAGGTCTCCCCTCAGCCTCCTCTTCTCCAGGATAAACACCCCCAGGTCCCTCAGCTGCTCCTCATAATCTTTGTTCTCCAGTCCCTTCACCAGCTTCGTTGCTCTTCTCTGGACTTGCTCCAGAGCCTCAACATCCTTCTTGTGTTGAGGGGCCCACAACTGAACACAGGATTCGAGGAGTGGCCTCACCAGTGCCAAGTCCAGAAGGATAAGAACCTCCCTGGCCCCGCTGGCCACACCATTTCTGATCCAAGCCAAGATGCCATTGGTCTTCTTGGCCACCTGGGCCACTGCTGGCTCTTGTTGAGTCGCTGTCAACCAATCCCCCCAGGTCCTTCTCCACCATCCAATAGGCATGCCCTGCTCTGGGCTGGATCCATCACGGTGTGCAAGGAATCACAGAATCATAGAGCACCCAGGTTGGAAGAGACCCATCGGATCATCGATTCCAACCATTCCTATCAAAGGATGCTCGTGCCCCAGCCTGGCCCCACACGGCACAGGATGGGTTAACGCAACGCCAAGGAGTCCTGGTTCAACATTCTCAACCCAAACCCCAACCTGGTGGCCCCCACCTACCCCACGGCCTCACCAGACCAGAGCACCCCACCACGACACCCCCAAAGCCCAGGGTCACATCCCCGATGGGCACCGGGTGGTCACGGAGACCTCACCAGAGCCCCCCACGCACCCAAGTGCTTACAAAAAATGATGGATTTATTAGAAACCAGAGACAGAAAACATTAAAAAAAAAAAAAAACCAAAACAATTAAAAAAGGCTGGTTTTTGAGATGAAACGTTTGAGTCACGAACGAGAAAGATGAGAGGGTCAGTGGGGGGGTTGGGGGCAGGTGGTTCCTAAGGGATGCCAGCAAGAGGAGACATTGGCCCCGGAAAAAGCTGCAAAATTCCCCTCCCAGGGGAAGTCCCGGGGCTGGGGCGGTGATCCAGCACCCACCTCAGGTGAGGGACAATGCCCCAGAGTCAGGGAAAGGGATTTCCTTCCCAGTTTTGTGGAGGTTTTGAAGCATCCCCAAGCCTCACCAGCCCAGGCAGCACCAGAGCGTGGGGTTGCGGGGAGTGGGGGCAGGACAGGGATAGAGACCCTGCAGCCTCCCCAGAGGAGGTCCCTAAAAGCCTCTTCCTCCCCCCGTCCAGCCCAAGTGCTTCACAGTTAGGGTAGAGGAAAAGGGACACGGCTGCTCCTCATCCCTGCTCCCTCCAGGCTGGGCAGGGGGGTCCATGGCCCCATGGCAGAAGAGGATGGGGGGCACCAAACAGGCTCCCCCTTATCCCCACAGCCTTGGAGATGAGGAGAAAGCCCGTGGGTGGGACGGGGAAGCAGCAGGAACAGGGACCACGAAGGATTTCAGCCCACGGCTGTAGCGAGCTCGTCCGTTCTCAGCCCTTCAGCTCCCTGCAGCCGCCATCCATGGACGGTTTCCCCAGCTGGGGGGTCTCCAAAGTCCTCCAAGAGGGTAGTGAGTGTCCAGTTGGGCTGAGTGGTTCCAGGGTCCTGGGCACGTGGTTCCTCGTGGTCCAACTTTGCCAAGCGCCGTGGGCTGGGCCCAAGCCCTCTCCAGCCGGTGGGGAGGTGCCGCAGGTCCAAAGGGGCCACCCCGACCCGGTCAGTCTTGCAAGAGGTGGACAAAGCTGGCTGGGAAGACACCGGTGCGGGAGCCATCACCTTCAATGAAGCCAACCTGGGGGTGCAAAGAAGGGGCGTTAGGGGTGTGGGAACCCCATCTCAGGCCAGGGAGGAGCTTTGGGGCCGATATCCCTATTCCCAGAGGGATTTTGAGGAATAAGGCTCCCACTAGACCTCCTTCCATGCAAAGATGGAGCAGAGGCAGACATCGCCTTCTATGAGTCTATGATTCCCTCCTCGTGGCAATGCTGGCAGGAGGCTGCTAGGCTCTCTGGAAGGGGATAACATCCTTTGCAGCCACCCCATGCTGAACAGTTTGGAGTAAGGAGTCTTTTTTTTTTGGTGTAAAACCTGAAGGGTTTGGCTTTCCACATCAGCTTTACGATCTCCCATCCACCTGCTGCACAAGCTGCAAAGAAGCAAGGGTTGAGCCACGTGCTGCTGAGTTTTAGGAGGATGGAGGGGTCATCCCCACCTTGGAAAGACTCAGCTTTGATGGGAGCAGCCTCAGCTCTCCCCTGACCAGCTTGCACCACAGTAATTGCCAGATCGGTCATCACAGCTCTTCAAAAAGCACAAATCCCACAGCCTGAGGGGCTCAACCCAACCCAAACTGAAAAACCCAACCTGAAAGGAGGTTGTGGAGAGGAGGGAGCTGGGCTCTTCTCCCAAGTGACAGGACAAGAGGGAATGGCCTCAAGCTCCACCAGGGGAGATTTGGGCTGGAGAGTAGGAGGAAGTTTTTCACAGAAAGGGTCATTGGGCATTGGAATAGGCTGCCCAGGGAGGTGGTTGATTCACCTTCCCTGGAGGTGTTTAAGGCACAGGTGGATGAGGTCCTGAGGGACATGGTTTGGTGTTTGATGGGAATGGTTGGACTCGATGATCCGATGGGTCTCTTCCAACCTGGTTGCTCTATGATTCTATGATCCCCCATGAACACAGTCTCCTCCATTAGAGAAATGTCGGGGAGAGGAAGCAGGGTTGGGACCCCAGCATCCATCCGTGCCCCACCAGCACTCACCCAGCTCTGCTCGTCCTCCTCCCGCGTCACCACGATCACCTCTCCCTTGGAGAAGGTCAGCTCCCGCGCTTTGTCCCCCTTGCAGTCAGCCACCGCTCGCACCCGCTTCTGCCTCCCCTTAGCCTGCAAAGTCGGGGGCAAGAGGGTGACAAGACCCCTCCCCAAGGCTGTGACCCCCTTGAACCCTCCAACCACCACCCCAGGCTATGGGGAGGTGGGCTCTTTGGGGATGCAGGCTCCCCATGTCTTGTTGCAACCCCTCCGAGACACCCTCAAAACACAGCACCTACCGGAGCAAATCTCCTGGGCATGGGCACGGGGGGCACCTTGCTCGGCGCAGCATCCTCGGGGCCACCAGGGCTCTGGGGGGACACGGCAGCCGACCCAGCTTTGCCCACCATGCCGCTGATGCGCCGGTACGAGCGGGTGCTCTCCGAGCTGCAGGGACGGTGGGCACAGCATCACCACCCTCTGCTGGGGTCTTTGCCCCCGTCTCCCCTTCCCCACTGGGTCTCAGTGGGGTCCAGGCTCCCGAGCGGGACCAGTATCCCACCCAGAGCCTGTTGAGAAGGGACTTTATAGGTGCCACATGACCATCCTGCCACATGACCATCCTGCCTCAGGTGAGCCCGTCCCACCACAGCTTCCAAAACAGAGGAACCAAAAATGTGCAGGAGGTCTTGGTGTCACCTCGCCAAATATTTAACATCACTAGGAACAACCCAGCAACCTCACAGTTGTCCTTGTCCCCTCCTGCACTCCAAGGTCAGCATCAGCTCCCTCAAGGACAACACCTCATGGGAAGGAACCAGCTGGGGAAGGGGCTGGAGAACAAGGTTATGAGGAGCAGCTGAGGGACCTGGGGGTGTTTATCCTGGAGAAGAGGAGGCTGAGGGGAGACCTCATTGCTCTCTCCAACTACCTGAAAGGAGGTTGTGGAGAGGAGGGAGCTGGACTCTTCTCCCAAGGGACAGGGGACAGGACGAGAGGGAATGGCCTCAAGCTCCACCAGGGGAGGTTCAGGCTGGACATTAGGAAAAAATATTTCACAGAAAGGATGATTGGGCAGTGGCAGAGGCTGCCCAAGGAGGTGGTTGATTCACCTTCCCTGGAGGGGTTTAAGGGATGGGTGGACAAGTTGCTGAGGGACATGGCTTAGTGTTTGATGGGAATGGTTGGACTCAATGATCCAATGGGTCTTTTCCAACCTGGTGATTCTACGATTCTATGTCCACAACCAGGAGGGGCCCAGCAGGGGTTGGAGCCAACCTGCCATACCAACCCCATACCCAGGAGGGGTGGGTGTCCTACCTGAATTTGACAGGGGGGATGTCGGGGGCCGTGCTGCTGGCTGGGGGGCTCAGCTCTGGCCCCCTCCGTGTGCCGTCGGTCTCTGAGCGGGTCTCCCAGTATGCTGCCCGCCGGCTCTCAGTGGGGCTGCGGGGGCCAGGTCCCGGGGGGCCAGCAGAGCCGTCCAGGGTCCCCGTGCTGCTGGCAGAGGGGAGGCTGCGCGGCACCGGAGTCTCTGCCATCCCCAAGAAGTGCGGCTCTGACGCCTGCCGGGGGAGCTCAGGGCGCTCTGGGAGGGGGACACAATAAACTTGATGTCTACCTAGATCTAATACAGGAGGCTGAGAGGAGACCTCACTACTCTCTACAACTACCTGAAGGGAGGTTGTAGAGAGGAGAGAGCTGGGCTCTTCTCCCAAGGGACAGGGGACAGGACAAGAGGGAATGGCCTCAAGCTCCACCAGGGGAGATTTAGGCTAGAGATTAGGAGGAAGTTTTTCACACAGAGGGTCATTGGGCATTGGAATAGGCTGCCCAGGGAGGTGGTTGAGTTGCCTTCCCTGGAGGTGTTTAAGGCACAGGTGGATGAGGTCTTGAGGGACTTGGTTTAGTGTTTGATAGGAATGGTTGGACTAGAAGATCTGATGGGTCCCTTCCAACCTGGTTGTTCTATGATTCTATGATTCTAATAAAGCCTTGAACACCATTTCCCACCACATCCTCTGGGAGAAATTGGCTGCTGGTGGCATGGATGGACATACACCTCGATGCATAAAAAAACTGGCTGGAGTTGTCAGGAACAGGTTTAAATCCATTTCCATTAAGAAAAAAATTTTCCCAGAAAGGGTCATCGGGCACTGGCAGAGGCTGCCCAGGGAGGGGGTTGAGTCACCTTCCCTGGAGGGGTTTAAGGCACAGGTGGACAAGGTGCTGAGGGACATGGTTTAGTGATTGATGGGAATGGTTGGACCACCACACGTGACCCCCTTGCCCCAACTCACCAGTGGGGCTGTGGCCGGATTTGGAGCGGGAGCCGGAGCCGCCCCGCGTTGGGTTTTTGAGGGGCAGAGGTGGTGGGATCTCCTCGCTGTGGGCCCGACGGGGCGTGGGCCGTGAGGGCACCAGGATGCTCTCATAGGTCTTGTTGGTGATGTCCATCCCCATGCAGCTCCAGCGGGTCTGGGGGCAGGCGGGCTCGGGGCTGGTGGCCAGCGGCGACGTACCCTTGAAGGAACGCTGCAGAGGGCTCACCTGAGGACAGACACCCAGCTCCAGAGCTGCCCCACGGCCCCCAGAGCATCCCCAGGGTCTGCACCCGTCCAGCCCCCTCTCATCCCATGGTTACCTTCTCCTCTAGCTCATCCTCACTGTCGTAGGGGAACTCTTGGGGGGGCTCCCAGTCATAGTCCACATGGATCTGCAGGGAGAGCTTCCCGGCCTGCGCCTGCTCCAGCTGCAGGGAGGGGCAGGACAAGGAGGCTTCAGCAGAGTGGGGACAGGTCCCAGCAGCCCCCACCCAGCTCTTCTGTCCCCTCTCCCTGGCCCGAGCATCTCCCCCAGCCCTCCCTCCCACCTACCAGCTCCTCACACTCGCTGTGCTTGAGCCTCCTGGCCACGTCCAGAGCCGTCTCGCCTGCTGCGTTCACTGCACGAGGGACGAAAGCTTACAGCCTCGCTGCTCCGCACCCTGCAGAGTCCCCAACCTCCCCGTTCCCAGCATCATACCAGTGGTGAAGGCAGCTTTGCCCTTCAGGAGCAGCTTGAGGCAGTTGGGTTGGTTGTAGAGCGCGCTGTAGTGCAAAGCCGTGTTCCCGTCCTGCGTCACCCGGTCCAGCGTCCCCCTGCGCGGGGCCACCAGCAAGAAATTCAAGGCTCAGGAGCACTCGAGCATCAGGCCCCCACGTTTGTCCATGCTCCTCTTGTGAGGGAACAAGGAAGGGACACCAGGGGCAGCTGGGGACGTACCCATTCTGGATGATGAAGTCCACCAGGGGAAGGGACGATCTATCAGCGTGACGCACGGCCATGTGCAGAGCCAGCTCACCCGAGTCCTGCTGTGAGATGGAAGGGAGAGAATCATAGAATCATAGAACAACCAGGTTGGAAGAGACCCATCGGATCATCGAGTCCAACCATTCCTATCAAACACTAAACCATGTCCCTCAAGACCTCATCCACCTGTCCCTTAAACACCTCCGGGGAAGGTGAATCAACCACCTCCCTGGGCAGACTCTGACATTGCCCAATGACCCTTTCTGTGAAAAACTTCCTTCTAATCTCTAACCTAAATCTCCCCTGGTGGAGCTTGAGGCCATTCCCTCTTGTCCTGTCCCCTGTCCCTTGGGAGAAGAGCCCAGTTCCCTCCTCTCTACAACCTCCTTTCAGGTAGTTGGAGAGAGTAATGAGGTCTCCTCTCAACCTCCTCTTCTCTAGGCTAAACACCCGCAGCTCTCTCAGACGCTCCTCATAGGGCCTGTTCTCCAGCCTCTTCATCAGCCTCATTGCTCTTCTCTGGACTTGCTCCAGAGCCTCAACATCCTTCTTGTTGTGAGAGGAGAGATGGATGTGAGGATGCTCATCTCTCCAAAGACAAAGGGGAGAGGGGAGCTGGACCCAAGGATGCTCATCTCCCCTAAGACGAAGGGGAGAGCTGGACCTGAGGATGCTCATCTCCATGGAGATTGAGGGAAGAGGGGAGCTGGACCTGAGGATGTTCATCTCCCCTGAGACTGAGGGAAGAGGGGAGCTGGACCCAAGGATGCTCATTTCCTCTAAGATGAAGGGGAGAGCTGGACCTGAGGATGCTCATCTCCCTCAAGCCAAAGGGGAAGGGAGAGCTGGATCTGAAGATGCTCGTGTCCCCAAGAGTGTATCTGCATTCAAGACCAGGCAAAGCCTGATCATGGGCTCTCAGCAAGGGCGGGGAAATCCTGTGACAATGTTGGAGGTGGCTGTGGCAGCGCATGACTCACCTGGCCCTCAGGGCTGGCCAGGGGCTTGGTCAGATCGTGGCCCTCGGCGAAGGCCTGGAGCAGGGCCAGGAGGTCATGGGCACGAATGGCTTCCCAGAGGCGGTGAGGGTCGTCGCGGCCACTTTTCTGCACGTAGCGTCGCTCCATGTACTTGGCCATGATGTACTCCTTGCGGGCAGCCCTGTGTGAAATGCAGCGTTCGTCAGCTCAGACAGGGATGGAGACCAGACCCCCTCCCATCTCTGCCTCAGCCAGAGGCACCCTGGGCTCCTGCCTCCTCCCAAAAACTCAGGATCAGGAGGAAACCTCAAAAAAAGGTGCCAATCCCCCCTCAAACCCAGATGATGGCACCACATCATCCCCTCTCCTACCCTGGGCTGCCTCCGAGCTGATGGGCAGCAGCACAGAGACAAAGGTGGACCACACACAACGCACACCTCTTTTTTCCGGCCTTCCTCCTCCCAGCCCACCCCGAGCTCCCTGGCAAGCGGCTGACTCACATATCGCTGCCGGCCGAGGGCTTGGGGCTGTCCTGCGTGGGCAGTGTGGCCTCCATGATCTCGTTAAAGCGAGCGTTCCCGACGCTGACGGCTAACTACGAACAGAGAGGGACGAGAGGAGATGAATCCTCCCCACCCTGCCCCAGCCTGATCCCCATCCCGAGGCAGAGGGAAGGAATCATGGAATGGTTTGGGCAGGAAGGGACTGTGAAGGTCATGCAGAGTAGATTGCTCATCCACTGGATCTACCCAGGACTTGCCTAGAGCAGCGTCTGCTCCAGAGAAGATACTCTTTTGTGGCAGGTGAACTTTATTTTAAGAGGGAGCAAATTCTATGGGCTGGTGGTACCCTCCACCCTCCTATTTACCCCCTACCACTGTGCTGGGGGTTGCAAAACACCACAGGGGAAATTGAGGCACGTTTTGAAGCAAACTGGGCACAGATGAGATGGAAAAGGAGGGGTGAACTCTGCATCCCTGGAGGTTTGGGAGCTGCAGAGGGTGATTCCCAGCGGCCCTGAGATCTCCAGGCTTGGGGAGCGGCTTACCAGGAGCTCGGAGGTGCTGAGGACATCCAGGGTGAGGGACTGGATGCGGGAGTAATGCACACCCAGCTCCCGATGGATGCCAGAACACTCGATGCATGTCAGGATACCCAGGTTGGTGGAGAGCCAAGTGGGATCTGTGGTTGGAGGCAGCACAGGGATCAGCATCACCACCCAACCCCATGAGATGCTGCAACCTTCCCTGGTACCCAAACCTTCCCTGGTACCCAACCCACAGCTGGTGTGGGCTCAGCATCACCACTGAACCCCACGAGATGCTGCAACCTTCCCTGGTACCCAACCCACAGCTGGAGTGGGATCAGCATCACCAACAAACCCCATAGGATACTGAAACCTTCCCTGGTACCCAACCCACACCCAGTGTGGGTTCAGCATCACCACCCAACCCCATGGGATGCTGAAACCCTCCCTAGTACCCAAGGCAGAGTTGGTGTGCGCTCAGCATCATCACTCAACCCCATGGGATGCTGAAACCTTCCCTGGCACCCAACCCACAACTCGTGTGGGCTCAGCATCACCATCAGATGCTGCAACTTTCCCTGGTACCCAAACCTTCCCTGGTACCCAACCCACACCCGGTGTGGGTTCAGCATCACTACCCAACCCCATGAGATGCTGCAACCCTCCCTGGCACCCAAACCTTCCCTGGTACCCAACCCACACTTGGAGTGGGCTCAGCATCACCACCAAACCCCATAGGATACTGAAACCCTCCCTGGTACCCAACCCAAACCTGGAGTGGGCTCAGCATCACCGCCCAACCCCATGGGATGCTGCAACCCTCCCTGGTACCCAAACCTTCCCTGGTACCGAACCCACACCTGCTGCAGGTTCAGCATCACCACCCAACCCCACGGGATGCTGCAACCTTCCCTGGTATCCAACCTGTGAAGCCCCCACCTACCTGGCGCCCCACAGTCACAACACTGCTTGTTTCCAGGCATGTTCTTCACCTCGCTGATGACCACCTTGGTGAGCTCCTGCACGCTGCTGTCCATCCCGCTGCCCGTGGCCGCTCCGCTGCCATTGGGTTCCCCCTTGAAGGCGTTGCTCAGGGCTTCATCCTTGCTGTTCTGCAGCACCGACACCCACCTGTGGGCAGGTGAAGAGTCCCCATCAGGAGGAGGAGGAGGAAGATGGAGAAGGCAGAGCAGGATCCAGCAGCACAAGGAGCAGGGATGGGCTGCGGCAGCACTTACACAAGGCATTCCTGCTCGTCCTCTGCTTGGAAGTGATAGGTCCTGTTGTCTGCAGGGATGGAAAGAGGGAGGAGAAGGTATGGAGGGGTTCAAGGATGCCCAGGTCAGCAGGAAGGAGCTGAAACTATTCTAAGGGGACTATTTGTCACTATTCCCAAGTGAGAGTGGATGGGACGAGAGGGAATGGCCTCCAGCTCCACCAGGGGAGATTTAGGCTGGAGATTAGGAGGAAGTTTTTCACAGGAAGGGTCATTGGGCATTGGAATAGGTTGCCCAGGGAGGTGGTTGAGTTGCCTTCCCTGGAGGTGTTTAAGGCACAGGTGGATGAGGTCCTGAGGGACATGGTTTAGTGTTTGATAGGAATAGTTGGACTCGATAATCCGATGGGTCTCTTCCAACCTGGTGATTCTATGATTCTACGATTCTATGATTTTCAACTCAAATTAAATCATTGTACATCACTCTTCCATCACCCAAGCCCTGTTGCAATGTCTGTCTCAAGCTTGCAAGATCTCCTTGGAGAGGCTGGTCCTTCCTCCTCAAAAGGCAGCAAGGGAGATGCCCAGAACCAGATCAGGAGGGTAAAGGGTGTTCAGGTGTGGTGGCAGGGCTGGCAGAAGGCCCCTTGGCCTCTGGGAAAACGCACTCGGGATGTTCACCTCCACACACAATTCCCATCCACAGCTCTGCCACCTCTAGGTCAAACACACCCACCCCAGCATCCCGCTCCGGGCACTCACGCGTTACCAGGTCGAAGCATTTCTTCTCCTCGGCGTGGGGCCGCACCTGGCAGGTGAGGAGGTTCAGCTTGACAGGGGGACGGTTTATCTGCAAGATGTGAGGACGGAGGCAGGTTAGAGGACTGGAAAGGGTGGGGGGAACATGAAAAAACAAGCGTGCACTGGTGAGACCGCTCCTCGAATCCTGGGGTCAGTTCTGGGCCCCTCACCACAAGAAGGATGTTGAGGCTCTGGAGCGAGTCCAGAGAAGAACAACAAAGCTGGGGAAGGGGCTGGAGAAAAAGAGGAGCAGCTGAGAGAGCTGGGGGTGTTTATCCTGGAGAAGAGGAGGCTGAGGGGAGACCTCATTGCTCTCTCTCCAACTACCTGAAAGGAGGTTGTGGAGAGGAAGGAGCTGGGCTCTTCTCCCAAGGGACAGGGGACAGGACAAGAGGGAATGGCCTCAAGCTCCACCAGGGGAGGGTCAGGCTGAACATTAGGAAAAGATTTTTCATGGAATGGGTCATAGGGCAGTGTCAGAGGCTGCCCAGGGAGGGGGTTGAGTCACCTTCCCTGGAGGGGTTTAAGGAATGGGTGAACGAGGTGCTGAGGGACATGGGTTAGTGATTGATGGGAACAGTTGGACTCGATGACCTGGAGGGTCTTTTCCAACCTGGTGATTCTATGATTCTGTTTCTACGATTCAAAGCCTGCCTCCTCCTCACCGTGCTGTGGGAGATGGTCAGGCAGCCGTACTTCACACCACACTTCCTTTTCTGCCAGACTTTGCGGATCCTGAAGAGGAGGGAGAGGAGGAATGAGGACAGGTTGCAAAGCCCTGATCACCCACGTACACCCACCCCCCAAACCATCCCCGCTCAAAACCTGGTGCCCGTCACCCAGAGGTCCACTTTCTCTTTGGGGCTCTAAAGGTCTTATTTTTCAGCCTGATTAATCCCACCAGGATTCTTTCTCCATCCATGCCCAAGAGGAGGCTGAGAGGAGACCTCATTACTCTCTACAACTACCTGAAAGGAGGTTGTAGAGAGGAGGGAGCTGGGCTCTTCTCCCAAGGGATAGGACGAGAGGGAATGGCCTCAAGCTCCACCAGGGGAGATTTAGGCTGGAGATTAGGAGGAAGTTTTTCACACAGAGGGTGATTGGGCATTGGAATAGGCTGCCCAGGGAGGGGGTTGATTCACCTTCCCTGGAGGTGTTTAAGGGACGGGTGGACGATGTGCTGAGGGACGTGGTTTAGTGTTTGATAGGAATGGTTGGACTCGATGATCCGATGGGTCTCTTCCAACCTGGTTGTTCTATGATTCTATGATTCTATGAAGAATGAATTCCTTCCCCTCCCATCAGCCACACAGCTCCAGGACTTGGTTCCTGGAGACCCACATCCAAAGAGACATCCATACAGCACCAGCCACTGTGCCCAGCCAGGAGAGCATCCCAGGAGAAGCATCCCAGGTATCAGAGCTTGCTGGTGGCCTTCACAAAATACATGGGGTGATGACACCAAACTATAACAGGAAAGGCCCCTTGCACCACCCTCAAACCTCCTCCTTTCCAAGCTGCAGTTGGAGAACCACCAACCTCTCACCACCAGCTCTCAGGTCTCCTCCAGCCTGGGGGAAAATCCCCTTCTCCGAGCATTAATAGATGCCTAAGACCAGATGGGACCAGTTGCACCTGAGAAGACCTAACATCCCAGTTCCACCTTGGGCTGTCCCAGTTCCGGAGCCTCCCATGAGCTTGGTGTTCTCCCAGTCCACAGCGACCCCGTGATGGAGTCACCCATCCTACCCGTCACTCTTCTTGTACAGAAATCCCGACTTCTCCGTCCCATACTGCTTGTTCCCTTGATGCTGGTGGATGCTGTAGCCGCTGCCAGAGTTCTTCCTGCTCAGGTTTTCCTGAGCTCACCAGGGGGTTGCAGGAAAGCATTTAAAAAGCAGAGTGAGAGGTGGCTGCTGTCCCCAAGTGACCTCGTCCATTAAGTGGGAGCAGCGTCCATGGGGACACCAGCCTCCAAGCATCTCCCAGGTCTCCTGCGCTGCTCCCACCAGGTCCCCTGTGGTCCCTAGCTCCTCTTTCTCTGCTGCTCCCCATCTCCAAGCTAACCCTGGGGCTCCCACCACTCTTAAGCCCCCAGCACCCTCCTTCCCTGCCCAACCTCTGCAAAGGGACCTAAACAGGCTGGAGCGCTGGGCAGTGTCCAACGGCATGAGGTTTAACACGGTCAAATGGTGGGTCCTGCACTTGGGGCACAACAACCCTATGCAGAGCTACAGACTGGGAGAAGTCTGGCTGGAAAATTGCCAGGAGGAGAGGGACCTGGGGGTGTTGGTCGGCAACCGACTGACCATGAGGCAGCAGTGTGCCCAGGTGGCCAAGAAGGCCAATGGCATCCTGGCTTGGATCAGAAATGGTGTGACCAGCAGGGCCAGGGAGGTGATTCTCCCTCTGGACTCAGCACTGGTGAGGCCGCTCCTTGAATCCTGTGTTCAGTTCTGGGCCCCTCAGCACAAGAAGGATGTTGAGGCTCTGGAGTGAGTCCAGACAAGAGCCATGAAGCTGGTGAAGGGACTGGAGAACAGGCCCTATGAGGAGCGGCTGAGAGAGCTGGGGGTGTTTATCCTGGAGAAGAGGAGGCTGAGAGGAGACCTCATTACTTTCTACAACTACCTGAAGGGAGCTTGTAGAGAGGAGGGAGCTGGGCTCTTCTCCCAAGTGACAGGGGACAGGACAAGAGGGAATGGCCTCAAGCTCCGCCAGGGGAGATTTAGGCTGGACATTAGGAGGAAGTTTTTCACACAGAGGGTCATTGGGCATTGGAATAGGTTGCCCAGGGAGGTGGTTGATTCACCTTCCCTGGAGGTGTTTAAGGGATGGGTAGATGAGGTGCTGAGGGACATGGTTTAGTGTTTGATAGGAATGGTTGGACTCGATGATCCGATGGGTCCCTTCCAACCTGGTTGTTCTGTGATTCTATGATTCTACCCCAGGGCCTCACCTCCTTGCTCTCCAGCTGGAGGATGCTGCGGAGGGAATCACGGGTCTGCGTGAGCTGCTTCACCTCCTCCTCTTGCGCTTGGTGGAGCTGGAAAGGGAGGCAGCTGCCCTCACCGCTGCGCTTGAACGCGGGCATTTTCGGGGGGCTGGCACGGGGCAGGTGGCAGTGCTGGGGACGCAGCTGAGTGACGCCGGACGGCAGGCTGGGGGACTTACCGCATGGAGGGACACAGCGAGCTTCTCAATGAAGGGATAGAGGTTCTGGGCAGCTTTCCAGCCGTCTTGGAAGAAACTAGGCATTTATTTCATGTGATTAAGATTCAGATGGGGAGGATGGAGAGGAAAAAAAAAAAAAAAAAAGAGGATTTCTTTTGAGAAAACCCATCAAGACAACAGAGTAATCCTCCCGTGGAGCTGTTTCATGGCTCCTTTGCTACTGGAACCCACAGAGACCCCCCCAAAGGCCAAGCCCAGCCCATGGGGTCTGGCTACCCCAACTCTTCGGAGTGTTTTGAAAGCAGGATTGGCCTCTTGTTCAATTCAAGCTCACCTCACCAAGGACCAGCATTGCTAGAAGTGTGGGGGCTGCAGGATCAGAGCCCTAGTCGAGGGAACACTCTCGGCCAACACGACTGTCCCCTCCCTGCCTCAGTTTCCCCACTCAAGTGCTGGGAGAGATGACACGATACTCCCACACTGATAGTCCAGCCTCGTGGAGCAATGGAAAAGGCGAGGGGGTGTTAATCCTCGCTCCAAACACCCTCCTTACCAGCCCCGTGGCTAACGGTGGAACCGCTGGGCTGAACTCATCCCTGGAAACCCATCCAGAAACCAAATCATCGGATATATCCCAAGCCAACCCCCTTCCCCCAGCCCCCACAGACACGTTTGCAGTTCCTCAAGCCAGCAAAGCACGGTCCAAGTCTCTGGATGCAACCGGAGAGCAACAGGCTCTGCCCAGCATCTTCACCAACAGCTTTATGGAGCTGGGATGGAAGAAGGTGCCCACAGGCCCTCATGGGACCCCGCGGGGTGGACGACTGACACCAGGGATGAGCCCCAAAACCCCGACCCAGGCAGAACCTACTTGTGCTGAGCATGAAAAAACTTGATGAGGCTCTGCAGGAAATCTGGTCCTTGCTTCATCTGAGACTCGCTGGCTTTCAGCAGGTACTGGAGGAAGAGAAGACGTTTGGTGAGGTGACGGAGACGAGGAGCAGCTGAAACCATCCCAAAGGAAAGAGCAAGAGCAAGCTTGGCCCTCACCTCCCTTCCCAGCACAGGGAGGAGGGTTAGAAAGCTGGCTGAGTCTCAATGAAGGATGTTGAGGCTCTGGAGCGAGCCCAGAGAAGAGCCACGAAGCTGCTGAAGGGGCTGGAGAACAGGCCTTATGAGGAGCGGCTGAGAGAGCTGCGGGTGTTTATCCTGGAGAATAGGAGGCTGAGGGGAGACCTCATTACTCTCTCCAACTCCCTGAAAGGAGGTTGTGGAGAGGAGGGAGCTGGGCTCTTCTCCCAAGGGACAGGGGACAGGACAAGAGGGAATGGCCTCAAGCTCCACCAGGGGAGATTTAGTCTAGAGATTAGGAGATTTTTCATACAGAGGGTGATTGGGCATTGGAATAGGCTGCCCAGGGAGGTGGTTGATTCCCCTTCCCTGGAGGTGTTTAAGGGACGGGTAGATGAGGTCCTGAGGGACATGGTTTAGAGTTTAGTGTTTGATAGGAATGGTTGGACTCGATAATTGGATGGGTCTCTTCCAACCTGGTTGTTCTATGATTCTATGATTCAAGAAGCCAAGTTACAAGGTTGGATTTGAAGGCAGCTTGCTAGGGACCACCCTGGGAAAACCTGGCTCTGGAAGCCTTCCAAGCCCTGCAAAGTTCAAGGACCAAGGTGAGCCCTCGGGGTTTCCAGCTGAGCATGTTTCTCCTGCTGCTCATTACTTCTGGAGTTAATAAATAACCAAAAGCCAAGGCAGCTTGAGAAGGAAGGAAAAAAAAAGAACTAGCCTGAACACTTAAGACGTGACCCTTTTGCTCCTAAAAAAAAAATCAGATTCCAAGCAGCGAGCGCCTGCGGCACAACAGCCCTGGAGGTCTGCAGTCCTCACAGAGGTGTCCCACGGGATGGAGAATTTCAGCTTTATACATCAAACACATCCATCAGCTGCAGGCAGAAAACACACAGAGCCCTGCTCGCCCTGAGAAAAATAAGGAGGGGAGAGAGATTTCCCCCCTGTGAGCTCCTCCCCAGCCCAGCTGGAGGATGGGTTTGAGCAGGAGGCGAGGGGTGGGGAAGGCAGCCCTGAGCTTTTCAAGGTGGGGAATCATAGAATCATAGGACAACCAGGTTGGAAGAGACCCATCGGATCATCGAGTCCAACCACTCCTATCAGACACTAAACTCTAAACCATGTCCCTCAGGACCTCATCTACCTGTGCCTTAAACACCTCCAGGGAAGGTGAATCAACCCCCTTCCTGGGCAGCCTATTCCAGTGCCCAATGACCCTCTGTGTGAAAAACTTCCTCCTAATCTCCAGCCTAAATCTCCCCTGGTGGAGCTTGAGGCCATTCCCTCTCGTCCTGTCCCCTGTCACTTGGGAGAAGAGCCCAGCTCCCTCCTCTCTACAACCTCCTTTCAGGTAGCTGTAGAGAGCAATGAGGTCTCCTCTCAGCCTCCTCTTCTCCAGGCTAAACACCCCGGCAAAGTCCCAGCTGGAGAAGACCATGAGTGGTTGATGCGGGGAAAGGAACTGGAGTGCTGTGCTCTGGAATCATCAGCTTAAGAAGGATGTGGAACTGTTGGAAGGAGTCCAGAGGAGATGATCCGAGGGCTGGAGCATCTCTGCTATGAGGAGAGGCTGAGAGAGTTGGGGTTGCTCAGCCTGGAGAAGAGAAGGCTGCAGGGAGACCTTAGAGCAGCTTCCAGGACTGAAAGGGGCTGCAGGAAAGCTGGGGAGGGGGTCTTGATCAGAGAGAGGACAAAGAGGAATGGTTTTCAGCTGCAAGAGGGGGAATTGAGATGAGATCTTAGGAAGAAATGTTTTACTGTGAGGGTGAGGAGGCCCTGGCCCAGGTTGCCCAGAGCAGTGGTGGCTGCCCCATCCCAGGAGGGGTTCAAGGGCAGGTTGGATGGGGCTTGGAGCCCCTGATCCAGTGGGAGGTGTCCCTGCCCATGGCAGGGGTGGGACTGGGTGGGCTTTGAGGTCCTTTCCAACCCAAACCATTCCGTGACTCCATGATCCCAAGCACCCCGGGAAAGCAGCAGCTCCCGTGCCTGCTGGCACACACCACACACGTGCACTCGCTCACACGCAGCCGCTCTCAGCCCCTCCTCAGCCGAGCTGCAGCTCCCGCGTTTCCATGTGCTGTTATTTATTTCACAGTGCTGCTATTCAACACGGTGACTCATCTGGCCGGGTCCCAGCTCCTCAGCTCTGCGTCCCAGCTCCTCAGCTCTGCGTCCCAGCTCCATGTCCAGCCCCATTAGAGCCTCCTCCTCCATGCTCCTTGCCCTTTGTTGGGGGGTTATGGGTCAGCATCAGGCTCTGACACGGCTGCCTGGTCCTCGAGGACATGGGAGATCCCAGAGGAACCTGGTGGGGTCTGTCCCCTGATCTGTGTCACTCTCAAGAGGTTTATGGGGCTGCTGGGACGGCTGGAGCTGAGAAACCTGGGTCATCTCCTTGATGCGAGAGGCTGACATCAGGTCTACCCCCTTCACCTATTCCCATCTCACCTCCCGGCATCATCAGGGATCTGGGGGCTGCTTGTGAGCCCCTCTAAGCAAAATCAAGAGCAATTTTGAGAACAGAGCAAAAAGCAAAATGGCAACCTTTGGATGTTAGCCAAAAAGCTCAGGGGTTGCCCCCAAACGCCACCCTCCAGCTTTGAGGAGGACTGGGAGGATGGGAGGATGCAGGTGCAACATTTACACTAGGAAAATATTTTCACGGAAAGGGTCATTGGGCAGTGGCAGAGGCTGCCCAGGGAGAGGGTTGAGTCACCTTCCCTGGAGGGGTTTAAGGGACGAGTGGACGAGGTGCTGAGGGACATGGTTTAGTGTTTGTTAGGAATGGTTGGACTCGATGATCCAATGGGTCTCTTCCAACCTGGTGATTCTGTGATTCTATGAACCCCACGGGGGCCACTTGAAGCCACACCCCATTGGGACCCCAAGCTGGGGACAACGGGGTCCCTGAGACAGGACCACAGAAGGCCACGATGGGATGGGGACAGCTGAGGGTCCCACACAACCCCATGCGAGGGCACTTTGTTCAGGGGATGGGTCAGGCTCCGCCATCCCCATGCAGGCTGCATGTCCTCATGGGACTGAACAGTCCCCATTGTCCCCAGCAGAGCCTCTTACCTCACACATGTGGAGTTGGAAGAGGCGCCGCTCCTTCTGCATGTCCTCAGCCACCTCCACCGCTGGCGGTTCAGCCTGGATAACCCCTGCCAAGCGGGCTCGCTCCCTCTCCTTCTCCATCTTCGCCCTGCGGGACAGGATGTTGGGTTGGGGACATCCCATGGGATGGGTTACAGTGAGGATGGGAGCAGGAGAAACATCTCCACCCTCTTTGCTGGGAAAGGCTGGACCTGAGCCCTCCCAATGGCCAACTGGCATCGAGGGGAGACCTCATTACTCTCTACAACTACCTGAAGGGAGGTTGTAGAGAGGAGGGAGCTGGACTCTTCTCCCAAGGGACAGGGGACAGGACAAGAGGGAATGGCCTCAAGCTCCACCAGGGGAGATTTAGGCTTGAGATTAGGAGGAAGTTTTTCACACAGAGGGTCATTGAGCATTGGAATAGGCTGCCCAGGGAGGGGGTTGATTCACCTTCCCTGGAGGTGTTTAAGGCACGGGTGGATGAGGTCTTGAGGGACTTGGTTTAGTGTTTGATAGGAATGGTTGGACTAGAAGATCCGATGGGTCCCTTCCAACCTGGTTGTTCTATGATTCTATGATTCTATGAGTGGTGCCCGGCTACAACCTCAGGACGAATCCCCCTCGTGCAGAGCAGGATTAGGCAGATTTGGTCAGAGGCAACAGGTTCCTTACACTTTGGTCTCGTAATCCTTCCAGGCTTTTTCAATCTGCTTCTTGGAATCCTGTGGCAAAAGGGGAGAGGGGACGGCAGGCGTTAGGGAAGGTAAAAGGACCTGGTGGCACCAAACCAGCTGAGGGCTTTGCTCTGCATCACTGCGCCCTCCCTGCTCCTTGGGGACAAGGAATTCAAGGACAAGGACTCACCAGGCGGCTGTCCTTCAGCTGCCCCTTCAGCAGGCTGTCCAAGGGGAAGGAGACTATGTTGTTGAGGTTCTGCACCTGCAAAAGGCAGAGATGGGGTTAGCACAGGGCGTCCTTCAAGGAAGGCTGGGGAACTGGAGGTCCAGGCCAAATGGTGGGTCCTGCACTTGGGGCACAACAACCCTGAGCAGCTCCAGACTAGGAGAAGTCTGGCTGGAAACTGCCTGGAGGAGAAAGACCTGGGGGTGTTGGTTGAACAGGAGGCAGCAGTGGCCCTGGTGGCCAAGAAGGCCAATGGCATCCTGGTTTGGATCAGAAATGGTGTGACCAGCAGGGCCAGGGAGGTGATTCCCCCTCTGTACTCAGCACTGGTGAGGCCGCTCCTTGAATCCTGTGTTCAGTTGTGGGCCCCTCAGCACAAGAAGGATGTTGAGGCTCTGGAGTGAGTCCAGAGAAGAGCAACGAAGCTGGGGAAGGGGCTGGAGAAGAAGAGGAGTGGCTGAGAGAGCTGGGGATGTTTATCCTGGAGAAGAGGAGGCTGAGGGGAGACCTCATTGCTCTCTGCAACTCCCTGAAAGGAGGTTGTGGAGAGGAGGGAGCTGGGCTCTTCTCTCAAGGGACAGGGGACAGGACGAGAGGGAATGGCCTCAAGCTCCACCAGGGGAGGTTCAGGCTGGACATTAGGAAAAAAATTTTCACAGAAAGAGTCATTGGGCAGTGTCAGAGGCTGCCCAGGGAAGGGGGTTGAGTCACCTTCCCTGGAGTTGTTTAAGGGATGGGTGGCCAAGGTGCTGAGGGACATGGTTTAGTGATTGATGGGGATGGTTGGACTGGATGATCCAGAGGGTCTTTTCCAACCTGGTGATTCTGTGACTCTATGACCCAGCACTTTGGGTCCCCTTCCATCTCCCCAGCTCTATTGCTTCCCCGTGAAGGGTTAAAGAGGCTGCAAAGTGCAGGCCTGGGGCAGGCTGGGGCTTGTTGGAGCTGGTTGCAAGATGTCTGACGAGAGGAGGTTCTTCCTACAAACCACATCAGCGCCGTGACTGCCAAAACCAAAGCTGTTCCCCCACTGCACCCGGCGACGCCACCAGCCCTTCCACAGCCCCGTGATGTCAAGAGTCCCACCAGGGGTGACAAAGGGGATTCCCAAGGTGTCCCCCTTTCCTGGGCTTTGGGGTTGGCCAACACCAGCACTGTGCAGGAGTCCCTGAGGGGATGCAAGTGTCCCTAGAGGGATGCAGGTTGTTCCTGGTGGGGATGCAGGGGTCCTGGCTAGGATGCAGAGGTCCCAGGGTGAGACACGAGGGTCCCCAGGGGGTTGTGTAGGTCTCTGGGGAAATGCAGGGGTCCTTGGGAGGGATGCAAGTGTCCCTAGAGGGATGCAGGTTGTCCCTGGTCTGGGGGCAGGGGTCCTGGTGGGGATGCAGGGGTCTCATGGGGGGGGTGTAACAGTCCCTGGGGGGGCCCGTAAGGGTCCTGGGTAGGATGCAGAGGTCCCAGGGTGGGATACAAGGGTCCCCAGGGGGATGTGAAGGTCTCTGGGGGAATGCAGGGGTCCTTGGGGGGGGGGATGCAGAGGTCCCTGGAGGGATGCAGGTTCCTCATGGGGGGATGTGATAGTCCCTGAGGGGACGTGAGAGTCCCTGGTGGGGATACAGGGGTCCCTGGGGGAGATGCGGAGGTAATACAGAGGATTCTGGGGTCCCTGGAGGGCTGCAAGTGTCCCTAGAGGGATGCAGGTGTCCTGGGGTGGGGGGTGCAGGGGTCCCTGGGGTTGGGGGGGATGCAGGAGCCTGCTCTGGTCCTGCTGTTTCTCTAGGTGCCCCATGGGGCAGCACCCATTTCAGTGCTGTCCGAGCAGCTCCTGCACCCACATGGGACCCCCTTGCTGCACCCCCGTTTCTCCTCTCCTGAGGCTCTTGGTCCCTGGAAGAAACCGAGAAAAAACCCAGCTCTGACAGAGGAGGAGGAGATGGGGCACCCCCCTTTTCTAACAGCTCCAGGGAGACTGCGGAGGGGGGAAAAAAACTAGTTTTTTGGATCCAGTGGATGGTCCCAGCATGTAATCCTGCTGGCTGATCCCATGCCAGCAGCATGTGGGGTGGGAAGTGGGGATTGGCATCGCTCTCGCCTCAGAACCACTCTGATTCCTTTCCTCCTATCGATCCCCCCTGGAGTACGGGGGTCTGGGACGGCAGGGGAGGCGAGGAGGAGGAGCAGGGAGGCCCAGACTGGGGGAACTGGGAGAAGAACACGCCGAGATCCAAAATTCTTGCTGGGGGAAGGGCAGCAGAAAGAAATCTCCTTAAGCAAAGCCAGGGCTGAAAACACCCTTCGGGGAGGGTAGGAATCAGAAGGGACCTGAGCAAGGAGAGGGGGGCAGAGGCACAGGACCCTCAGGGCTTTGCTGTTGGGTGTGCAAGGACTCAGCTCCCTCTGGGAATCAGCTTTTCCACCGGAGTTGTTCCCGTGGTGGGGAAGGTGCTGGTGGCTCAGCTCACAGCCGCCTCTGCCTGCTTCTCCACTACACAACTCGGCGTGGCTTTGATTTACTTCTTGGCAAGCGAGATCAGAGATGTAATTGATGCAAACAAAAAAAATAAAAAACAGAAAGAAAGAAAAGAGAGAGAAAAAAAAAAAAACCTAAACCAGCCCCAACCGCCACGGAGTTCCAGCGTTCGCAGCCCTGGTGGAGCTGGGAATGAGCTGGAAATCCACTAATGGGGGTATCGGATGGCTTGGGAGCACCAGGAGCGTGTCCTCCAGCCCAGGATGGGAGATGGGGCTGCAGCTAAACTGGGAGGAGGGGCTGCGCTGGGTGGGTTTTCCAAATCCAGATGGAGCCTGGAGCTCTGCCCCAGCTTGGCAAGAACACAGAGGAGCCTGAGGTTGCGCTGGAGACAACGTGGAGCTCACGATCCACCCCCCTGGGTGTTTAAAGCCTCCCCCCAGATCTCACATCGTGCTCACGGGGCGGCTCACCAGGTTCTTGAAGAGCGCGGTGACCTCGCGGGTGAAGACAGCCAGGTTGAGGAAGCCGGTGGAGAGCTCGTGGTTGTTCTGGGAGAGGTGGTTGTTGCCGAAGTTCTCCAGGGCTTCACTGTACTGCTCCTCGTTCTCCACGTGGGCTGGGAGGAGAGAGAGTGGTGAGGGCCGTGGGGTGGCCCCGCAGCACCACATCCCTTGGAGGTGGCTTCATTACGAGTTCCCACCATAGAATCATAGAACAACCAGGTCGGAAGAGACCCATCGGATCATCGAGTCCAACCATTCCTATCAAACACTAACCCATGTCCCTCAGCACCTCATCCACTCGTACCTTAAACACCTCCAGGGAAGGTGAATCAACCCCCTCCCTGGGCAGCCTATTCCAATCCCCAATGACCCTTTCCCCCCTCCCAACCAGCACCCACCATCCATCTCCTCACCCCAGAGCAAAGCTGGGTTGATCCTGCTGCAGGACAGCAGCAGCACAGCTTCCCCTCAATATCCCTTTTTAGGCCAGTTTTGGGTATCCTCTCACATCGCCAAGATGAGCCCCCCAACCCCCCCCCGGGACCACAGGTCGGTGGAGGATGGAGCAGCCACAAACCCCACCAGCCTGGTGGCCCAGAGATGCCCATCAACTCTCGAAGCACAACTCACTGAGCCCGGAGACGTGAATGGCTTTCACATATTTCCTGATCCTCTGGAGTACGGCTTGGTCCCCTTCCAAGCTCTGCGAAAGCAAAGAAAGAAAACAAACCGAGCTCGTTAGCCTTTCCAAGCGCGGCCGCCGCTCCCCCCCTCCCTCCCCAGCCCAGCTGGCCCCGGGTTGCTCTGCCATGCAGATGTGTGGGGCAGCAGCCAAGCTTGTGGGGCTGGGAGAGGAGCCGGAGGCATCGTGGGGATGCCGGAGCCACCCTGTCCAGCCAGTCCCCTGCCAGGCCTGTGGTCCTCGTGGCTTTCACTCCGGCTGCCCTTGGAGAGGTGGGTTCGAGCAAGAGGGTAGCATGGGGTGAAAGGCTTGGCGAGTATGCCCAGCATCTGGGGTTGTTTAACCTGGAGAAGAGGAGGCTGAGAGGAGACCTCATTACTCTCTACAACTACCTAAAAGGAGGTTGTAGAGAGGAAGGAGCTGGGCTCTTCTCCCAAGAGACAGGACAAGAGGGAATGGCCTCAAGCTCCACCAGGGGAGATTTAGGCTGGAGATTAGGAGGAAGTTTTTCACACAGAGGGTCATTGGGCATTGGAATAGGCTGCCCAGGGAGGGGGTTGATTCACCTTCCCTGGAGGTGTTTAAGGGACGGGTGGATGAGGTCTTGAGGGACATGGTTTAGTGTTTGATAGGAATGGTTGGACTAGAAGATCCGATGGGTCCCTTCCAACCTGGTCGTTCTATGATTCAATGATTTCTCTGGACTCAAGCAGCTTCCAACAACCATGGAAAACACCTTCCTAGCTCTTGCAGGGGCTGTTTCAACCAGGGAGGGGATGAAGCATCACTGAGCACAAATACAATATCCCATCTCCATCATCCCAACACACATTCCAACAGCTCAGGGCCAAGCACGGTGGGAGAGACCAACAATAATGCCCAGCAGAGATCCACAGCAGAGCTAAAGATCATAGAATCATAGAATCACCAGGTTGGAAGAGACCCATCGGATCATCGAGTCCAACCATTCCCATCAAACACTAAACCATGTCCCTGAGGACCTCATCCACCCGTGCCCAACAGAAACCTAAACCAGGTGAATCCCACACTAGGCTCAAGCCTTCCACAAGCCCTCGGGCTCACGCAGGGTCTTGGTTGTGGTCCCAGCACCACAGACCACCTACAGCCCCAACACAAAGCCTGTATGTCCCCAACACCCTCATGCAGCCCCCATAGGCCACGTCCTGCGCTCACTCAGAGCAGTCCCTATCCCCATAGAATCATAGAACAACCAGGTTGGAAGGGACCCATTGGATCTTCTAGTCCAACCATTCCCATCGAACACTAAACCAAGTCTCTCAAGACCTCATCCACCCGTCCCTTAAACACCTCCAGGGAAGGGGAATCAACCACCTCCTTGGGCAGCCTGTTCCAATGCCCAATGACCCTCTGTGTGAAAAACTTCCTCCTAATCTCCAGATTAAATCTCCCCTGGTGGAGCTTGAGGCCATTCCCTCTTGTCCTGTCCCCTGTCCCTTGGGAGAAGAGCCCAGCTCCCTCCTCTCTACAACCTCCTTTCAGGTAGTTGCAGAGTGTAATGAGGTCTCCTCTCAGCCTCCTCTTCTCCAGGATAAACAACCCCATCTTGGTGCTCAAACCCCTGCTCCATCCCTCCCTACTCAGGCAGCCCCCACTCACCCCACTGAGCATCAGGGCAAACTCAACCCCAACGTCAACCCATCAGCCGACCCAACAGCAACCCTGAGCAGCTCCAGACTAGGAGAAGTCTGGTTGGAAAGCTGCCTGGAGGAGAAGGACCTGGGGGTGTTGGTTGAACATGGACAAGGTGTTGAGGGACATGGTTTAGTGATTGATGGGAATGGTTGGACTCGATGATCCAGTGGGGTTTTTTCCAACCTGGTGAGTCTATGATTCTATAACCTATCACCCACCCAACGGCCGCAGAGCATCGCAGCCGGACACAACCCATCCCCAGCCATCAGGAAAGGGTTAAAGGCGCCTTGGCTGCAGGTACCAGAGGGATGATAACAGGCTGGAAATATTTAGAGGGCGTGAACAGCAAGAAGGGCAGGGATGAAACCGCGGAGGAATTACAATAAAGAGGCTCTCTCTCGTTTGCTCACTGGAGCTCGAGCTCTCGCGAAGGTTTTGGGGCTGATGTCAAGGCCGATTTCCTGACAACAGGGTCAGCCTGGCTCCAGCACTGCTTTCCGAGGCCTTCGTTGGACAGGATGCTGTGGATGAGCTTTGGCTGGGATGAGCCGGCTGGAAGGCAACTGGGGCTGAGGAAGGAGCCAAACTCCCTGCTCCAAAAAGCTTTCGCAAGGCATCGACAATAAGGGAGGGTGTTGAAGTGCTCCATAACCTCCCACACCTCCTCTTTACACCAAATCCGTGTGCCCCAGGCTCTCCGGAGAGCAGGGTGGGACAGAGGCATCCCCTGCTCACCAGGGATGCCTGCACGCCCCAGGCTCACAAACACGGCATAGCCTTGGGAAGGGGAAACTGAGGCAGCATGAGATGCTCTGGATGCCTCAAGGCACCATGCAAGCAGGGGAATCATAGAATCATAGAACAACCAGGTTGGAAGGGACCCATCGGATATTCTAGTCCAACCATTCCTATCAAACGCTAAACCAAGTCCCTCAAGATCTCACCTACCCGTCCCTTAAACCCCTCCAGGGAAGGGGAATCAACCACCTCCCTGGGCAGCCTGTTCCAATGCCCAATGACCCTCTGTGTGAAAAACTTTCTCCTAATCTCCAGCCTAAATCTCCCCTGGTGGAGCTTGAGGTCATTCCCTCTTGTCCTGTCCCCTGTCCCTTGGGAGAAGAGCCCAGCTCCCTCCTCTCCACAACCTCCTTTCAGGTAGTTGTAGAGAGCAATGAGGTCTCCTCTCAGCCTCCTCTTCTCCAGGCTAAACACCCCCAGCTCTCTCAGAACAGTTTGGGTTGGAAGAGACACCAAAGATCATCCAATTCCAACCCCTATGGGCAGGGACAACTCCCGCTGATGTCCCAGGCCGGGGACACAGTCCTTGGCTGCATGGGGACAACAACGTCTTGAGCCCCCACAGCACCCAACTTGGAGATGAGGGTTCCAGGTCAGGAGAAACTGAGGAATCAGCACAGCGGCGACGGGAGTAGAAGGATTGTCCACAGGGATGGAGGAAGGGATGGATCCACACCGGCACCACATCCACCCGGGGACCCTGTGCTGCCACTGCCACCCTCAGAGGATGCTCAATGGTGACCATTCTTCTCCCTCCCCCACTGCTGCCAGCTCGTGCCGCCCAGCGAAGGAGCCGCTGCGGGTGCCAAGGACCAGGCTGGCAGCAGGACGCGGCGCAGCCCTGAGTGCAAAGGGTAGCACAGGGTAGGGATGGCGCACTAGTTACACAGTGACAGGGTGAGATGGGAACCCGAACACAGGAGTGGCCTCTGCCATGTCACCCGGTCCTGGCTCAGAGGTGCCCCAACCGCTTGTGACATGGGCCCCTCAACACAAGAAGGATGTTGAGGCTCTGGAGCGAGTCCAGAGAAGAGCAACAAAGCTGGGGAAGGGGCTGGAGAACAGAACCTATGAGGAGCGGCTGAGAGAGCTGAGGTTGTTTATCCTGGAGAAGAGGCGGCTGAGAGGAGACCTCATTGCTCTCTACAACTCTCTGAAAGGAGGTTGTGGAGAGGAGGGAGCTGGGCTCTTCTCCCAAGGGACAGGGGACAGGACAAGAGGGAATGGCCTCAAGCTCCACCAGGGGAGAGTCAGGCTAGACATCAGGAAAAGATATTTCACAGAAAGGGTCACTGGTCACTGGCAGAGGCTGCCCAGGGAGGGGGTTGATTCACCTTCCCTGGAGGGGTTTAAGGGATGGGTGGCTGAGGTGCTGAGGGACATGGTTTAGAGATTGATAGGAATGGTTGGACTCGATGATCCGATGGGTCTTTTCCAACCTGGTGATTCTATGATTCTACCACGGGATGGATCTGACCTTCCAGTCCACTTTGGAGACTTTAGTTTCTGTCTTTGCAGCAACACCAAGGACCCTGAAGACATGCAAGCAGCCTGGGAGGGGAGAGCCCCCATTAATCCCAGGAGGGAAACTGAGGCACAGAGCAGCTCCAGCAACACCAGTACCTTGGTCATGTCCCCCTGATCTAGGACTGGTTCCCAGATGGATGCATGTGGCCATGCCCTCTCTTGGGCAGCTGGTGGGACGCAGCCACCACTTCCCACCCTGCAGCCACTGCAGCAAGACCAGGAACCCTCTTGCTCCCTCCTGCTCACCAAGCCACCAGCTGGGAACCGGAATGGTGACAGGGAAGACCAAGGCTCGGCTTGGTCAGAGAGTCTCTCCCACTCCCAAACCCTCCCCAGAGCCACCACTGCTTAATTCTATCCTGGAGAAGAGGAGGCTGAGAGGAGACCTCATTACTCTCTACAACTACCTGAAAGGAGGTTGTGGAGAGGAGGGAGCTGGGCTCTTCTCCCAAGGGACAGGACAAGAGGGAATGGCCTCAAGCTCCACCAGGGGAGATTTAGGCTGGAGATTAGGAAAAATTTTTTCACAGAAAGGATCATTGGCCACTAGTAGAGGCTGCCCAGGGAAGGGTTGGAGTCACCTTCCCTGGAGGTGTTTAAGGGACAGGTGGATGAGGTCTTGAGGGACTTGGTTTAGTGTTTGATAGGAATGGTTGGACTCGATGATCCAATGGGTCTCTTCCAACCTGGTTGTTCTATGATTCTATGATTTCCCAACACCCCGTCAGGGCTCAGGGGGTAGAGAAGCTGGGGATTGTTAGGGTGGGTTTCCCTCTTCCCCTGGCACTGGAGCACGGGGATAGAATCATAAAATCATAGAATCATAAAATCATAGAATCAGCCCCTACAAGGGTTCCTCACAGGCTGCAGTGGGAGCTGGGGGTGCTCAGCCCCCTGTCCCCCATCACACACACGATGTGGGTCACAACTCCAGCTCTCATCTTTGCTCCTGGAGCATCACAAAGCAACTCCTGCAGAGAATCATAGAATCATTGAACAACCAGGTTGGAAGAGACCCATTGGATCATCAAGTCCAACCATTCCCATCAAACACTAAACCATGTCCCTCAGGACCTCATCTACCCCTCCCTTAAACACCTCCAGGGAAGGTGAATCAACCACCTCCCTGGGCAGCCTATTCCAATGCCCAATGACCCTCTGTGTGAAAAACTTCCTCCTAATCTCCAGCCTAAATCTCCCCTGGTGGAGAGACCCTCACCATTCCTAGGAGACTCCTCTCCTCTCCCCATTCCCGTCCCCCTTCATCACAGCCTCTCCGAGCAACCAAACCAAATTCCTGCTGCTTCCCTCCTGGCTGGAGCTGCCTCAAGAAGATCACCCAGCACATGGTGACAGGGATCGGGATGCTCCGTAGCAGGTCCCAGATTCCCACCACCCCCAGGACCCCCATCCTGCTCCCCCTCAGGGCTCCAGCAGCCCCAGCACCTGGGCCCCCCCCGCTCCCCGCCAGCCCTGGCTCTCCTTCAAAGCCATTCCTTCGCTAAGAGGAGTTGGCAAAAGCCACGGGACCAGCTGGAAACCGCCTTTATTCCAGGAGGGGAAAAGGGGGACCAAGGCACCCCCACCACCTCCGCCCTTCCCACAGTCGCTGCCAGGAATTTGGGGGGAGGGGGGGGACACACAGGCTAAAAATACTGTCCTGTGGCTTTAAGCACAGGGGGAACCCTCCCAGGGACACCACAGAATCCAGAGTAGGAACTCTGAGAGTGGCTGGAGTTGGGGGAGCAACGCTCTGCTGGGCCCCAGAGGATGACTTGGCCCTGGGGGGGATGATGTTCTGATCCTGGGGGGGCATGATCCAACCCTGGAGGGATTCCTGGGTCCTGCTGGGGGATGCTCCAACCTTGGAGGGGGAGGTCCTGGTACTGGAAGGGGGTGCTCCAGCCTTGGGGAGGGATGCTTTGACCTTGGGAGAGGATGCTCCAACCCTGGTGCTGGAATGAGATGCTCCAAGCTTGGGGGTGGGAAGATCCATCCCTTGGGGGGTTATGTCCTGCTGCTGAAAGGGGATGCTCCAGCCTTGGGGGGAGATGTCCTGCTGCTGGAAGGGGATGCTCCAGCCTTGGAGGGGAATGCTCCAACCCTGGGGGAGATGTCCTGGTGCTGGAATGAGATGCTCCAAGCTTCGGGGGGGGATGCTCCAGCCTTGGGGGGGATGTTCCAGCCCTGGGAGAGATGTCGTGGTGCTGGAAGGGGATGCTCCAGCCTTGGGGGGGATGTTCCAGCCCTGGGAGAGATGTCGTGGTGCTGGAAGGGGATGCTCCAGCCTTGGGGGGGATGCTCCAACCCTGGGGGAGATGTCCTGCTGCTGGAATGAGATGCTCCAGCCTTGGGTGGGGGAAGCTCCAGCCCTGGGCAGGGGATGTCCTGCTGCTGGAAGGGGATGCTTCAACCTTGGGGGGGATGCTCCAGCCCTTGGGTGGGATGTCCTGGTGCTGGAATGGGATGCTCCAGCCTTGGTGGGGGATGCTCCAACCCTGGGGGAGATGTCCTGGTGCTGGAATGAGATGCTCCAGCCTTGGGGGGGGATGACCTGGTGCTGGAATGAGATGCTCCAAGCTTGGTGGGGGGAAGCTCCAGCCCTTGGTGGGGATGTCGTGGTGCTGGAAGGGGATGCTCCAGCCTTGGGGAGGGATGCTTTGGCCTTGGGGGGGATGCTCCAACGCTGGGGGGATGTCCTGCTGCTGGAAGGGGATGCTCTAAACTTGGGGGGGGAAGCTCCAGCCCTTGGTGGGGATGTCCTGGTGCTGGAAGGGGATGCTCCAGCCTTGGGGGGAGATGCTCCAACCCTGGGGGGGATGTCCTGCCGCTGGAGGGTGATGGCTCAGCCCAGGGAAGGGATGCCCCTGTCCCAAGCCGCACCCAGACCTGGAGACAAACCCTTTAAAGCAGACTTCAAAGGAGATCTTTCCCTATTTCTGCAGCCTTGCATCCCCCACCCCCCCAAAAAAAAAAAGGCACAATCTGGAGGATGCACAGGGTGCGAAACACCCACTAGGGGTAACCCCCGAGCTGGGGGGGCTGGGAAAGAAGCGGGGACACCCCAATAAAAAGAAAGCCAAGGCAGGGGGTTGCATCCCAGTGTGCGGGGGGGGGGGTCCTCCTCCCGATCCTCCCCCTCCCTCCCCTCCGCTCTCACCTCCTCCAGCGCCCCCACCGCCCCCCGGCACTTGTGCATCTTGGCGGCGAAGGCGGCGGCTGTCGGGGGGCAGCTGAGCTCCTCGCCGGTGGCAGCCAAGAACTCGGCCACGCTCAGCTGCTCGGGCATGGCTGGGGGGCGGCTCGGCTCCCGGGGAGCCCCGGCTCAGCGCCCCAAAGCCGCGCACCGGCCGCCTCTCGCCCTCCCCGGCCGTGACGTGAGCGGCTCCGCCCGCAGCCGTTAAAGGAGAAGCGAGACGGGGCCCCCGGCCAGACTCCCCCTGCACAGACCCCCCCAGCACACGCCAGCCCATCCCCATCCCCGCCCACACCCCTCCAGCACACCCCAGTACAGCCCACAGCACAGACCCTTCAGCCCAGCCCAGCCCAGCCCATCCACCCCCTACCCAGCCCCCTCAATCCCAACCCAGCTCATCCCACCCCATCCCACCCCACCCCATCCACCCCCCCTACCCAGCCCCCTCAATCCCAACCCAGCTCATCCCACCCTATCCACCCCCCAGCCCAGTCCCCTCAATTCCACCCCAGCTCATCCCACCCCATCCCATCCACCCCCTACCCAGCCCCCTCAATCCCAACCTAGCTCATCCTACCCCATCCCAACCCACCCCATCCACCCCTCAACCCAGTCCCATCAATCCCAACCCAACTCATCCCACCCCATCCCATCCCATCCTATCTACCCCCCAATTCAGTCCCCTCAATCCCAACCCAGCTCATCCCACCCCACCCCATCCCACCCCATCCACCCCCTATCTAGCCCCCTCAATCCCAACCCAGGCCATCCCACCCCAGCCACCCCCTATCCAGCCCCCTAAATCCCAACCCAGTTCATTCCACTCCATCCCGTCCCACCCCAGCCACCCCCTACGCAGCCCATTCAATCCCAACCCAGCTCATCCTACCCCATCCCACCCAATCCACCCCCCAGCCCAGTCCCCTTAATCCCAACCCAGCTCATCTCACCCCATCTCGTCCCATCCCAGCCACCCCCCACCCCAGTCCCCTCAATCCCAACCCAGCTGCTCTCATCCCATCCCACCCCATCCACCCCTTAGCCCAGCCCCCTCAATCCCAACCCTTAGCAAGTTTGCAGATGACACAAAGTTGTGTGCAAATGTCGATCTGCTGGAGGGTAGGGAGGCTCTGCAAAGGGACCTAAACAGGCTGGACTGCTGGGCAGAGTCCAACGGGATGAGGTTTAACATGGTCAAATGGTGGGTCCTGCACTTGGGGCACAACAACCCTATGCAGAGCTACAGACTGGGAGAAGTCTGTCTAGAAAACTGCCAGGAGGAGAGGGACCTGGGGGTGTTGGTCGACAGCAACTGACCATGAGCCAGCAGTGTGCCCAGGTGGCCAAGAAGGTCAAGGGCATCTTGGCTTGGATCAGAAACAGTATGACCAGCAGGGCCAGGGAGGTGATTCTCCCTCTGTACTCAGCACTGGTGAGGCCGCTCCTTGAATCCTGTGTTCAGTTGTGAGCCCCTCAGCACAAGAAGGATGTTGAGGCTCTGGAGCAAGTCCAAAGAAGCGCAAAGAATCTGGTGAAGGGGCTGGAGAACAGGCCCTATGAGAAGCGGCTGAGAGAGCTGGGGGTGTTTATCCTGGAGAAGAGGAGGCTGAGAGGAGACCTCATTACTCTCTACAACTACCTGAAAGGAGGTTGTAGAGAGGAGGGAGCTGGACTCTTCTCCCAAGGGACAGGGGACAGGACAAGAGGGAATGGCCTCAAGCTCCAACAGGGGAGATTTAGGTTGGAGATTAGGAGGAAGTTTTTCACACAGAGGGTCATTGGGCATTGGAATAGGCTGCCCAGGGAGGTGGTTGATTCCCCTTCCCTGGAGGTGTTTAAGGGACGGGTAGATGAGGTCCTGAGGGACATGGTTTAGTGTTTGATAGGAATGGTTGGACTCCATGATCCAGTGGGTCTCTTCCAACCTGGTTGTTCTATGATTCTATGATTCGTTGTAGCCACCTGGGCCACTGCTGACTCCTGTTCAGCCCCTGCCAACCAACACCCCCAGGTCCTTTTTGCCCCAGGCAGTTTTCCATCTTTCATTCCTGGATCCCTATCCCCAGCACCCCAAGCACACTGGCTGAGCACAGGGTTTGGCCAGGGGCTGCCAGAGGAGGAGCACAAACCTGAGTTTCACTGAGCTCAGCAAAGGGGACAAGGGGTCCATCACCCACCCTGCATCACCTCCTTCTGCACTCCTACAGCCCCTTTGCCGAGGTGCCCCTGCCACCTACTGGCCAGCCTGGGGACTGCAGGGGGGACACAACGCTGGGGGGGGGGGGGGGGGGGGGGGACGACACCTCCCAGCTGCTCAGTGACACGGGGGATGGGGACAAGAAATTGTGGTCCTCACCCAGCTTACCTGGCATGGGTCTCTACTACTCCTCCTCCTCTTCTTCCTTCTCCTCCAGCCCATCAGACCAGTAACTTCACACCAGCGTGTGCCGCGAGCCCAGGCACAGCACTGGGCACCACCAGACATCACTGGGGAACGCTGGACATTATCATAGAGTCATAGAATCATAGAATCATGGAACAACCAGGTTGGAAGGGACCCATCGGATCATCGAGTCCAACCATTCCTATCAAACACTAAACCATGTCCCTCAGCACCTCATCTACCTGTGCCTTAAACACCTCCCGGCAAGGTGAATCAACCACCTCCCTGGGCAGCCTATTCCAATGCCCAATGACCCTCTGTGTGAAAAACTTCCTCCTAATCTCCAGCCTAAATCTCCCCTGGTGGAGCTTTAGGCCATTCCCTCTTGTCCTGTCCCCTGCCCCTTGGGAGAAGAGCCCAGCTCCCTCCTCTCTACAACCTTCTTTCAGGTAGTTGTAGAGAGCAATGAGGTCTCCCCTCAGCCTCCTCCAGGATAAACACCCCCAGCTCTCTCAGCCATTCCTCACAAGGTCCGTTCTCCAGCCCCTTCCCCAGCTTCGTTGCTCTTCTCTGGACTCTCTCCAGAGCCTCAACATCCTTCTTGTGCTGAGGGGCCCACAACTGAACACAGGATTCAAGGAGCAGCCTCACCAGTGCCGAGTACAGAGGGAGAATCACCTCCCTGGTCCTGCTGGTCACACCATTTCTGATCCAAGCCAGGATGCCCTTGGCCTTCTTGGCCACCTGGGCACACTGCTGGCTCATGGTCAGTCGGTTGTCAACCAACACCCCCAGGTCCTTCTCCTCTAGGCAGCTTCCAGCCAGACTTCTCCCAGTCTGTAGCTCTGCATAGGGTTGTTGTGCCCCAAGTGCAGGACCCGGCATTTGGCCATGTTAAACCTCATCCCATTGGACTCTGCCCAGCAGTCCAGGCTGTTTAGGTCCCTTTGCAGAGCAAAGGTACCCTAGACATCAGTTGGGTACCACCACCCATCACCAGGGACCACTGGGCATCCTCAGGTACCACTAGATGTTATCAGGTACCTTAGATACCATTGGATATCACGAGGTACCACTGGATGTTATGAGGTACTTTAGCCATCACTGGGTACCTTGGACACCGTGGGTACGACCTGATGTCACCAGGTACCATCATCATAGGGTACGACCAGACTTCCCTGTGCCACCAGCATTGTTGGCATCACCAGGTCACAAAGTGACTCGGCAGGGATGGGTGACCCAGGGTGACACCTGGTAAGATGGGTCCCACTAGGGTCTTGCTCTGCAGCCTCCAAACCTGCCCTCAAATCCAGGTGCACAAGCCCATCCCACCCTTGGTCCCCACGGTGATCTGCTCCCCAGCCTGGAGGCCTTTCCCTACTCTCTTGGTTCAAGGAGATTGGTTCCAGGAGCTCAATCTCACACCAAGGCTCATCCCGGTCAGGTTTGGGCTGGAAATTTCCAACCTGCAGCAGGCTGGACCTGTTTCCCTCACTCCAGCAACGGCTTCATCTCAACCTCCTTCTCCAGCAGGTCTTCTAGAGCAGCTGGTCAGCTGACAGGTCCTAAACCAGACTTTTTACACTCAAAACAGGAACAAAACCAGCTCAGCACCTCCCTCCTCCCAATCCACACCAGCGTTTTGCAGCTTAGAGGAAAAGAGCCTCTTGCAACTCCAAAATTTTATTTTTACTTCATCCCCTCCTGGGCAGAAAACGTCAAGTGCCACAAGTCTCTCCGCACCAGAACAAGCTCTGACCCACGCCACCTCCAAGCCAAACCCCAGGAGAACCAACCCCAGGAGGGACAACTTAAATACAAATCGCTTAAACATCAAAACACCAACCCGACCCTCGCCGGCACCGAAAGGAGGGTCCTCTATAAATACAGTGCAAGAATTACAGCTATTTCCCAACGGCACAAAAGTCGTATCCAGCCCCACATCAGGGGCTTGGCCCACACCACATCCCAAGCCCTTCTCCCCTTGGTAATGCTCCAGCCACCAGTTGATAGCCTTCTTTTTCCCACTATACTCCAGTTTCGATATCCGCAGCGTCAAAAGCTGCTGGAGGCAGCTGGGACGGACTGGGAGAGAAGGTTTGCAGCCCCCAGGAAACACAGCTCAGTGTCCCAGTCAAGTATTTGCTAGAGCTGCTGATTTTGGAGGCTGTGGGTGCAGCTCCCACGCGTGAGCCTCATCCTCTCATCACCCAAAGGTGACTTTTTGCTGCCTGATTATCCTTTAAAGGATATTCCAGGTGTGAGGGGGGGGAGAAAACACCAATCGGAATGACCCATCGTGACCCCCAAAAAACCAGTCTAACTGGGGAGCAACTGGAGTGATCCCAAAACAAGACATCTCCCCAACACAGCCTGTTCTTGGCACCTCCATCACCCAGGGGTGTCCCTAACCCATCCCGTGCACACAAGGGTCCACCAGCAGCCCCAGAGTTATTGGAGGGGACAGGGGTTTACACCTCCAGGAGCCCAGCAAGGTGACAAACACAGCCCCCAGGTGACAACCAACTCAGGAGAAGCCACACAAGGTGACTAACAAGCCCATCACCCTCAGAAAACCCAGCACCTCCTGACCCACCCCACGTTCTCCAGCCACACGCCGAGACCCCCTGCATGCTCGGGACACGAGTGATCAGAGGAGGGAAGGGGATGGAGAACAGGAGGGGCTCAGTGGTTCAGCAGGTCCCCCAGGTCATACGTCTCAAAGAGGTCACTGACGCCCTCCCCCTCAAGCCCCCAAAGATAATCGTCCTGTTCCAGGGTGGGCGAGAGGGTGACAAAGGGTCCCAGGTCCAGGTGGGACGAGGTGCAGGGCAGCTGGTCCTCCGTCTGCTGCAGGAGGTGTGAGGGCAAACCCAGGAGCCCAGCCTCCACCTCCAGCAGCGAGCTGGGTCCTCCCGGCATGGGAAAAGGCAGAGACGAGGGTGAGGAGGGGGTCTCCATGCCCCCCCAGCTCTGGTGGACGGTGTGGGGTTGCTGTGGGGCTGGCCTGAGGCTGATGGGTGGGGAGGAGGGTGTGGTGTGGTCCTGTGGGGAGGTGGTGGTGGTGGAGACGCTGTGGTCCTTGGTGGGACTCTCCTCCGCAATCTCCTCCGGGCAGAGGTACACCTCGATGGGGCCATTGGTGCTCTTCAGGTGAAGCTGGAAGTTGTCCTAGGGAGGGAATAACAAGGCTCAGAGGGGGAGCCCAGAAGGGTATCCCTATAGGGTATATATATATAGAGAGAGAGAGTATATCCATATAGGGTATTCATATCCAGAAGGGGCTGGAGAACAGGCCCTATGAGGAGTGGCTGAGAGAACTGGGGGTGTTTAGACTGGAGAAGAGGAGGCTGAGAGGAGATCTCATTACTCTCTCCAACTCCCTGAAAGGAGGTTGTGGAGAAGAGGGAGCTGGGCTCTTCTCCCAAGGGACAGGACGAGAGGGAATGGCCTCAAGCTCCACCAGGGGAGATTTAGGCTGGAGATTAGGAGGAAGTTTTTCACACAGAGGGTCATTGGGCATTGGAATAGGCTGCCCAGGG
This sequence comes from Coccyzus lansbergi, assembly GCA_033558105.1. Lineage (NCBI taxonomy): Eukaryota > Metazoa > Chordata > Aves > Cuculiformes > Coccyzidae > Coccyzus > Coccyzus lansbergi. The sequence goes on from JAUMJK010001370.1 coordinate 111,018, forward strand.
AGGTGGTTGATTCATCTTCCCTGGAGGGGTTTAAGGCACAGGTAGATGACGTCCTGAGGGACATGGTTTAGTGTTTGATAGGAATGGTTGGACTTGATGATCCACTTGATGGACTTGGGTCTCTTCCAACCCGGTTGTTCTATGATTCTATGATATCCCATCCCACTGCCCCAAACCCTTGTCAGGTCCAGACAGGGCACTGCAACCACTAAAGGACCAGCTCAGGGTCAAAGATCCCCATGGGGACACCCCAAACCCACCCAGGGCTGTTAAGCACCAGCTTTAGGATGCTCAAAGATCATCCCATCCAGGATGGTGCAGACCCCGCAGCACCTGCACCCCGGACCCAACTCAGCTGAGAGGTGGGTGACGCCTGAGGATCCCACACACACCTCGCTGAAGTCCGGCACCTCCAGTTGCGTCTCAGGGGGAGCTTTCACCACGATCACCGTCTGCTCCTGGAAGTTGCTGATGGCACGGAGGTCCTGGTAGGTGACATACGCCAGCGTGGCCAGGGACAAGGTATAGGAAAAAAGAGGAGTTGCAAGCAGGACAGCTCAACCCTCCCGTCCCAGCAGCACCTTCCAAACATCCAGAGGAGGCTACAAAGATGACCCGAGGGTTGGAGCATCTTCCATACGAGGACAGGCTGAGAACTGGGGTTGTTCAGCCTGGAGAAGGCTCTGGGGAGACTTTATAGTGACCTTGCAGTACCTGAAAGGGGCTGCAGGAAAGCTGGAGAGGGATTATTCATAAAGGTTTGGAGTGATAGGACAAGGGGGAACAGGTATAAACTGGAGAGGGGCAGATTTAGACTTGATATAAAGAGGAATTTCTTCACCATGAGAGTGTGGAGGCCCTAGAACAGGTTGCCCAGAGCAGTGGTGGCTGCCCCATCCCTGGAGGGGTTCAAGGGCAGGTTGGATGGGGCTTGGAGCCCCTGATCCAGTGGGAGGTGTTCCTGCTCATCACAAGGGGTTGGAACTGGATGATTTTTAAGGTCCCTTCCAATCCAAACTATTCTGATTCTATGACTCTATCCCCCAAATCGAGCCAAAGGGGCCCAGAAAGGTCCCCAAGACCCTGTTCTCTGTCCCCCAAATGCTGTCCTCCCTCCTTGTCTCCTCTAGCAAGGATATCTCTGGTTGGCTTCATCGTCGAACAGCTGCTGGAGCTGCAGGGCGCAGTCCTGCAGGAGCTGGTCCAGCGTCCTCTCCGTCCTCGCCAGCTCCACCAGCTCCCCCCGCAGCGCCTGCTGCTTGGCTGTCACCGCCGTGTCCTCAAAGATCCCGGTCCCCCTGTGAGCAGAGATGGTACCTGAGCCCCAGCACAACCCCTTCCATGTCCCCAAGCCACCTGGGCCATCCAAACCCTGCTCCCTCCCCACATCCATCCCTCCAGCATCCCTTACATCCACTGGATGTTGTTCTTGGACTTCTTGCGGATGAGTTGGATGCCCTCCAGCACATTGGTGATGTCGTAGATGCGCCGTTTCTGGACTCCCAGCGTCTCGGCCGCCCGGTTGAGATCCACGACGCCGTCCGACGACTCGCTCAGCAACCAGATGAATTTCTTGGTGAGCAGCCCCAGGGAGGTGTCGTAGCGAGTCTTCTCCCCAGGAGACTTGGGAGCTGCAGGGAAACAAGAGATTCCCCCCCACCCATCCTCTCCTTAGTGTGCGATGTGGGATGGAGGTGACAATGCTGGACACACTGGGAACGTTAAACATCATATGATCCCTAAACTGGTGGGAAAAAAAACCAGAAAAAAACCTTCCGAGGGAGTTTTCTGCCAGCACAGTGCGTTGAATTGGCTCAAAGAAGGGGTGGGGGGTGGGTACTGCTCCTCTGGTTCCACCTTGGGTCACTTTGAGTGGCGCTTTGGACGTGGCAACAGCTCTAAGAGGGGAAAGATTGTACCCCTCCCAGCTCCCCCCACCCCATCTCACCCAGGACCACTTACTCCTAGGGCTGGGGACCCGAGCCAGCATCCTGCCCTTCTCCTTGGGCGTGCGGAATTCCAGGCCCTCCAGGTCCAGTTTCCTCTTGGCCTGGAGCAGGAGAGAAAACTTCACATTGGGGCTGAACGAGACGGTCTCATGAACCCCCTCAGACCTCCTCCAGGGCCATCAGCCAAGCCCTGGGTGCCATCCTCAGCACAGAGTGATGTGATCTTGCAAGAGGCCTGTCTGGCTGCAAAACCCCTTCTGGGAAAGGCTCCCACAGTGCCCAGGTGGGAGAGCTGGGTAGGGAGGAGATCATAGAATCACAGAATCACAGAATCATAGAACCACAGAATCACAGAATCACCAGGTTGGAAAAGACCCCCAGGATCATTGAGTTCAACCATCCCCATCAATCACTAACCCATGTCCCTCAGCACCTCATCCACCCATCCCTTAAACAACTCCAGGGAAGGGGACTCAATCCCCTCCCTGGGCAGCCTCTGACACTGCCCAATCACCCTTTCTGGGAAATATCTTTTCCTGCTGTCCAGCCTGAACCTCCCCTGGTGGAGCTTGAGGCCATTCCCTCTCGCCCTGTCCCCTGTCACTTGGGAGAAGAGCGCAGCTCCCTCCTCTCCACAACCTTCTCTCAGGGAGTTGTAGAGAGTAATGAGGTCTCCTCTCAACCTCCTCTTCTCAAGCTAAACACCCCCAGCTCTCTCAGACGTTCCTCATAAGGCCTGTTCTCCAGCCCCTTCACCAGCTTCGTGGCTCTTCTCTGGACTCGCTCCAGAGCCTCAACATCCTTCTTGTGCTGAGGGGCCCAGAACTGAACACACGATTCAAGGTGCAGTCTCAACAGGGCCGAGTCCAGAGGGAGAAGAACCTCCCTGGCCCTACTGGTCACACCGTGTCTGCTCCAAGCCAAGATGCCCTTGGCCTTCTTGGCCACCTGGGCCACAGCTGGCTCATGTTCAACCAACCCCCCCCAGGTCCTTCTCCTCCAGGCAGTTTCCAGCCAGACTTCTCCCAGTCTGGAGCTGCTCAGGGTTGTTGGGCCCCAAGTGCAGGATTGGTGGGGGGGGGTGTCCTGGCACCCCCAAGGGCTCCCTCAACACCACTGCTCCATCCCGTCCCAGTGCTCCCCTGGCAGCTGCAAGGAACCCACCAGGGTTTCCCTCGCCCCCAGCTCCTGGCGTGGCTCCAGGAGCCCTGGGAAAGAGGCAGATCCAAGGTTGGATCCTCCTCCTCCCCCTGCCAGCTGGCTCCTCGCAGGGTGTCGTTTCACCCCCACAACCCCAGGCACGGTTGGAGGCAGCCGAGGGCACCCAGCTGCCACCTCACACACCTGGAACCAACCGAGCTTAACCCTCCTCCCTGGGGACCCGCGGGTGCCCTGACACCTGCACCCAAGCTGGAGGGAAACTGAGGCAGTGGGGGGCAGGGGCGGCGCTGGGAGGTGGGGGTGGTTCTGGGTTCTGGGAACAGGGACACCTCCCCACACACGCTGTCCCCTCGCGATGACAAACAGCTCCTTGTGCCCCTTCCAGCATCACTTGGGGAGAAGAGGAAGAATCATAATCATAGAATCATAGAACAACCAGGAAGAAGGTTGGGGGTTGCAGCAGAGAGGAGCTGGGGCAGGGGGAATGACACCAAACCACCTCCCGAGAAACGCAAATCCCCCCAAAATCCCCCCCTAGATCTGAGCAGAGAGGCTTTGGGGGGACACATTGGCTCCCCCGCACCCCCCCACCTTATCGTTCCCCTCCCCAGTACCTGCTCCCAGGCTGGGCTGTCCCACAGGGTCCCCCCCAGCACGTCCCGCATGGTGCTCCAGCTCAGCTCGGCTCCGACAGCTGCTCCCCAGGGAGTGCACCCCACTTTTTTTGGGGAAGGGCTGGGCACCTCCGCCGCGTTCCCACCCAAAGGGGCTGTCGGGAGAGGTGCCGGGGGCTGTTTTCCACCCCCCACACACACCCTCCCAAGGGAGGCAGGTTGGTCCTGAGCTCCTGTGGGAATTTGTTCCCTCCCTTCCTTCCTTTCCCCAAGCAGGTTTTCCCCAGCGAACGCACCTCCATCCCCAACCCCGCGCCCCCGGATCTGCCCCCGAGCTGCCGGCCCCCCCAGCCGGGAACACATGGGAAACACCTGCCCCGGATCAGACCCCAAAGCGTCTGCCAGTTGGGATGAGAGGAAGGACATCATCTGGGCCCCCCCTTGCTGCTGGTCCTTGGTTCTCTGGGCACTAGGGGTTGTATCCCCATCATTGATGGGGCTGATCTGCTCAAGCAATGGGGAAACTGAGGCACAGGGAGGTGGTGGTGTCCCTATCCACCTCCAATCCACGACACCATCATCGAAGTGGTCTTCCCTCCTGGTCATCAAGGTGGTTTTCCCCTCCCCACACTCAGGAGGGGACAAAAGGGGACCCCTTGCTTCCCCCCCCACATGCAGTTCAGGGTGGGGAGAGGGACACAATGGACAAGGGGGTCCCTCCTGTGTCCCAGCTGCTGCCCCCGCGCCCGGGGAAGGATTAGGCTCCCAACAGCTGAGCAGGGCACAGCGAGGGGCTCCCAGCGCCCTGCCAGCTCCTTGGGTGGGGGGAGAGGAGGGGGACACACAATAAAGCAGAGCAGATGGGGGACAAGGACCAAACCCCAAGACCCCTCCAGCCTTTGCTTCTCAGGTTGGGGGAACACCAGCTACACCCTGATATGATGCTGGGAGGGAGGAAAAGGAGGCTCGACACCCCTTCGGGTGAGGGTAGAAGCCTGCTGGGGGGGTGGGAAGGAGGTCGGGGGTGAGGGGGCAGAGTGGGCCCCCTGCCAGTTGTTCTTGCCAAGCAGCCCTGGGCTACACCCCGCGCCCAGCCCAAGCATCAGAGCAGCTCTCTCCTCGCCTGGGGGGGCCACAGACGGCTCCTCCTGCCAAGGTTCCCTTTCAACAGCACCCACTGCCTTCTCCGGGCTTGCCCGGGCTCTACCCAACCCTTTTGGCCCCCGTTCCGTGCCACCCCGGGGCGTGGGAACCCCGCGATGATGCTACCTCACTGCTCCTGCCAAGGGATTGTAGGGTCATAGAATCATAGAATCATGGAACAACCAGGTTGGAAGGGACCCATTGGATCATCGAGTCCAACCATTCCTACCGAACACTAAACCATGTCCCTCAGGACCTCATCTACCTGTGCCTTAAACACCTCCAGGGAAGGTGAATCAACCCCCTCCTTGGGCAACCCATTCCAATGCCCAATGACCCTTTCTGTGAAAAACTTCCTCCTAATGTCCAGACTAAATCTCCCCTGGTGGAACATGAGGCCATTCCCTCTCGTCCTGTCCCCTGTCCCTTGGGAGAAGAGTCCAGCTCCCTCCTCTCCACAACCTCCTTTCAGGTAGTTGTAGAGAGTAATGAGGTCTCCTCTCAGCCTCCTCTTCTCCAGGCTAAACAACCCCAGCTCTCTCAGCCGCTCCTTATAGGGCCTGTTGGAAGTTGGAAGCTGTAAAAGCCAGAGGTAGAAAAAGCTCCTCGAAAGGTGACAGGACAGACACCACCTTCCCACCCATCCTGACCTCCAGTTCCCTGCACCCCAAAGAATCCCAACCTAGGGGAAAACCCTTGATGGGATCAAAGTGGGACAAGATCCCTCTGGGTGAACTCTAAACGCCCTTGTCCTCGCATGGTAAGCTGAGACCTTGGTGTTCGGGGAGCTCCTTCGCAGCCCTGAGCCCCTATAGAGACCCCATGGCCTCTATAGAGACCCCGAGGCCCCTATAGAGACCCCGAGGCCCCTACAGAGACCCCATATGGCCAGGAGCAGCACAAATAACTCAGAATGGACTCGGTGCTCATTAAAACCGCTCCAAAACATATAAATTCATGGTGGGGGGTAACATGTTTAAGTGCTCCAAGAGCCTCAAATCAAAGAAGAAGGGAAATCTGAGACTTTTTTTGACCGTGAGAGACAACCCGTGATAGGGTGATGGGGTGATGGGCTCCCTCCAGCTGGACCAGGTGAGCTGGGATCATTCGAAGGGCATGAATCCAGCAGGCAGCTGGGAGCGGCTGCAATTGCCCTGGTCGGGAATTAGGAGGAAACACTCATTATCTGATCACCTTGGATCTGCACACAAAGGTTGTGCCCATAAACGGGGTTGGGACACGGGGCGGGGTGGGGGGAGCCCCAGCGGCCAGCGCCGAGCGTCACGCAAGGGTTGGGATCTCCAGCACCGGGAATGGGATCAAGGCAATGGGAGATGGGATTGAGGACAAAGGGGAAAGTCACTCGCAAGCCACTGAGGGGGATGCAGGAATATTCCGTGTCCCCAAGTGTCACGGCAGCCGTCCCAGACCCTATTCATAGAATCATAGAACAACTAGGCTGGAAGGGACCCATCGGATCATCCAGTCCAACCATTCCTATCAAACACTAAACCAAGTCCCTCAAGACCTCATCCACCCGTCCCTTAAACACCTCCAGGGAAGGGGAATCAACCACCTCCCTGGGCAACCTATTCCAATGCCCAATCACCCTTTCTGTGAAAAACTTCCTCCTAATCTCCAGCCTAAATCTCCCCTGACGGAGCTTGAGGCCATTCCCTCTTGTCCTGTCCCTTGGGAGAAGAGCCCAGCTCCCTCCTCTCTACAACCTCCCATCAGGTAGTTGTAGAGAGTAATGAGGTCTCCTCTCAGCCTCCTCTTCTCCAGGATAAACACCCCCAGCTCTCTCAGACGTTCCTCATAGGGCCTGTTCTCCAGCCCCTTCACCAGCTTTGTTGCTCTTCTCTGGACTTGCTCCAGAGCCTCAACATCCTTCAGGGGACACTGGTGGGAAGACCCCTGAGCATCCCCCCTGAGCATCTCCTGATGTGACTGATGATGATGATGGTGATACCAAAGAGGCCATCAGCCCCAAACCAGCTCAGGGGAAGGGGGAACGCGAGTTTGTGGGGTGATTTTTAGGGGAGGGTGTAGAGCAGCAGAATGGGCTTGTCTTTAGAGAACAGACCTTGGCAGTGCAGGAGGCAGCATCTCACGCGGTTCAGAGACAAAGAGACCAGGGGAAGGGACAGGTGGCCCCAAAGCCCCCCGGGACGGAGATCATAACGGCCTCAGCCGGTTCTGCAGAGGCAGCGAAGACACCCCCTGCCCCCCACCCCCCCAACCCCGGCGATGTCCCCAGCTGGCACCGAGCATCAGGGGTTGGGGAAAAGGGGGGGAATAAATAAATAAATCAAGCCTTGAAGAAACGAAATGGAAGTTAACAGGGTCTGGGATCCCTCCCAGGACTTGGGGAGAACAGAGGCTCACAGTGAGGGTTGGACAGGAGCCCGGGTGTTGGGGCAGGCAGGAATTAAATGCCAGCTGCCAGCGAGGCTGACCGGCCGGAGGCTCCGCGGGGGCCCTCTCGGAGGAGGACTGGGCTGGGCATAGAGCCACCCGCGCACCCCAATATGGGGTACGGGGCCAGTGTCCGGTCTGCGCCTCAGTTTCCCTGTTTAGGGCAGCAGGTAGACTCATAGAATCATAGAACAACCAAGTTGGAAGAGACCTATTGGATCATCGAGTCCAACCATTCCTATCAAACACTAAACCATGTCCCTCAGGACCTCGTCTACCTGTGTCTTAAACCCCTCCAGGGAAGGTGACTCAACCACCTCCCTGGGAGGCCTAGTCCAATGCCCAATGACCCTTTCCGTGAAAAAATTCCTCCTAATCTCCAGCCTAAATCTCCCCTGCTGGAGCTTGAGCCCTGAGCCCAGGCTCGGTGAAAGTGCCAGTCACCCTGAGCCAGCCAGTATCATCTTTAAAACCTTGGGGTGTCCCATGGAGGAAGGAAATTGATGCAAATTTACACACACTCCCCCAAAAAAAAGGCATTGCAGGTAGGGATAGTGCCCCCCCTGCACCCCGACAAGGTGCCCTTGACTCCTGAAGGCAAAACCAGCTTTGCAAAGGGCCTCAGCATCACTTTGGAGGCACAACCCTAGCTGCCTGCAAGCCAGAAAAAGGGAGAAAAGGCAAAAAACGGGGGAAAATGATGAAAAATGGGGGAAAATGTTGAAAAAGGGTGAAAAGAAGAAGCCGGCAGGCAGCTTTGCGGGCACAGAGGGGTGAAGGGAAGTTGAGAAACCTACATGCCAACCCACTGTGACTTCTGATTTCCAACTTTACCCCCCCCTACACCCCAAAGAGAGCCGAGGGGGGTGCAGACCCCATGGAAGGTGCAAACTTTGGAAGGGGAGGGTGATGTGCATCCTAGGGGCACCCACCCCACTGCTCCCCAGCAGGCACCAAGCCCCCAGACCCCAAACCCAACCCTCTAGACCCCAAACCAATCTGCCTAGACCCCAAACCAATCTGCCTAGACCCCAAACCAACCTGCCTAGACCCCAAACCCAGCCCTCTAGGCCCCAAACCCAGCCCTCTAGGCCCCAAACCAACCCGTCTAGACCCCAAACCCACCCCTCTAGACCCCAAACCCACCTGCCTAGACCCCAAACCAACCCGGTTAGACCCTAAACTCAGCCCTCTAGACCCCAAAACAACCTGACTAGACCCTAAACCCACCCCTCCAGACCCCAAACCCACCCCTCCAGACCCCAAACCAACTGGCCTAGACCCCAAACCCACTTCTCTAGACCCCAAACCCAACCCTCTAGACCCCAAACCCAACCCTCTAGACCCCAAACCCACCCTCCCCAAATCCAGCTCCCTAAGCCCCGAACCCACCCCTCTAGACCCCAAACTCACCTCCCTAGACCCCAACCCTAGCCCTCCAGACCCCAAATTCACCCCCTCAGACCTCAAACTCACATCCCCAGACCCCAAACCCACCCGCCTAGACCCCAAACCAACCTGCCTAGACCCCAAACCCACCCCTCTAGACCCCAAACCCACTCCCCCAGACCACAAATTCACCCCCTCAGATCCCAAATCCAGCCCCCTAAGCCCCAAACCCACCACCCTAGACTACAAACTCACCTCCTTAGGCCCCAACCCCAGCCCTCCAGACCCCCAATTCACCCCCTCAGACCCCAAACCCACATCCCCAGACCCCAAACCCCCCCGAGGAGGGGATGGGGGGGGGGGCAGAGCCCTTACCGGCAGCCGTCCCCGGCGGAGGGTCCCGAGCTGGGGGCTCTGGGGGGTGGCATGAAGCCCCCCCCCGAGGGAAGCAGGAGTGTAGAGCTGGGTGAAGGAGCCGGCGGGGAGCGGGGGGCTGCTGAGGCTGGGAGCCCCCCATTCCGAGGAGCCCATCACCGACGCCACCTTCGTCTAGGGATGGGGGGGGAGGCTGGAGGGTGACTCCAGGGGGGGGTCACAATCTCAGCGGCGGCATTTTTGGTGTCTGCTGGGAGGTGACACCCTTCACTCTTCACCGCCCTCCGCAGAACAAAAAGAGGCAGCGCGGGGGTAGCACAAAAAAACGAGCAGAAAAGGCTTTTTTCACCCCAAAAAACCAACCGGGTGGGGCCGGGGCAGCCCCGCCTCGGTGTCCCCCACGCCCGGTTCCGCTCTTGCCCGATCGAGCCCGGCCCCGATTGCTTCTTTCCTGTTTCTCTTTTTTTTTTTTTTTCTCTCTTCTTCTTCTTCTTCTTTAAGCGCCAAACGCTCCGTCCCGCGAAATTCGGATTTCCCGCGGAAAACGACGTGCTCCGATTGGCCAGCGCCGCGCAGGCCACGCCCACCGGCCGCTGGAGGTCGCGCCCACCTCCACCTCAAAGCCACGCCCACCGCTGCGTCGAAGCCACGCCCACCTCCCGCCTCTAAATCGCGCCCGGCGTCAAAGCCACGCCCACCGCGCTGCTAAGGCCACGCCCCCTGCGCGTATGCAAATGAAAGGGCGTGGTCGCGCCCCTCTGCACCAGTCAGGGCGCATGGATGGCCCCGTATTCAAATTAAGCGCCAAGTAGGTGAGTGCATCCTGCATGCAAACCAGGGGACATGGGGATGTATTTTCTTTATCAATGTCTCTACAGAATCATAGAATCATAGAACAACCAGGTTGGAAGGGACCCATCGGATCTTCTAGTCCAACCATTCCTATCGAACGCTAAACCAAGTCCCTCAAGACCTCATCCACCCGTGCCTTAAACATCTCCAGGGACTGGGTGGGAGTGTGGATCTGCTAGAGGGTCAGGAGGCTCCAAAGGGGTCTAAACAGGTTGGATTCCTTGGCTGAGACCAAAGGCATGAGGCTTAACAAGGCCAAATGGTGGGTCCTGCACTTGGGACACTACAACCCTGAGCAGCTACAGACTAAGAGAAGTCTGGCTGGAAACTGCCTGGAGGAGGAGGACCTGGGGGTGTTGGTTGAATATGAGCCAGCAAGGGCCCAGGGGGCTAAGAAGGCCAATGGCATCTTGGCTTGGATCAGAAATGGTGTGACCAGCAGGGCCAGGGAGGTGATTCTCCCTCTGGACTCAGTACAGGCCCTTGAATATTGTGTTCAGTTCTGGGCCCCTCAGCACAAGAAGGATGTTGAGGCTCTGGAGTGAGTCCAGAGAAGAACAATGAAGCTGGTGAAGGGGCTGGAGAAGAAGAGGAGCGGCTGAGAGAGCTGGGGGTGTTTATCCTGGAGAAGAGGAGGCTGAGAGGAGACCTCATTACTCTCTACAACTACCTGAAAGGAGGTTGTGGAGAGGAGGGAGCTGGACTCTTCTCCCAAGGGACAGGGGACAGGACAAGAGGGAATGGCCTAAAGCTCCACCAGGGGAGATTTAGGCTGGAGATTAGGAGGAAGTTTTTCACACAGAGGGTCATTGGGCATTGGAATAGGCTGCCCAGGGAGGTGGTTGATTCACCTTCCCTGGAGGGGTTTAAGGCACAGGTAGATGAGGTGCTGAGGGACATGGTTTAGTGTTTGATAGGAATGGTTGGACTCGATGATCCGATGGGTCTCTTCCAACCTGGTTGTTCTATGATTCTATGATTCTATGACACTGGAGGAGTTCCTCAGGGGACACGAGAGATTACAGTCCTAACCGAGGTGGGGACAGAGGAGGAGACCCTGTTCCTTGCTGGAGGGACACTGGAGGAGGTCCCAGTACTTGATGAGGAAGAGACACTGGAGGAGGTCCTGGTCCTTGCTGGGGGTACAATGGAGGAGGTCCTTGTCCTCGTTGGAGGGACAATGGAAGGACACTGGAGGAAGTCCTGGTCTTTGCTAGAGGGACGCTGGAGGGAAACTGGAGGTTGTCCCAGTCCTTGCTGGAGGGACACTGGAGGAGGTCCTGGTCCTTGATGAGGTGGAAACAGTGGAGGAGGTCCTGGTCCTTGCTGGAGGGACACTGGAAGGACACTGGAGGAGGTCTCAGTCCTTGCTAGAGGGATGCTGGAGGAGGTCCCGGTCCTTAATGAGGTGGAGACACTGGAGGAGGTCCTGTTCCTTGCTGGAGGGACAATGGAAAGACACTGGAGGAAGTCCTGGTTCTTGCTGGAGGGATGCTGGAAGGGCACTGGAGGAGATCCCAGTCCTAGCTGAACGGACAATGGAAGGACATTGGAGGACGTCCTGTTCGTTGCTGGAGGGATGCTGGAAGGATACTGGAGGAGGTCCCAGTTCTTGATGAGGTGGAGACGCTGGAGGAGGTCCCGGTCCCTCCCAGGGTTCCCCAGAGCCGCTGTCGTTCCCCGATCCGTCCACGAGGCGGCAGCAGCGACCACGAGAGGCGCCGTCGGGAGAGCGAGTGGAGAGCTGGGCTGGAGGGGACCTCAGAGCCCACCCAGTGCCACCTCTGCAGGGACAGGGACACCTCCCACTGCATCAGAGGCTCCCAGCCCCATCCAACCTGCCCTTGAACCCCTCCAGGGATGGGGCAGCCGCCACTGCTCTGGGCAACCTGGGTCTCTGCACCCTCACAGGAGCAGAGCACTGGGCATGTGTGCACATAGGCGTGTGTCAGAGCACCAGGCGTGGATGTGTGTACACATAGGCAGGTGTCAGTGCACCATGCATGCGTGTCAGTGCTCCAGGCATGTATGTCAATGGGCAAATGAGCATGTGTGCACACACAGGCATGCGTCAGTGCCCCAGGCGTGTATGTGTGTGTGTGCATAGGTGTGTATCTGCACCATGCATGTGTGTCAGTGCCCCAGGCGTGTATATATGTGCACATAGGCGTGTGTCAGTGCCCCAGGCATGTATGTGTGTGCGTGTATAGGTGTGTGTCAGTGCCCCAGGTGTGTATGTGTGCACATAGGCATGCGTCAGTGCCCCAGGAGTGTATGTATGTGCATATAGGTGTGTGTCAGTGCCCCAGGTGTATATGTGTGTGCACATAGGTATGTGTCAGTGCTCCAGGCATGTATGTGTGTGCATGCATAGGTGTGTGTCAGTGCACCATGCATGTGTGTCAGTGCTCCAGGCATGTATGTATGTGCACATTGGCGTGTGTCAGTGTTCCAGGAGTGTATGTATGTGCACATTGGCGTGTGTCAGTGTTCCAGGCGTGTATGTGTGTGCACACAGGCATGTGTCAGTGCTCCAGGCATGTATGTATGTGCATATAGGCATGTGTCAGTGCTCCAGGCACGTATGTGAATGTGCAAATGCGCATGTGTGCACCCACAGGCATGTGCCAGTGTCCCAGGCATGTATGTGTGTGTGTGCATAGGTGTGTGTCAGTGCCCCAGGCATACATGTATGTGGACATAGACGTGTGTCAGTGCCCCAGGCATGTATGTCAATGTGCAAATGCGCATATGTGCACACACAGGCGTGTGTCAGTGCCCCAGGCATGTGTGTGTGTGTGTGCATAGGTGTGTGTCAGTGCCCCAGGCATGTGTGTCAGTGCTCCAGACATGCATGTCGATGTGCCAATGCCCATGTGTGCACACACAGGCGCGCGTCAGCGTCCCAGGCGTGTGTGTGCGAGCGTGCAACTGCCCGTGCGCGTGCCCAGGGGCGCGAGATCGCGAGGCGAGACTGGAGATTAGGAGGAGGTTTTTCCCAGAAAGGGTGATTGGGCATTGGAATAGGCTGCCCAGGGAGGTGGTTGATTCACCTTCCTTGGAGGGGTTTAAGGGACGGGTGGAGGAGGTCTTGAGGGACATGGTTTAGTGTTTGATAGGAATGGTTGGACAAGAAGATCCGATGGGTCCCTTCCAACCTGGTTGTTCTATGATTCTATGGGGCACCTGGCAGGTCCCCACGGGTGCTGCAGGTCCTGTGCTGCTCCCTGCTTGTCCCCAGCCCCGTGGGACTGTGGGCACCCCCTGTTTGCCCAGCAGGCTTTGATACCCAGGCCAAAGTTGCCCTGAGAGCTGGGGTTGTTTATCCTGGAGAAGAGGAGGCCGAGAGGAGACCTCATTACTCTCTACAACTCCCTGAAAGGAGGTTGTGGAGAGGAGGGAGCTGGGCTCTTCTCCCAAGGGACAGGGGACAGGACAAGAGGGAATGGCCTCAAGCTCCACCAGGGGAGATTTAGGCTGGAGATTAGGAGGAAGTTTTTCACACAGAGGGTCATTGGGCATTGGAATAGGCTGCCCAGGGAGGTGGTTGATTCCCCTTCCCTGGAGGTGTTTAAGGGACGGGTGGAGGAGGTCTTGAGGGACTTGGTTTAGTGTTTGATAGGAATGGTTGGACAAGAAGATCCGCTGGGTCCCTTCCAACCTGGTTGTTCTGTGATTCTGTGATTCTGTGAGGCGCTTGTGCGGCCGGTGGGGTGGGGGGGGGGGGGTCTGGCAGGGAGCCGGCGGCAGCAGCGGGAGGAGGAGGAGGAGGAGGAGGAGGAGGAGGCGGAGGCGGCTCGGGCCGCAGACAGAGCGGCGCCAGCGAACACCTGCAGACAGCTCCGGGCACACACAATGGCAAATACAGGTGGGGACCCGCGATTGCATCAGCCCCGACGCTGCCAGCAGCAGCCGCCACCCGCGGGCTCCTCCGGGGGCTCCTCCGGGGGCTCCTCCGGGGGCTCCTCCGGGGGCTCCTCCGGGGGCTCCGCTCCGCCCGGCGCTGCCGGACACCCCGACAAGCGCTGGGGAACGGGGGGGAAAGCGGCGACGGGAGGGCCCGGGGGCAGCTCCAGCACTCGCTCTGCCTCGCAGGGCGATGCCCGCCTGCTGGCACATGTGATTTTTTTTTTACTTTTTCTTTCTTTTCTCTTCCCCACATTTTTCGTTTTACTTCTTTTTTTTTTTTCCACGTGTCTTTTTTTCTCCCGTTTTCTTTTCCCTTTTTCCTTCTTTACCCCTTTTTTCTTCCTTTCCCTTTCTCCTTCCCTCTTTCTCTCCTTCCTCCTTTTCCCTCTTTCCCTCCTTCCTCCTTTTCCCTCTTTCCCTCCTTCCTCCTTTTCCCTCTTTCTTTCCTTCCTCCTTTTCCCCCTTTCTCCTTCCCTCTTTCTCTCCTTCCTCCTTTTCTGTTTCCTTCCTCATCTCCCTCCTCTCTTCTCCTCTTCTTTATCCTTTCTCCTCCTTTTATCTTTTCTCCTCCTTTTCTTTTTTATTTTACTTTATTCCCCCGTTTTCTTTTCCCTTTTTCCTTCTTTCCCTCTTTTTTCTTCCTTTCCCTTTCTCCTTCCCTCTTTCCCTCCTCCCTCCTTTTCCCTCTTTCTCTTCTTCCTCCTGTTTTCTTCCTTATCTCTCCTTTTCTCCTCTTCTTTATCCTTCTTTATCCTTTCTCCTCCTTTTATCTTTTCTCCTCCTTTTCTTTTTTCTGCTTCTTTTCTTTTTCTTTTCCCCTCCTCTTCTTTATCTTTTATCCCCTTTTCTCCTCCTTTCCTTTTCTCTTTTCTTCTTCTTTTTCTTTTCTCCTTTTTTCTGCTTCCTTTCTTTTCTCCTCCTTTTCTTTTTATTTTCTCCTCCTTTTTCTTTTCTCTTTTTCTTTTTCTTTTTCTTTTCTCCTCTTCTTTTCCTTTTCTCCTCCTTTTCTTTTCTTTTTCTCCTCCTTTTCTTTTCCTTATCTCCTTTTCTTTTTCTTTTCCTTATCTCCTTTTCCTTATCACCTCCTTTTCTTTTCCTTTTCTCCTCCTTTTCTCTTCTCCTTTTCTTTTTCTCTTCTCCTTTCCTGTTCCCTTCATTTTCTCCTTTTCTTTTCTCCTTTTCTTTTTCTCTTCTCCTCCTTTTCTGTTCCTTTTGTTTTCTCCTCCTCCTTTTCTCCCCCTTTCCTTTTTTCACTCAGTGTTTCCAAGACAAGCCTCAGTCTGGGGGTCCAGCCCAGGTTCCCCCCCTCCTTCCCCCTCCCTGGGGCCTGGGAAGGGCAGCGGCTGTTCCAGGGCCGGCGCCGAGCTCCGGCTGCCCCCGGGGAGGAGGCGGCGAGGGCCTTGGGAAGGCTTCCCAGGAGCCGCTGCCAAACCCTCTCTCTGCCAAATCCCGGGCTCCAGGCCAGGGAATCCCTTCCCTGACCCCCCCAGCAACGGGACGGGGACAAGGGGCCACCTCCTCTCTCTCCCAGCCCAGGGTCCCTTCCACCTCCCCAGTGCTCTTCCCATCCCAAAAAACCCACCAGGCCTGGTTTCTTCCACCTCCTCAGTGCTCTTTCCATCCCAAAAACCCACCAGGCCTGGTTTCTTCCACCTCCCCAGTGCTCTTCCCATCCCAAAAAAACCCACCAGGCCTGGTTTCTTCCACCTCCTCAGTGCTCTTTCCATCCCAAAAAACCCACCAGGCCTGGTTTCTTCCACCTCCCCAGTGCTCTTTCCCATCCCAAAAACCCCACCAGGCCTGGTTTCTTCCACCCCCCAAGCCTGTCCCCATCGCTCCCAGTAGCCCCAACACCATCCATCCCTTGGTTTATTCCTGGGGTGCTTCCCCCCCAGCCCCAGTCCCCCAGTTAAATCCCTTTGGGACACAGCAGTGGAGCTGGAGAACACTTAGAATCATAGAACAACCAGGTTGGAAGAGACCCATCGGATCATCGAGTCCAACCATTCCTTTCAAACACTAAACCAAGTCCCTCAAGGCCTCATCCACCCATCCCTTAAACACCTCCAGGGAAGGTGAATACTTGGGGTGAGCAGGGCAACCCTTGCCCCCTAAGCCACCCCTCGGCTTTTCCTCCCCAGCTAAAAGCCAGTGGAAATAGCAAATAAAAAAACCCTATTTTTAAACCATCAGCGTATCCCTTCTCTGACCCCCCAGCAACGGGACAGGGACAAGGGGCCACCTCCTCTCTTTCCCCGTCCAGGGTCCCCTCCACCTCCCCAGTGCTCTTTCCATCCCAAAAACCCACCAGGGCTGGTTTCTTCCACCTCCCCAGTGCTCTTTCCATCCCAAAACCCCCACCAGGCCTGGTTTCTTCCACCCCCCAAGCCTGTCTCCATTGCTCCCAGTAGCCCCAACACCATCCATCCCTTGGCTTATTCCTGGGGTGCTTCCCCCCCCCACCCAATCCCCCAGTTAAATCCCTTTGGAGCTGGAGAACACTTGGGGCGAGCAGGGCGACCCTTGCCCCCAAAGCCACCCCTCAGCTTTTCCTCCCCAGCTAAAAGCCAGTGGAAACAGCAAATTAAAAAAAAACCTATTTTTAAACCATCAGCGTAACAAGCAGCTCAGTTCCCAGAAGCTATTTCCAGCCGGACACCCCCACGTCACCCCAAGCCAGGGTGCCAGGGGGTCACCTGCCCTCAGGGGGTGAAGCTGGGAAGAAAAGAATGTTCTCAAGGGGTTTGTGATTCCCTTCAACCACCTTCTTGCTTTCCAGATGCCCCAAATACTCATTTATTTCCTCATGGAAATGAATAGGGACAAGGTGGGTGGGTGCCAGCTGTACCCCCAAAGTCACAGGAGATGTTGTGGGGACAGAGGCTGAAACTGGTGCATGTGGAGGACAAGTCTGCATCACCCCATGCCTCAAAAATCTTATTTTTCCTCCTGTCTTACCTGGAGCTCACAGCACCCCGAGAACCCCAGAGAGGACCCAGCTGAGCCCCCAAAGCCCAGAGCAGGGGATGAAGGAATTGGTGCTGCAGATGGGGAGGGTTTAATCTCAGTTGGATGCAACCAGCACCTTCCGCAAGGGAGCAGGATCCGGCCCAGCTGTGCCTCAAGCAGCTGAACCATCTGCTCGTGGGGCCAAAGGGAAACCGCATCATTAAATCCCAAAGGGAAGGAAAAGCATTTGTGCCCCTCACGCCCTTTCCTTGGGGTGCTTCCCCCTCCCTGCTCCTCACTCCCAAGAGGGTTCCAGGCAAGGATGGGAAGGGTAGAAGCCACCTGGGGAACTGCAAGCTTCCCAAATCGAGCCAGAACAGCTGCAGCCCAAAAACTAACCCTGTTCCCTCCTTCCATCACCCCAAGAGCAGCTCAAATCCAACCCTGGGGCACCAGGTAGGCCCCTAGAGCACAAGGTAGGCCCTAGGTTTTTTTGCAAGGCATAGTGGAAACCGTTGGGAAAAAAAATAACAAAAATAATCTTTCAGCCCACCCCCTCCTTCCAGGGCTTCATCTACACCTCCAGATGATCCTACACTTGGGGCACAACAACCCTATGAAGAGCTACAGACTGGGAGAAGTCTGGCTAGAAAGCTGCCTGGAGGAGAAGGACCTGGGGGTGTTGGTCGACAGCCGACTGACCATGAGCCAGCAGTGTGCCCAGGTGGCCAAGAAGGCCAAGGGCATCCTGGCTTGGATCAGAAATGGTGTGACCAGCAGGGCCAGGAAGGTGATTCTCCCTCTGGACTCAGCACTGGTGAGGCTGCTCCTTGAATCCTGTGTCCAGTTCTGGGCCCCTCAGCACAAGAAGGATGTTGAGGCTCTGGAGCGAGTCCAGAGAAGAGCCACAAAGCTGGTGAAGGGGCTGGAGAACAGGCCTTATGAGGAGCGGCTGAGAGATGCTGGGGGTGCTTAGCCTAGAGAAGAGGAGGCTGAGAGAGACCTCATTACTCTCTACAACTCCCTGAAAGGAGGTTGTGGAGAGGAAGGAGCTGGGCTCTTCTCCCAAGGGACAGGATGAGAGGGAATGGCCTCAAGCTCCGCCAGGGGAGATTTAGGAGGAAGTTTTACACACAGAGGGTTATTGGGCATTGGAATAGGCTGCCCAGGGAGGTGGTTGATTCACCTTCCCTGGAGGTGTTTAAGGGACGGGTGGATGAGGTCTTGAGGGACATGGTTTAGTGTTTGATAGGATTGGTTGGACTCCATGATCTGATGGGTCTCTTCCAACCTGGTTGTTCTATGATTCTATGATTCTTTGATCCCCAGGGCTCGGCCTCATCTTCTCTCCTTCCCCATCAGATAAGAGAAGCAGCACCCAAACTAGCTGGCAGACACCTCTGCTGGGAGACAGCAGCCTAAGGGGTTAATTCCTCCCATACCTGAGCTGACATTTCAAAGCTGTTAATTAATCAGATTCCCACAGTGTGTAACCCTAGAAGTGAAAAGGGGTTCAAGGGGCTTCCACCTCTGGGATTCTTCCAACCTCTGGGATGCTGCCAACCTCTCCCCCCAAACCCAAACACATCGAAACGAGTTTATTATGTAAAAATCGGTAACTTTTATAAAAAGTTTATAAAGCAAATACAAGGCACGAAAAGCAGAAAATTTCACCTTCCTGCACAAAAGGTACAAAACTTGATACTCTAGTATAGAGCTCCAACAATACACGAGGCCCGACGGCCCCTAAAGAGTTTGGTTTATACTCAAAAGATGCTTCCCCCCCCTCAAAAAACCCACCCCAACCCCCCCCCCCCCCCATTTTCCCAATCCCATTAAAACACCTTTAAAAAAAAAAGGACTCTTTGCTCTATAATCCAAAAATATACAGACAACCGCCTCTTCAGTCTATCATTAAAAGCATCTGGAATTTAAGGTTGCGGGAGGTGGGGGTCACCCCGAATCCCGCGGATCCAGAGGATTTGGGGGAGGAGGAGGAGGAGGGGGTGGGATGCTGGGACCAGCTGCTCCCCCCCTTCACCCCCCCCCCCCCCAGGGCTGCCCCCGAGCCTTGGGGAGGTCGCAGACAACTCGGCGCCACAGAGGAAGCTGCTAGTGACCTCCGGCTGATAACGAACCAGGAACCGACACTCACTGCCTGTTTGCTAATTGGCACCGGGAGGGAAAGAGAGAGAGAAGGGGGGGGAATGGAGTTAATTAGCAGGGTGGGAACTCGGGTGGGGGGGGGGGGGGGGGGAGAACAGGGGATGGGGGGAAGCTTGGGGCGGGAGAAGGCAGATTGGGGCAAGATTGAGGGTGTGGGAGGTGGGAGAAGGGGGATTGGGGCAAGACTGGGGTGGGAGGAGGGGGACTGGGGCAAGAATCGGGGGGGAGAAGGGGGATTGGACGAAGATTGGGGTTGTGTGGGGTGGGAGGAGGGGGACTGGGGCAAGATTGGGATGGGAGAAGGGGGATTGGGGCAAGATTGGGGTGCCTGGGGTGGGGGAAGGGGGATTGGGGCAAGATTGGGGGTGTGGGGGTGGGAGAAGGGGGATTGGGGCAAGATTGAGGTGGGGGGAGGAGGAGGAGGGTTGAGGTGAGATTGGAGAGTGTGGGATGGGGAGAGGAGGAGGATTGGGGTGCCTGGGATGGGAGGAGAGGGATTGGGGTAAAATTGGTGGGTATGAAGCGGTAGGAGAAGGATTGGGGTGCCCAGGGTGGGAAGAGGAGGAGGATTGGGCCTAGATTGGGGTATCTGGGGTGGAAGGAGGAGAGGGATTGGGGCAAGATTGGGGCGTCTGGGGCGGGAGGAGAGGGACTAGGGCAATATTGGGAGGTGAGAAGAGGAGGACTGGGGCAAGATTGGGCATATGAAGTGGGAGAAGGATTGGAGCAAGACTGAGGTGGGAGGAGAAGAACTGGGGCAAAATTGGGGTGCCTGGGTGGGAGGAGGAAGACGATTGGGGGTGCCTGGGGTGAGAGGAGGTGGAGAATTGGGGCAAAATTGTGGTGTTCAGGGTAGGAGAAGAAGGACTGAGGCAAAATTGGGGGGTATGGGGGTGGGAGGAGGAGAACTGGGACAAAATTGGGATTGGGGGGAAGGACTGGGGTAGGTGGGGATAGGGCAAGACTGGGGTGCAGTGGGATGGGGGAAAGGGGGGGTAGACCCATGATAAACACTCACCTGATGAAGCAGGCGTTAGTGACACAAACTCCTCTCGTCTTTCGAACAGAGTCCCGAAGCCAGCTCTGCCGCCTGTGGGGAGAGGGGGAGACAAGGGTTCAGGACACCCCCTTTCCCATCGCGCACACACCCGAATCCAGGGCTCAGCATCACCCCCAGCCCAGTACCTGCCCCCCCAACACACCCACACTCACCCCAAACCCAATATATCCAGCATCTCCCAGCTTGGCTTCTCCCCCCCCAACCCATCCATGTACCTCTAGCCCAGCAGAACCCCCCAAACCAACCCCACCCCAACAGAACCCCCCAAACCAACGCAGCCTTCCAACCCCATATACCCACAACCCAGAGTGCCCCCTAACACACCCACGTACCCCGAAGACCCCACACATCTCCCCCAACCCAATGCATCTAGGTCGACATCCCCCGAAACCAGTAAATTCCATCCCGTCTCTAATCTAAAGCCCCTGAAAACCATCAAAGCTATTCTATGGCCATCCCAAAGCTCCCTTTAACCCCCAGCCCCTCCCAAATACCCACTTGCCCCCCCAAATCCATCCCACTTCCATCCCAAAGCCCCTCATACTCCCCCAAACCCATCCCAGCTCCTACTCAAAGACCCCCAAAACCCATCAAAACCATCCCGTATCCATCCCAAAGCTCCCCTTTACCCTCTCAAACTCATCCAGAAGTCCCCTTTACCCTCTCAAACCCATCCAAAGTCCTCCTTACACCCCAAAACGCATCCCAAAGCCCCCTTTTCCCCCCTCATAACCATCCTAAAGTTCTCCTTCCCCCCAAACCCATCCCGAAGCCCCTTTTACCGCCTCAAACCCATCCCAGAGTCCTCATTACCCCCCCAAACCCATCCCAGAGTCCCCCTTAACCCCCCAAACCCATCCCAAAGCCCCTTTTACCCCCTCAAACCCATCCCGAAGCCCTTTTGACCTCCCCAAGCCCATCCCAGAGTCCTCCTTACCTCCCCAAACCCATCCCGAAGCCCCTTTTACCCCCTCAAACCCACCCTAAAGTCCCCCTTACCCCCCCAAGCCCATCTTTGAGTCCCTATTATCCCCAAACCCATCTTTGAGTCCCTTTTGACGCCCTTAAACCTATCCTAGAGTTCTTACCCCCTCATACCCATCCCAGAGTCCTCCTTACCCCCGCAAAACCCATCCTAAAGTCCCCCTTACCGCCCCAAACCCATCCCAGAGTCCTCCTTACCCCCGCAAAACCCATCCTAAAGTCCCCCTTACCGCCCCAAACCCATCCCAGAGTCCTCCTTACCCCCCAAACCCATCCCGAAGACCCTTTTACCTCCTCAAACCCATTTTGCAGTCCCCTTTTACCCTCTCAAACACATCCCGAAGTCCCCCTTAGCCCCCAAACCCATCTTGAAGCCCTTTTTTAATCCCTCAAGCCCAACCCAGAGTCCTCCTTACCCCCTCAAACCCACCCCGAAGACCCTTTTGACCCCCTCAAACCCACCCCAAAGCCCCTCTGACCCCCTCCAACCCACCCCAAAGCCCCTCTGACCCCCTCCAACCCACCCCAAAGCCCCTCTGACCCCCTCCAACCCACCCCAAAGCCCCTCTGACTCCCTCCAACCCACCCCAAAGCCCCTCTGACCCCCTCCAACCCACCCCAAAGCCCCTTTGACCCCCTCCAACCCACCCCAAAGCCCCTTTGACCCCCTCCAACCCACCCCAAAGCCCCTCTGATCCCCTCCAACCCACCCCAGAGCCCCTCTGACCCCCTCCAACCCACCCCAGAGCCCCTCTGACCCCCTCCAACCCACCCCAGAGCCCCTCTGACCCCCTCCAACCCACCCCAGAGCCCTCTGACCCCCTCAAACCCACCCCAGAGCCCCTCTGACCCCCTCAAACCCACCCCAGAGCCCCTCTGACCCCCTCAAACCCACCCCAGAGCCCCTCTGACCCCCTCCAACCCACCCCAGAGCCCCTCTGACCCCCTCCAACCCATCCTAGAGTCCCCCTTACCCCCCCCAAACCTCACCCCATCTCCCCCCCCCCTCACCTTAAGGGACAGGAGGGTGGCCTCGGAGGAGGGGTCTCGCCCCTTGGCCCCTTCCTCCAGGACGATCTGGAGGTCGAAGATGTAGTCGATGACGTGCTGGAGGATCTCCACCTGGCTGAGCTTGGAGCCGCGGGGATGCCGGGCACCAGCTCCCGCAGCTTGGAGTAGCAGTCGTTCATGTCGTAGAGGAGGCTCATGGGCTCCTCCAGGGCCGGGCTCTTGGTCCTGATGGCCAAGCTCTGCTCGGACAGGCAGCAAACCGCCTCGTAGCAGCTCCTCACCGACCTCACGGGGCTGATGGCTTTCATGGCTTATGGAAAAGGTGCAGGAACCAATCAATAAAAAGATGATGCTCGGATGCTGCAAGAGCTCAACCTCCAACCAGCTCTACAAAAAAAAAAAAAAAAAAAATCTTCCACTAGCACTAAAACCTGCACCACTGAGCCTAGAAGAGGTTCTATAAAGCCTAGACCAGCCCTAATCCTAGAGCTCAACCCTTCAGAGCTCGTTGCTGCACTGGGGAGGGGTTGGCCCTGTGCTCCCCTTTATATAAGAAGCCCATGGGGTCCCTCCCCTGCATGCAAAATGAGCCTTAAATCCCACCTCTTGGATTCAAACCAGGCGTTAACCCCTCCCCTCCCATGCAAATTCAGCCCTCACCCCCCCCCCCCCTTCCCATCTAAAGGCAGCCAGACCACCCCCCCCACCTTTTCCCACCCCAACAATGACCCTTGGGGTCACCCCCAACCATGCAGGTTCCCATCCCCACCTCTCAACACCTCCCTGGGCATGAGGACACCCCCCAAACACCCCTCTGGGCACCCCCCAAACACCCTCCGGTCACCCCAAAAAATAATCCCCCTCCCCAATTCTCCTTCAATCCCCACTGAATCCTCTTAATTTGAGGTTGGGACCCCCCCCATCCCCACCCCTCAACCCCTCCCTGGGCATAAGGACAACCCCTGGGCACCCCCAAAAATATAATCCCCCTCCCCAATTCCCCTTCAATTCCCACTGAATCCTCCCAATTTGAGGTTGGGACCACCCCACACCCCCCCATCCCACCCCTCAACCCCTCCCTGTGAATGAAGACACCCCCAAAACCCCTCTTTGGTCACCCCAAAAAAATAATCCCCCTCCCAATTCCCCTTCAATTCCCACTGAATCCTCTTAATTTGAGGTTGGGACCCCCCCAGCCCACCCCCCACCCCCTCCCTGGGCATGAGGACACCCCCAAACACCCCTCTGGTCACCCCAAAATATAATCCCCCTCCCCAATTCCCCTTCAATCCCCACTGAATCCTCTTAATTTGTGGTTGGGAACCCCCAGACCCCCCCATCCCACCCCTCAACCCCTCCCTGGGAATGAAGACACCCCCCAAACCACCTCTGGGCATCCCCAAAAAATAATCCCCCTCCCCAATTCCCCTTCAGTCCCCACTGAATCCTCCTCATTTGAGGTTGGGTCCCCCCTAGACCCCCCCAGCTCACCCCCCACCCCCACCCCCAATTTTTTTTTTTTATTATTTTTTTTTTTTCACAGGGCGATCCCGTAAGGAAATTAGTGCCGCCCTGTTCCTCAATCCGCTTCTCATCTGACCTCCAGACTTTCTGGCGTCAGGAATTATCTTGTGACCAGCAGAAAAAAATTAATTGCGGTAAAACTGAGGTTACGATGGAGAAACCAGATTTAGGTCAGAGCCTGCGAGAGAGAGGCCTGGAGTTTGCTTTTTTTGGGGGGGGGGGGGGGTTGGTTTTTTTTTTTTTTTTTGGGAGGGGGGAAGAAAGAGAAAGAGAGAAAGAGGAAAAGAGAAGAAGAGAAAGAGACAAAAAAGAAAAAGAAAAACAGAAAAAGAGAAAAAGAAAAAGAAGAAAAAAACAGAAAAACAGAAAACAGAAAAAGAGAAAGAACAAGAAAAAGAGAAAAAAAAGAAAAAGAGGAAAAGAGAAAAAGAGGAAAAGAGAAAAAGAGAAAGAACAAGAGAAAGAACAAGAAAAAGAACAAGAAAAAGAACAAGAAAAAGAAAAAGAGAAAAAGAGAAAGAGAGAGAGAAAAGAGAGAGAAAAAGAGAGAGAAAAGAGAAAGAGAAAAAGAAGGAAAAGAGAAAAATATTTATAGGCAAGGGGGGTTATTTCAATAGAAACCAAGGCAAACACCCCCCCAAAAAAAAATAGAAATTGCTGCTTC